>OY735229.1:28562779-28619256 GCA_963457665.1 Thysanoteuthis rhombus | reverse complement strand
ATCTTAATCATAACTTCCCATTGCTTTCCATTGAAAGTTTGAATTGGTCAGCAATCTTAGAGTAGCAATTAAATTGTGCAACTGAAAAATGAAGAACAAAACCGCAATGAGAATTGAACTCATACCCACTAGCCAGGAGTCAAATATTCGCCTGGCTTCTTCTAACTATTCAACCACAGTGACGTGTAACTTGAATAGAAGCTGATTTCACATCTTTATACTAACTTCTTAAAATCAAAATACCACGCCTATTGATGTTCACAATTGGGACTAACTGTCTGTTCAATACAACGATATTTAAAATTGTTCATTCTTGGATAGATGATTGGAACATCATCATTAGACTTTAACTTTCAATCTAATTTCATGCTGAAACATGTTTACGATCATTATACATTGATTCTTTCAAAATTTCTTGGAGATACGACATCTGCAAGAAAATCTGGTGATATGTTGGGAATTGCATATTGAATGCACTTTTCCAGTTGATCCACGGTTTTTGGTTTTGTGTAGTACCCCTTTTTTTACCTTCCTTCACGGGCGGAAATCGCCAAAATAGAGCAATGTTTACAAAAGTAATGTAATAATCTAATTTCAAATTCGGAGTTGAGTTTCACGTAATCTGCATATCCTAGGTTTTCTGACTGCTGGGATATATATGTTCCGCGTATATCGTTTATAAGTTGTACTGGGACCTATGTGCCACAAAATATGAACTTATGCGTCATGAAAAGTGAAATATATTATCCCTACTATACATACACAGACAGTGATGTCATCATGGTGCAAAAACCTACTCCAATATTAGAAACAAAACTAAATAGGAAAAACGTGTAGATAAAGTAATCTACTAATTCTGTTTTTCATCTATTTTGTGATAAATGTTTGATAGAACAGATCGATTCCATCCTGGTGTTGGCTTTCTAAAGTATAGAAAAATCTTGATTTAATAGTTAATAGTTGAATAGTTTAATCTAATCATAAAAAGAAAATGTCTACGAGTTTAATTATATGATCATTTTAAATCTTCATCTATTAAGTGCTTTAATGTATTTAAAAAAGGTTAATAAATGCTAACCTCTACAATAGTTCCTTTTTGAGTCTTTTTGTAGCATAAAGTGTTAACAGATACGTTGCTAGGCCATGGGGGGGGTACACCTTGTTCTATGATAACATATATGACCATAGGGATTTTCAACGCTTTCTTAGAATCAGCAACTGATACAGCGAGCGGGGTTTCTTGCTTTTTTTTCTTTTAGTCGATTTGCCATTCAGAGATTGTCCTCTGAAGCCAGCCAGTTCCAAAGACCAGATCATGCAATCAGTCTGACACTGTCCTCTTTGCTGAAAATTTTCATGATCTCCAGATAATTCTGTACGAACTGAAAGAAAAGGAAAGGTTTTCACATTCTTAAAACAAAGCAAATGTAAAAGAAGCAAATTGAGGACAAAAGCAGAATGAAATCTTCAAAGGATGAAAAAATCAGGCGAAGATTTACCTCATCAAATTTTCGATATCGCAAGCCTATTTTTCTACTAGAAAATCCCATTAGTCCTCACAATAGTCACCTATGGGAACATGGAACCGAACCAAAACGTCGACCCTCAAACCAAGAACCATGCAACTTGCAGAGAAGAGAATCACATGATCTGAGATATTATATGATCTATGAGAAAACTCAACTGGGAATGGGCTGTTCATTTTGTGACTCTGTCAGACAATCATTAGACATCACAACTCACAACATATATCCCAAAAGATCATATGCACAACTATGGCCGATAAATGTAAGTTGGAGCAACGAACCCAAACAAGTTCTAAAAATACTGGTTCCGCGACAGCCATGATAGAAAGGTCTGGCGAATCTTTAAGGGTGTATATAACATGCAGAATATGCCAAAAGGATGATGATGATGATTATAATGATGATGGAGTAAACAGACCAGTTCAACAATGAAGTGAAACTGATTGTATAAGGGTACCTAGCAAAGGTATTTTGAGCCCTACGAGCATTTGCATAATGAAAGCGTTCAAATCAAACTGGAAGCAGAAGTATCAACTTTGTCAGCAAAGGTAAGCTGGAAAGAGTCTAGATGGATGGCGATCTGTGACTATCAGAAATAGATTTATGACATTTGTTCATCAACGGATTTCAAAAGGTTCCTGCAGATAATGACAAAATAGTTGTTACATATTATGATGTCTTTTTTTGAAATATCCTCAGGGGGTCAGCCAGCAAACCTTGAAAATATGCAATAAATGATTTTTTTCATCCACAAATTTCTCTTTTTTCACTGTCCATCTTTCTCTTTCTCTCTCTCTCTCTCTCTCTCTCTCTCTCTCTCTCTATATATATATATATATATATATATATATATATATATATATACATATATATATATATATATATATATGTATATATGTTTTGTACTATTTTGTTTATATATACAAAACTATACAAAACTTTACAAACAAATAAAAAACGTCTGACAATACAGATGCCTTGACATGAAGTAAATTAAACTCAGAATGTCAATAATAACCCAAGGAAAATACGAAAACAAACTAAATTGTAAAATAATCCATCAATTAATTTAAGGGTAAGACAAAACATTGATGAAACATTTTTGAACCAAATAACCAAATAACCAAATACTTCCCCGAGGAAAACTAAATCAACAGAATCTCGAATGAAGACCATTAGAATAACCCAACCAAGCATAAACAACAGAATAACAATAACACGACAAGAGATTAATCATAAATAATCAAAACAAAGACAAAAGCGAAATAAATTGCAATTGGATAAACAATGATTGTTGCCTGATAAGACAATACAACTGCACCCAAAACAATGTTGGAGGAACTAAACAAGAGTTCATTTTTAATACAAACCTGGTTTACTAGTTTCGAGTTTGAATCATGGAAAAACTTCAACAATAGAAGACACCAGAACAATACAGCATTAACCAAATACGATTAGAAATGAAAAAAAAACGAGACAAAATAAAACACCTAAAATAGAAATGTGATTTTAAAAATCAACCAAAAAATGCAGAAACAGCACCAAAAATTGTTGATTTTGCCCATCAGAAAAAATACACAAATTTGAATTTACAAAAGAAGTATCACTTTTTTGCGAAAGAAAATCAAACTAATGAGATTTTAGACTTAAGATAGAATTCTCACTTGAAAAAAACCCGAAAGGAAGAAGCGAGAGATAAGGACTGATATTTGAGTAGCAAATTTTAGTGGATTACAGATAGCCTCTACTGGTCCTTGTGTCTCCGGATTTTGCATATCTTTTGAGATAAATTCTATATTGAAAATGTAGCGTTTCAGATGCATGAATCATTCACTGCTGTTTCTTCTGATTATACCTTCAAGGGAGAGGCAAAATACAAAACATGGATTAATTTCATGACCAGACTCAGTTTACATCTCTGTAAAGATGCAACGTTTTCATTCTGACAGTTTCGTCATCATATTTCCCAGCAACCGAATTTAAAGACACAAAGGGCTTTCCAGAAGATTGCATAGACGTTGTCGATGCAATATGCACATATTGAAGAAACCATGCAGCTGACAATAGAGGACATGGCGGTCTGCCCTGATAGCAAAGGAATTGGGCAAAATGCTCGAACCATTGTCATACAATACTATAGAGATCATAAAAATAACCCATTGAGAAAAAAAAATCTGCATTGAAATCAATAGAAGAATAATAAAAGTTTTAGGCCGTAAGACCTCTCAAAAGTTGCTAATTCCATAGAATATTCAATTGAACAATCTGATGATGGAGAGAAACAACAGAACAATAGATAGAGAAGTCTCAAATCCACAAAAAGTTAAGAAAGTAAATATAAAAATATTCATAGAAAACTACGATATCTCAAATTTGAATAAACAAAGAAACGAGAATAAGAAAAATGAGAGTGAATACAAACTAAACAAAAAAAAGTAAACTGTAAACATCACAAAAAAACATTATGCAAGGTAAAGAATTTGAATTTAAATGAAAAAAAATTGAAAGCAGAGTAAGACATGATGAAAATAATTGTGGAAAACAATGAAAAATTGAACCAGATGATCGGAGATGTGATCTGCAATATATATATATATATATATATATATATATATATATATATATATATATATATATATATATATATATAGATATATATAGATATATATATATAGATAGATAGATAGATATGGAGAGAGGAAGAATGAGAGAGAGAGGGGGGAGATGCACACAGAAAGAAAGAGAGAGAAAAAACGAAGCAAAAGACAAAACTGCGCCGATGTATTGCTGCAGAACATTTAATATAATAGATAAATCATATGTGAAAGTCAACATTCAGCCAAATCTCAATATTCAGGTAATTCAAAAAAAGTTAATGGATGAATTTATTTCTTTGCAACAAAATGATAAATTGCCAAACAAGTCAATGATGCTGAAATTTTGCAATTAGAAAATCTTTTCGAGTTCTATTTACTGAATGCTACTCTAGCGGTTATTTCAATGTTATTAATAAGCCATGCGTTCTTAGGCTCTAAATCATTACCAAGAGATGCTAACATTTTTCTCATGTGGAAGTATGATGAGGCAGTTGTGTTGTAGGTTTACTAAATGTTAAGAATAATAATAAATGCAACGAAGACATTTATAACTAAAAGATTATACATCTCCCATGAATGGATTTACGGATCAATTTATGGTTTTCAATTCAATTTTTCATCCAATTTTCTGTTGTAAGTGATAAAATCATTTTGTGCAATTCCTTTTTCCTGGGAAACTTTTGAATTTGACACAGTGAATCCATATTTTTCATTGAAAATTCAGTTATCTTCATAATTTGAAATATATAATGCTTGCACCAACATCCTCTGTCCGTGGGTTACCATATTTATGCAAGTTCACACGCGTACACCTTAGATGGAAGTATGTTTCGCATTTACATCGATATATGCAAGGATCATTGATCTTAAAATCGGAGTCACTCAACCAAATTGAGGGGGTATTCCTTTCACGGAGGGAAGTATAAAGCAATCTTTATTATCATTATTTTTTGATGGAGTGTTATAGATATCCTTGTGGCGTAAGGGTATTGAAAGTTAGGCATAAACTGGTTTATTTCAGCCAGAGAAAGTTTTTGTTTAATTCCCACCGAAAGTTGTTATTACTTGCCATACAATGGCTCCGACGGGAGGGTAGATATAAGAACAACTAGAAAATAAGGTTGAATCAAATTATATTTTTAAAAGATTGATAGTGTACTGTTAATAAATTTACTTGAGAATATTGCAAAATGGAGGGGGTAAACTTGAGATCACTAGGGATTGAATGCTATATCAGATCTCCGAGAACCATTGACGTGGAGTCAGGCGTCGAGCTGTCGGGCAGTAGTTATCAAGCATATGCACAAATATAACCTCATTAGTGGGTCCAATCCTGCTCGGCATAGTAAACTCTAACCTGTGTTCTGTCCGTAGAGACGATGGGACGCCTCTGGGCGTTTACGTGGACTGGAATACCCAGTCATCAGAATTTGCCTCCCGGATTTGCTGATGTAATACAGAGGAAAAAAAGACAGCGATACATCTGACATCATTTTAACTGTTGGAGCTGCCTGGAACACGTCCGATTAGACATCAAACAAACACTGCTTACTGGTTTGGAATCAGAGTTGTCCTTATCAAAGACTGGCTGCCTCCTTAAAGTTAAAACCTTATCTACTTTGCTATTCTACCCTTACCATAATCTGTGTGGGTTTTAAAATCACCGCACAAAAGAAATTGAAAGCACACAAAAAGTAAGATATGTCAGTAATGAATGAGTTGAATAAGTTTGGATTCAACCATTTCTATCAATTTTTTTTATAATAATCTATGGAAAGATCAGTGTTTTGTTATTATTTTTAACATCCCAGCACATCAACATGAGCAAAACTACCAAATCTTCTATTTAATAGGACAGCAAACTGAACACGTTTTCTCAAAGTAACATGTTGATGTATAACAAATTGTTCCATATCAAAACAAGTTGTTCTCCATTGAAACGAGTTGTTTATATTAGACCTGACAGATAGGAGGTGCCAAAATGATTTCGAGACAATTTCAACTTCACATTCGCACGAGCATTCTAGGTGCACAGATATTTGCCCCAAGGATCAAAATTTGCGAAACAGAAAATATTGCACATACTAGCTACTGAAAATTAAGGGGCACTTTACTGCTGGATGCGATCACAAATGTGCCACTCTATGAGGAAAAGATCCCTCAACTTTCAGCACCCATTTCTTGAGTCTTCTAGTGCCCCAAGAGGATGTTAAAGTTCTCTCGGAGAACCACTATGTTGAAGTAAATTTTGAATTGCGTTGTTTCTATTGAAAGTGCTATTTTGCACCCGATTTATATCAGACTTTTTGGCTTTTTATCCGTTACCATTATTTCGGAAAAGAATTGGCAAAAGCACAACAAAAGTTCATATATATATATATATATATATATATATATATATATATATATATATATATATATATATATATATATATATATATATATATATATATATGTGTGTGTGTGTGTGTGTGTGTGTGTGTGCGTGTGTACGTTGAAATGTGCGTCTATGTCTTTACATATGTAATTTGGTCATGTGAAACGTTTTCAATCTCGGCTTTCTTATCATAAACAAGTCCAAATGGAGATTACGTCTAATATAATGTGGGCTCAAAGCAAAAGTAAAAGAAAAACAGCCACTGAAATTTTATTGGACCATTCACTCCGACATGCGTCGCTGATTTGTCGATTACGAAATCGTTTCCGAGCACCACTTTTGCAACTTCCGTTTGTTCTGTTTACTGGACTTGCTTTTCCCTTTTTTCCCTTTCTTTTTCATTTTTTCTCTCTCAGTCCGTCCTCCTTCTTCCTCGAATACGTTTTGATATCTTTTCCCAATGTTTCAGACAATTTTTTCCAAAGGTTGCTGCTCTTTTCATTTCTGTGATATCTCATTTCATCTATCCATTTAGTCAATATTTCATTTCTCCTTTGTTTTCTTACCACGACCCGTCGTTCTTTTTTTTTTCCCTCTTTGCTTTTTACAATAATTTAAATTTTTTTCGGTAGCTTCTATCAAAGTTTCTCTCGATTACTGTGTCTTGAATTTGTTTTAATTGATGGCTTTTATTTTTCTTTCTTTACATACTTTTCTTTCTTTCCTATTTTTTTCTTTCTTATTTGTCAGTCTTTCTCCCGCCTGGTTATCTGTATTCACTTGCTTTTGATTTCTCTCTCTATTTCTGTGTCACTCCCATCATTCATTCTCGTTATTTTAACTTCTTTTCATAAAGTGTTTATAATTAATTTTGATCTCTCTCTTATTTCCTTTTCCTTACTTCCTGAAACTTTTAAAATCTAATTTCATTGCTCAATTCTTCTTTCTTTCTTTCTTTCTTTCTTTCTTTCTTTCTTTCTTTCTTTCTTTCTTTCTTTCTTTAAACCATTATTTTCCCCATCATCCTCTGTTGTCTTTAAATGTATGTTCAATTCATTCCACTGAAAAAACTCAAATATATTAGACAAAAGGGAAGGAGAAACGGCAGTGATTTTTACTATAAAATTACGCATTGATATTACTTAGAAACAGCAAGTAGTGCAGAACCTCAGAAATGGCAAATCGAAAATAGACAATGGATCAGAAAATCATATCCCTACATATTCATACGTACAAACATAAGATCAGTATTTGGATAATGATATGCAAGAAAATGATATTAATAGTTGACAAAAAGGGGAAAAGCTCAAATTATGAAATATCAACAATCCATTCTCATTTCACTGGTTGCACATTAATCAAAATATGACAAAAATACAAAATGAAACTCACATGTTTTTCTTATCATCGTCAACAAAAGTTGAATGTCAATTATTCAAAGCAAATTCCAATATATTTCAAAAGGAAGCATTTGTATATTATTCTGAAATTTAGCCAAACGATGAGAATGAATACAAGTCAACTCTCGAGGAAATCGGCTAAATTGTCCCATGCAAAAAAAAATTGGCTGTAGTATTATCATTATCATCACACCAGTTGCTGAGTGGTCAACGCTAGAGACTGAGTGACAGCAAGTCTCCTTCATTCTCAAGTCCTCTCCGTCACACTCTCACTTTCTCCAGCAGTGTTGCAGTTTACAGTTTCACACCAGTTGCCTGGTGGTTATTGTTAAAGGCTGAGTCACCTCAGGTCTCCAATCCTCCCCACCTATCTCACCATCGCTGTGGATTGTACCACCTCCTCAATGACATTTCTTTTGCTGTTAAGCTATTGCTAACAGCTGGGGTTGTAGATCTCATATTGGTAGTACTCTCCTCCAGTATCTGTGCTGTTACCAGTACTGTTGTAGCGAACGTAGTCTCAATTGTTTCGTTCATCTCCAGTTCCCCCAATCACATTTTTAGTGACTTTAGTATGGTTCCAAATGCATTGACTTTCATGTTCCACATCTCCAGCTCTCATGCCAGATCTTTCCATTGGATAGGGTGGTCAGAATAAATGTCAGTCTCATAAAAGCATTGTGGCATCCATTCTCCCATTATTATTATTATTATTATTATTATTATTATTATTATTATTATTATTATTATTATTATTATTATTATCATTTATCTATAATCTCACACCAGTTGCCTAGTGGTAACCGCTGGCGTTTGAGTGACAGCAGGTCTCCTCAAGTCTCCAGCCAGTTCTCTCCTAGTAATCATAAGTCGCAGTAATACTGTGATTTACAGTTTCACACCGGCTGCCCAGTGGTTATCGCTGAAGGCTGAGTGACAATAAGTCTCCTCAGGTCTTCAGCCAACGTCTCTTCTCTCTTTTGCCTATCATGTCAGTGCTGCAGTTTGCATTTCCGCTTTCATTTCCCTTCCTCTGTTGGGTCACTGTTGACGATTAATGTTGCAATCTTTATATTTTTAGCACATTCCTCAGGATCTGTGCAGTTCCTAGTAGTGCAGTGGTCTGTACAGTCTCAATACCTCCCCTTATCCCGATCTCCTCCAGTCTCACCCTCAGTGTCTTTGGGAGAGTTCCTCGTGCGCCCACTCCGAACGGCACTACCCTGGCTTTCATATTCAACATCTTCCTCATTTTTCTCGCTCGGTCCTGGTATTTTTCCCGTTTCTCACTTTCCTTCCTCTTTACTCTATGGTCTGCAGGTACAGCCACGTCTACTATTTGGCAGGTCTTCCTTTTCTTATCTACAGTTACCAAGTCCGGTCTACTTGCCTGGATGAGGTGATCAGTTTGGATGTCAAAGTCCCAGAGGAGTTTGTGGTTGTCATTCTCCAGGACTGCCTCTGGTTTGCACTGATACCACTTTTCTGCACAGTTGAATCCCATTTGTTTACTCAGTTCCCAGTGTATCATCGTTGCTACTCTATCCTGTCTGTGCTTATACTCCTTCTGGGCAAGTTGACTACATTCACTGGTTATGTGGTTTACGGTCTCATCTCTTTCACTGCACAGACGGCACTTGCTGTTTGTCTGTGTTTTGTCAATTTTTGTTTTTATATAATTTGTCTCGATGCCTTTTTTTTTAGTTGCCATGATGAGAGATTCTGTTTCTCTCTTCAGTAACCATGTCTATGATTTCTCGTCTGCCACATCTTGTATCTGCCTCTTAAACTCTCAATACAATTTTTTCTCCCCTCATTTTTCTTTTCTTGTTTGCTGTACTGTTCCATTGTTTTCTACTTTATTGTTTGTTGCACTGTCTCGCGCACTGTTTATGATTTATTCATTATTTGTTTGTATATACCTTTCTAGGTCTGCTTTAACTCTCTGGACACAGTTTTCTATGCTGATGAGCCACCTTTTTTTCTCTTAATGTATAGTCTAACTATGTCATCTCTAGGGTATAAGGCTTTATGCATTGTCATAATTTTCCTTGTTCGCTTGTCTATTGATTGGAGTTCTTCCTTTGTCCATCCCAGGAATGGTCCTGTGTATATAACTACTGACACAGCCAAAATGTTCATTCCTTTTATTATATTTCTGCTGTTTATTTTGGTCTCTAATATTTTCCTTATCCTTCTGAGGTATTCTCTCTTTATCTTCTCCTTCATCTATTCCCGTTTGATCGTGTCATATCCAAGAACTCTCAGGTATTTGTATCGGCCTTATGGGGTCAATGCTCTGATCCCACTGTTGTCCAGGAGTTGGATTCCTCCAGTCATTATAAGCCTTCCTTTAGTCTTCATTACCATGATTGCACATTTTTGTATTCAAAATTCTTTCCCGATGTCAACACTGTATTCTTTTACTTTATTTAACAGTATCTCAAGCTCTCCCCTGTTTTTTGCTAAGAATTTTATATCATCCATGTACGTTAGGTGCTTAACCTTTTTTTTTCGTTTTAGACAACAAATCTCTTTGGAAGATCCCCTTTTTTATCTCTACCTCTGCTAGGTTTTCTCATGTGGCTGTTAAGTCTACTTTCAAGTTTTTCATAGAGTTTCTGATGAATCTAACCACCGGTTCGCTGATCTTAAACATTCCAAAGCATTCGAATATCCAGCTATGTGGGATCATATCATACGCTTTTTTGTAGTCAATCCATCCCACTGCAGTGTTCTTTTTCCTTTTTCTTACTTCTTTTAAGATCATCTGGTCGATGCAGAACAAGTCATTTGCCCATTTAGTTCCTTTCCTGCATCCTTTCTGTTCTTCTGGTAATAGTCCCCTTCTTTCCATTGATAAATACATTCTCTCCGCTATTTGTCCGGTCAGGATTTTCTACATAAGTGGTTAGCACGTAATTGGTCTATGATTGCTTGCCATACTCCCCTTTTCAGGGTCTTTTTTGATGAAGATGGTTCTGCCTTTTGTTAACCATTCTGGTGCCTCGCCTTCATTTATGCAACTTTGGAGCAGGTGGGTGAGTCAGTCAGTGTAATGTGGTGAATTTCTTGAACCAATATCCATGGATCCCGTCGGGACACGGTGCTTTCCAGTCGGCTATTTTCCTAAGAGCATGTTTCAATGCAGTTTCATTCAATAATATTGTCTATATCTTCAAGTTTTTTCCATGTTTCCTAGCAATTGCAGGGTTACGTTGTGTCTTTCCAGATTCTCCCATATGTTGTTAGAATAGTTCTTGGACTCAGTGGCATTTTGTTTTATGTTCTGTCTTCTTTCTCCGAGTAAATCTTGGTAAAGCTTTCTCTCGCTGTTTTAGAATGTGCAGTTTTGTGTGTATTGAGCTATTCTCATTCTGTATTTCTACAGTCTTGCCTCTTTGATTAATCTTTTCTGATGTATCTCTTCAACTGCAGTGGGGAAAGAATGTTACGAGATTGCTTACCTGCTTCGATCGTATCTCTTTCACTTCCATGAACCGATACCTTTCCCGTGTCAGTAATGAGGCATGTTGCAGAATAAAGGTGTTTTGCTTGATAGGTAGCATACTCTAACATTGCCCCTGACATTTTTGTGTGAAGTGTTAGAGAGATTCAAACTGCCCATAAGTGTTTTTACTTGTCTATCAACTCATAGAAGCTATCCAGATTCGATTTAGTGTGCATACCCTATTGGCATAGAAGAAGGCTTTAACTGAAGGGTTTTCAAAAAGATGTGGAGGGTTTTAAAGGAGGATCTAATCATAATCCAACTAAAATGCCAAGCTGAACCCAACTTCCCATTCAAAACACACACACACACACACACACACATACACACACACACATATATAAATATGTACATATCTACTTATCTATTATGTTTGTATATAATTCTCAAGTAGCGCGATACTGTGGTGAGATATAATCCTCTTAAGTGAAAATATACCCCCTTCAAGGTATTGGAATTGAATGGGGGCTTTTTGCCTTTTTTATGAGCTTAAAGTCAAAAGATAATTCGTCACCTTCTAGGAGTCAATTTTGATTGTAACCTTTTTCCACTTTCCCCCGAGGTAAATTTTTTTCTCGTTTTAGAGGTCCAAAGTGAAAGGAAACTCTTTCACAAGTCTGAAATCTATAGTCCTTTTTGCTCCCCATACATTTGATTTTACGCAGAAGGGTAACGGGGTGCACACACACACACACACACACACACACACACACACACACACACACACATGTATGTATATATATATATATATATATATAAATATATGATTAATGATTGTATCATCCACGAACAGCTCTTCTATTGTATTGCAACTCTTCAGTATCGCTATAGACAATCCAGTATCCCTTCAAGGACCAGTATATATGTTCAGAGAATCATAATCTTGATATTCATCGATCAATGATTAGAAGGAGATTTGTTATGATATAAACGTCAAAGTATTCCTCAAGCACGGACCATATAAATATCATGTGCGTTTGACTTTTTATTAGCTTGATTTTGCAGGCTTCAATTAAGTGGTTGAAATAGAAATGGTTTAGCTGATTGCTGTCCTTTTAAAATTCAAGTTTGCTTGCATGTGACAAATTTAAAAAAAAAAGATTTTAAATTCATCCATCAAAAGAGGGTTTTATTCACAACAAAAATTGAGAGGCAACTCACGTTTATTAGTACATAATTGTATCGGATGGAGTTGTCAGTCGGCGATGTTTTTTCAAATTGGATGAATAAGAAGGGAAAAATCTGAGGATCATTCATATTTCGAAAATACTACTCCGATGACACCTGGAGTTTGAAGCTTTCTTAGGAATAATGGATTTTTACATCCATGGTCCTATGAAACGTGAGTGTTTTCATACAATTTCTCTCTAAAAGGTCTGATCATCGGAATTTGCATGCATCTGACTCTTGGAAGGAAAGTCTACAAAAAAAAAAAAAAAATCTAAACAACTTCTATGTGGACCTGTTTTTTTTTTAACCCATCGCTTGATTCTTATTCTTGAGCTGCTAATTGTACGAGAGAGGAGAACAGTTTTCCATTACATGAAAAATCATTCCAGCTTCATTCTTTTTTCTCGTTTCCTTTGTGTCCATTTGGTTTTCTCACATACGAACACTCAGCTAATTCATCATTTTTTTCAATTTCTGATGCTGATTATATTTTGTCTATGACTATGTTGACCAAAGTTAGATACAAAGGTGAAGTTATCACCAACCACCGCAAACACGCACTCACAAACATACACACACTAATATATTTTGAAAAGTTCAGTTCATATAACGTGTTAGCTTGTATCCCCAGTCCTTTTAATATTTGCACATTTCTCCATAAATCTATCAATCATTCAAAAAGTCTTTAAAAGAACATAGTGCAAAATAGTTTCCTCAAAAGAAAAAAGTAGCGATACAATTTTTGAAAATATTTCCAGGTATTGTGATTTTGGAAGATACGTGAAATATCCAATTTAATGCAGGAAATTGACTGAAGAACAGATTATTCAGTCTTCAAATTCTTCGAACTCTTGGGTTGCAGTGCATATACATTTTACTTAGCAGTGAGCAGTGAATGGGAATTTGAAAAAAAAAAATGAGTATCTGAATTTTGTAACAAATGTCAAAGCTTTTTGCCATCCCAGAGAATACGACTGAAGGATAAAATTTTTTTGGTTGTTTTTCATTGAAATAAAAACGACAAAAATCCCCCCAAAATCAATGAAAGTTAATATGAACTCACATTCCTCAAAGCCAAAATTCATTTATATCAAAATTCGTTTTGTTTGGTATCTCTTTGTGCCAATACCATGTCGATTTCTATCAAAGTTTCCAATCAAAGGAACCACGTTATTATGCCATCTGCCAATATGTCATTCAGATGAAGACGAAGAATCAGACCGGCAGAAAAACATCGACTTTAGATTATGAGATGAAAATGAAAAAATTGAAAAAAAAAAAACTTGACTGACCAGAATTTGATAAGAAAATAAGATTCCATCATTTTTTAGAGTCTTCTTTCATATCAGCATGTGGAGGGAAAAAAACTACAAGAAATTCGCTGCACGGGAAAATATCTGCTTGGGCATTGATTTTTGAAAAGAAATAGGGGGGTTCATTTATTTAATGTATTCATTCATTCTGGTCATTCAGATTTGCTGTAACAGAACGTATGGTTATTAACTTTCTATCCACCAAAGTTCCGTCTGAGCTCTGTGTGTGTTTCCATGCAAACTCGTTTCGCAACCAGCGTAAAAAAAATATTTCTTATTCCGAAGATAGCTTACTGAGTTATTTCATTGAAATAATAATGATTCCTTATGCCTAACATACTTTTGTGTATTATGATAATTATGACATTTTGAGTTACATTGACTTTTTTTTTCATGATTTTGTATCATGCACAAGCATCAAAGTGGTCTGCATTTATCAAATGATAGTTTTATTAATATAAAAGCTTTGTCTGTAAAGCACTCTACTTATATGATTCAAGATAATTTAAAAAATCAAACAGAATATATATATATATATATATATAGTGCCATCCACTGACAGCTGTTTCGTTGTAATACTATTCTTCAATGTGTCTATACACTATCCATTTTCCCATCAAGTACCACGAAGTTGGATTGAAACCTTCACTTCAGACTCGGAGACTGGTAACATACTTCAGCTCTAAGGAACTGGACAGTCAGTAGGACTGACTTTAGGCGGTACTTTTATTTACTTTATATTCCATCCACCAGAGTGCTCTATTTCTATGGAAGAGCTTTGCATAATTACAATGAACGAGTTACTTCAGTTAAGGAATGCTCAACCCTGAATAGGGGAGCGTTAATTATCGTGACATCCACAGACAGTTGAGTTTAAGCAATATATTTATTTAGCTTAGATTTCCTATTCACCATAGTGCTCTATTCCTATGGAAGAGATTGAGTTTATTGATACGCGATATATGTCACTATGCCATCGCAAATGTAGAGTGTCTGAAAAGAAAAGAGCTTTTTACGGATTAGTACTCTAGTAGATAAGCTTTTAAGACATTGCACGGCTGTCCAGCTTACACAATGTAACTCATTTTTTCAACAGATAACAATATTTGAACGTTGCCTGTAGCAAAGGGACATTACCTGGAACTGAGAACCTTACGAAATCTCAGTCCGGACCGGGATGAAAGTGATTCATGCTGAACATGCTGTCCACCATGTTCTTGAGAAGAACGGAAGATTTTCCTCCTCTCGCTTCTCAAACACTTAGTAAGTATTCTGAAAGATATCAGGGATATCGAAAGACCACGGATAATTTTTTCCAACTGCAATCATCGTCTTGACCAGGTGAAAAAAAAAGCAAGCATGGCTGTTTTGTTAGATTTTCCGTATTTCAGCATGTCTGGTGTCCCCCAAAATTTGTGGGCCATCATTACGAAATTAGTGAAAAGAGAAGAAAAGTTAATTAATACTTTCTTAAAAAAACAAAATCCCAAATGAATCAATACTCGTCTATATTTCTTTTGATGTTGACATGATTACAATTGTTGATATCTTGTTTGTTGGTTTCGTTTGGTGCAAAAGTCTCTTTTCCTGAAAATAATATTCGCTTTAGATTATATTTTCTACTCCAGAGGTTGAAAATCATTTGAATTTTTCTGTTGTAATTTTTTAGATACCGGTAAATCTTTTTTTTTTCACGGTTATACTTGTAACGTAACACATTCAGTATCATTCAATGATGTAAAAACATTCCGGCGTCTTGAATGCATACAGAGTGTTGATTTGAGGACACGGTTTTAATGATGAAGAATTGAATTTTCACACGTGTGAATCTTGAGCTACAAAATAAGTCCAGTGGCAACGCTGTACCTTGAAACATCAATATTTAGTATGAGAATGATTGCATCATGCACTAACCTCATTCAATCATCGATTTCTTTTCAATGCAATGGAACACATAATCAATGAATCGGATATGGCCTGTATTCAGGTTGAAGGAAATCATTTTCAACATTCATTGTAAAGTTAAAATCAATGAGTTATTAAAATCTTTTTATCACTAGGTGAATAATTCTGAAATCTAACCAAGCCGGGTGAATGAATAGAGGCTTGCTCTAAGGGGAAATCAGCTAAATTGTCCTATATATATATGGATTATTATTATTATTATTATTATTATTATTATTATTATTATTATTATTATTATTATTCAAATCAGTTGCATCAGAGCTGGAAACTGAGTAACTGCAAGTCTCCTAAGGTTAATGGCCCGCCTTCCAAAATCCACAGCTGTCCTGTGATTTACAGTTTCACACCAGTGCCCATTCGTTATTGCTCAAGGCTGAGTGACAGTATGCCTTCCCAGGTCTTAATTACTCCTCTCATCTCTCCCTCATCTATCACGATAGGGCTATGGTTTGTACATTCACGTGCATCCACCACCATTTGAATATTTCCCTCCCTCCTCTGTTAACCGACTGATTATAGCTAGAGTTGTCGATTTCATATTTTTAGCATATCCCTCAGTATTTGTGTAATCCCTAGCAGTGCTGTGGTCTACATAGTATTGATCATTCTTTTTACGACTAGTTCTTCCATCCCTCCTTCATTGTCATTTGTATGGTTCCAAGTGCATCTATTATCATGGTACTACCCTTACATTCATGCTCCACACCTTCAGTTCTCTTGCCAGGTTCTGGTATTTTTTCGGCCTCTCACTCTCTTTCCTTTTTAATCTGTGGTCTGTAGGCATGACCAGGTGTATTATTTGGCAGGCTCTCCTCTTCTTGTTCACAATTACTGGGTGCAGTCTTTTCCCTTGGATGGGGAGGTCTGTTTCGATGCTTCAATCGCAGAGTAATTTATTTCAAATCTCCAGGGCTGTCTCTTATTTTTGCTAGTATCACTTTTCTACATGGTTAAATTGTATTTGTTTACCCAGTTCGAAGTGTATCAATGTTGCGACCTTATCGTGACGATGTTTATACTCTTTCTGTGCTAGTTGACAACATTCACTAGTTATGTGGTTTACAACCTTATATCTTTCACCACTCAGGCAGCATTTACTGTTAGTCTGCGCTCAGTCAATTTTTGTTTTGATATAGTTCAAATTGATGTATTTGTTCTGGGTTGCCATGATGAGCAATTCCGTTTCTCTCTTCAGGTTCCCTTCTTGTAGCCACATCCATGATCTCTCGTCTGCAAAGTCCTGTATCGGTCTTTTAAATTCTCTGTATAATTTTTCTGTTCCTATTTTTGTTTTTTCGTTTGCAATGCTGTACCATTGTTTTCTACTTTTTGGTTGTTTGTTGTGCTACTTTGGGCTCTCTTTATGATATCTTCACTGTTTGTTTGCACATACTTTTCTTGATCTGCTTTGGCTCCTCTATGCTGATTAGCCCTCTACCGGCTTCGATTCTCCTCATGTGTAGTGAATCTATGATAACTCTGCAGTGTAAAGTTTTATGCATCGTCATAAACTTCCATGTTTGCCGGTCTATTGATTGGAGTTCTTCCTTTGTCCACCCAAGGAATGGTCCTGTGTATCTTATTATTGATATGACCGATGTGTTCATTCCTTTTATGAGTTCCTGTTGTTTACTTTGGTCTCTAATATTTTCCTTATCTTCCTAAGGTATTCTCTTTTTTATTTCTATTTCATTTATTCCGGTTTTATCGTGTCACATTGAAGAACTCTCAGGTATTTGTCTTACTGTTGTTCTGTCAGTGTACTAATCTTTTTATTGTCCGTCAGTTCGATTCCTTCTGCCGATTCGAGCATTCTTTTGTGCATCACCATAATTTCAAATTTTTTCTGTGCCAGAATCCATTCCCACGTCATCCCTGTACTGTTTCACTTTGTTGAACAGTGTGTTGAACTCTCCACTGTTTTTTGCAAATAATTTTATATCGTCCATGTACATTAGGACTTCCCCCTTTGTTTTGAGGAAATGGTATCTATTATTATTATTATTATTGTTATTATTATTATTATTATTATTATTATTATTATTATTAGTAGTAGTAGTAGTAGTAGAAGTGGTAGTATTCATGTTAGAGGAAATCACTTTCAACACCTATTGCAAAGTCAGAAACAATGTATATTGAGATTTTATGTGATTTCCTCGTAACTTTTGTATGTAAAAATAATGTGTACGTTTGAAATAGTTCAAACACAAGTTGTAAAAAAAGTATAACGCTACCAATTTGCTATATCTTTCACCGACCGGAACTGCGAACATACTGATTACAAAATTCTCTCTAACTGAATGAACTTTCATATTTTCTCCGACTTTTAAAATTCAGGAATAAAATTACAAACTTTAGAATTAATTATGGGAGAATATTTTGTAGTAAAATCAAACGCTGAGTTAATTTTGGGCTTCGCTTTTTTTCTATTTCCAATTTTTAATTTTTTCTCAATCAGTGTTCACTTCTATTTTACAATTGGGAAATAATAATGTGTCTGATGGAACAGTGCAACATCCCCGCTGGCAGGAATATTTTCTAATCAAAATTACGGAAAAAGCAGTCAATTTTAAATACTGCTTAATTGATTTTAAATTAATTGAATTACGTTCAATTTTCTTGGGAAACTCATTATCTCCCACTTTCACCTTTCTCTATACCTTTCAGTCTCTTTTTCTTCCTTTTCCCTTTCCCTATTCTCTCTTTACTATATTCTTAGCCATTTCATCTTTCTTTTCTTTCTCATCTTATTATCTATTTCTTTTATCATGTTAGTCGTTTTCTTTCTTTGATCTTGTTTGCTGTTGAAGATCCAATTTGTTCTCTCAAATATGCCGTATTCAATTTTACCAGAATGAAAGAAAATACTTGCCACGAGAAATCTCCACTTTTTGATATGAAGTTAACATGGTTGGCATAGTAGAACACTAGGTCAAATGATAGAGATATGGATAGATAGAGATTCTCTCGAATTATTAGTTGTCTAGACAATCAGCATGCAAAATTCTGGCTTCCAACATGATACAAGTACACTCCCCTGGGACGAACCACAAAACAATATATAAGGGAGACCAGGATTAGCTGGGCACTGGGCCAAGTCGAATCATTTGCTTTGATTTGAATTTCCACCACTTGATGGCACCATTGTTGGCCTCATTTTGAGCAGATAAAAATCGACTGGCTGGTAAATGCAAATTTATAAGAGGAAGTCCTTACAGGAAGAGAGAAAGCGGGAAAGGGACCAGAATCGAAAAAGAAAGGAAAACAAATAACATTGATAGATTCAGGTGATCACTAAAGTCCTATTTCCCTTTTACCATATGAATTCTACATTACTGCTGAAACTTTTGTTTGATCAAACATTTCATTTCGTTTTATTCCAACAAAATATTCATCACGTCTTTACCTGCTAGTAAGAGAACTGACTTATACAATCAGATTACAGCGACTATCCCAACTGTTTGGGGCAGGTTCGTACGCTTACCCTATATTTGAATGATACTATATTAAACTTAACTAATATTCTTGACATAAATGACCTATTCAAAAGAAATCTTACTGCCATAATGACTTTTAGTCATATTTGATCCTTAATGAATTAATTTCCGAGGAAGTTACAGGTGTGTTGATAAATGTACCAACTAACCTATGTCCCCTCTTTGTATCCAGCAAATACACGATGTGACAGACAGGGATTCAATAAAGATTTAACTAACGGCAACAAAAACCTGAATGACTTACTCTACGGTGAACTCCCTACAACATATACTTTTTTAATTTCCTCCTGATATTATTTTCAGTTCATAATCCGTTGATTCGGTTTCTATGAACTCTGTCATTACTACTACAGCCCTTGCACAGCACTGTCTTCACCTACAATGGCAAGGTTTCACATATTTTAGCTCTTCCTTCCTTATAGTTTCGTCACACTTATTGAAGGGTCTTAATTTCCTATTTCTTTTCTCAGTTCTCGAGCAAGGTCTACATATTTATCAATATTCCCTCTTTCCTAGCGTGTTATTTATCTTCTTTGTACACAGCAACAATGTCCAGTCTCTAGAATTTTATATTGTGTTTGTATCTCGACGTCAGAAAGTATTTCATCGTTCTTATTCCCAAAGATGACTCCTGGTTTGTTCTCTACCCATATTCACCATGGTTATACGCAAATTGGAACAACGAATTCCCTTTAACCACGGTCTCTAATGTATAGTATTTGTCTCCAGACGATAACGTAGCTCAGCCAACATTTTCTGTCTGAATTTAAAATGCCCGCCATTGCTGTTTATAAACACTTATTTACCTTGGCTGTCAAAAATGATGGCAGTAGTTAAGTGATTTCACAATAGTAATTATAAGATATCACAGCATATATTACCCAATGCTTTCTGGTTTACATCCAATACTCCCTGGCTATCAAACATACTAATTGTACGATTACGTAAATATACTATAAGTCAATTTTAAGATAATATAACATTCTATTCCTGCAAGGTCATAATTGAAGAAACAAACACTTCAAATTATAGTAGGTGTTGATTGGTTCTTCGATTTAGTTAAGAAAATAATCTACCTGATTTAAAGGCAGCATTTGAAATACTGGCCTTCAATGGATTTTCAACAATGGAAAATGGTTGGGCTTTGAAAGACACAATCAACCAAAATATCGAGCAAACAACAAACGCATACACACATAGATATGAGTGCACACACATACATAAACAGGTATATATATATATATATATATATATATATATATATATATATATATATATATTATTCCAACGAGTAAGAATCAAGTTTCTTACAGATATCAATCAGCAGTCGCACAGTACAAGATAAGCGATATAAAACAAAAGATATTTATATTCAGTATCCTTGCGACATATTTGCAAGAATTATCATATTCGGGATCATCATCAACAGCAGTCTATGAGCGTCCGTCGTTGGACACTCCCTGCCAGACATATTCCTTATTGTCACTGTTGAGCTATTACTTCTCAACTTGTCTTGTTCGTCTCGTCATCTCATATTCTGCTTACCACGGTTTTGCATGTGATCTCTGGAGATCCCTGTTGTTAGAGATGATGTGCAACGGTTGTCTGATATTCTTACAACATGATCAGCCCATTGCTATTGATTTTTCAAATGGATTCTAAATCTCAGACTCCTGTTTTCTCCCAGATATATTGTGATCTCTCCATGCAATGTTGAGCATCATTCTTTCCACTGCACGTTGCATAGTTTTCAATTTGAGGATCAATGTATTGGTTACACTGCATGTTCCAGCTCCGTAGGTGACTATAAGAAGGATACATTAGCTGTATTCAAGTGTGGTTCTTCACTTAAATCAAAATGAAATCACACCTATTCCTTTTTTGTGTACGTTGACCATATATATATATAAATGAATGAGGGATCTGTTACTCGACAACGTTTATGTCTCTGCTCCGTTTGGGCTCTTTCAGGAACGTCCTTAATAGAAGTTTAAAATAAATCAAGTTATTCAAATGAAGAATGCTAAACAGGACTGAAGCTTGAACGTGTTTGTATAGCAAATCCCTTATTTCAACATATTTCAAGCTCTACCCTTACTTAATGTGTAATCGATCGTGCAGTTTATGGAATTAATCCAACACACGGATATTGCATTGTATTATATTATATTGTATTCAAGATTTGTATTCTCTTTCTCATTGTATATACACACATATATATATAGTAAGAACAAAGTAATTCCGAATTTTATCAATATATTTCTCAAAATATATGCTAGTTACAAGCGTATACTACAAATTATATCTTTAGACCCACTAAACAATTTTTCTATTTTTTACGAAATTGTGAACTCCATTTGTTGCTCAGAAAATGCGGTAATTGATCTCACAAGATGCGTTCTTCAATATCTCTTCAGTCAACTTTGCTAAACCATCCAGCACTCATGACTTCAAGGTTCTGACATCAGGATCTGATGAATTAGATACTGTCCTCGGTATTCCCCAATAAAAAGTCAGGAGTGTTAGTGTCTGGTCATGTCACTGAAATGTCACAGAAAACAATGCTGTTCAGCTTTCCACGACCTACGCCAATCGGGAAGTGACAAGAACATTTTAAATATACTTATATAATACGTTATGACATGGTTTATGCTATCTATTAAACGCTATTCATAGGGTTATGTCCCTTACCTATACATGTATTCATTTATTCATTTATTTAGTGCATATTCGTGAAAAAAGAGTTATTTCTGGTCAAACACTGGTGGACTTTGATGGTTTCTGTTGTTCTCACTGCACTGTCACTTGTGCTTCCAGGTCATATGTGTGTGTGTGTGTATGTCTGAATGTCTGTCTGTTTGTGTTGGTATCGGTGTCTGTGTGTAAATGAATTCAAATGCTTTCAATTTTGGCTTGAAGCATATAAAATTCATTGGAAATTATTCAACAATTGAAATGCATTGCAAACGTTTACTATAAAATGCATCATACAATTTTAAATATACTGAACGGATACATTTTGTACCTTTGTATTCAATCACTTCAGTAAGATGTATTTGCAAATTTATTTAAATATTTTGGACGGCCTTATTAGAGTAGCAGAAGGATAATATATTAAGGAAAGTTTTGTCTAAATACATGTTGCTCTTACCACACCGCCACTATCTATTCTGAGGTGAATCAGTTTTATAAGCATTTTACTTGCCGACGTAGATGCAACGTTCAATATGTTGAAATACGTATTCCATGAGAAGTGTAATGATAAGAAAAGATATATCTCTCCTGACTTTGGGGCAAAAAAAACCAAAAAAAACAAAAACGGACTACTTGCTGAATCCCAAAATTGCCTCATACTCACCGTCAACTTTTACTCAAAAATAATCGGTGAGGTATTCAGTTACTGTATTTATCATGTGTAGTACAACCAAAAACATATCATTAAGAATAGTACTAAAATAATCTTTTGGTATTTTACTGCGAGAATTCATTAAACAAATGTGAAAAGTTGCTGTCGATTTTCTTTACATTACCCGCCATGAACTTGCCATACTTAAACATATGCACTCACTGACCGTAGGCAAATTAAGAAAATAGGATTTCCCGAACCCACTTAACTCAGGAAAGAAATAGCAAAGTTCGAATTGGAATCAATATACAAACAGAAGGTCAAGTAAGTGACTCAACAGAAACCGTCATTTGACCTACACCTGTTGGCAGCAAGTTGCATTAGGGATGAACAGTTGAATTTTTAGGAAAACAGTTAATAAATTGACGTCACTTGTCTTTTGTTAGGCGATGATCACGAAAAGAGTCCGAATTTTCGGGAAAAACGTGTGAATGCTGTTGAACATAGACTTAGGAATTAATGTAGCTAACAATTACAATCAAAATTGAATCTTCGAGTGAAAAACAAAAATTAATGCTTGAATTGCCAGCTATTTAGCTCAATCAGCACGTGTGATACATACATTTCGAGACAAACTGACAGCCAACTAAAAAAACTAAAGAAACCTATATTGACAGTTCCATTAATATATGCGTGATACATAAATTTATGCATAGATAATCAGCAAAAAAACATCCAGACAAGCTTGGAAACCGAGGTAACCTGTCTTAACAGTTTGGCTGACAGTTTTGGTTGACGGTTTCAAATATACTGAAATGTTCCGCTAAATTTGTTACTTGAAGATGTACAACTATTTTAGATTAAAATTCAAACAATGAATTCTAATGACACTTGTTGTTCAATGCACTCCACTACTAGTGCTGCTTGGTTTAATCGTCGAAAACTAATTTCAAACAACAACAAAGAAAAATATATTGATACATATTGTTTGTACATGTGTAAATTCCAATAATTTCTAAATGGGTTAAAAACGTTTATAGAATTTCATTACAAATATTCTACTGAAGAGATGCATTGCGAATTATCACAATAAATGCATTACAAGTATTTATGAAAGAAATACATGTAAAGTTTCATTCACTCTAACGATTATATATACAGTGGCACAACGACAGATATAATAAATGGAACACAGTTGATGACAAGTTGATGACAAAAATTCCAATTGTTGATCCAGCGTGTAATTATAATGAATAGTGTATGAGTATGATTCAAAAGTTCCAGGGGAATTAAGTCTCTCCCTAGAATATTGAATTCTACGTTGCATGTACTTCAGTCGAATGCATGACGTAAGACCTACGGAAACTGACATATGGAAGTGTTTTAAAAAGTAGCTTCGTATTTTTCTTGCCACTGGAAAAGGGCATTTTTTCAACAAGATAGTCCTTGTCGACGGAAAATGTATTCATCACAAAGATCTAAGACGGTGAAAATCTTGACGCTTCGACATGTTAATAAATCTCAGTGAATTATAATCTCAACAAATAGTCAAGAACATTTCACAACAAGTTTTCCAAAAGGCAAACCTGAAGGCAAATGAGAAAAAATAAATAACCCGGCCTAAGAGAACAAAAAGAGAATAATTACGAAAAACATTTCTTGTAAAATGTGATAAAAATGAAATCCGCATCAATATAATGAGGAATAAAACAAAAACTCCCGAGGATAATCATGATTTCCTCGTGATTAGCGTCTAACGGAAAATTGAAAAAAAAAAATCAGGTGGAGATAATTAGAACAAAACAAAAAATTCTTGTGAGGAGTTTTCTCTGAAAGATTGCAAAAAAAAATTTTTTCTCCAACATTTTCCGAAAATGTTATCTGAATCAGGAATTCAATAGAAAATCAATAAATGTACCAAAAAGCACACCGAGTGTGCATACCTCTGCCGAACTCATAAATGAACTAAAAACTGAATCATAATTTAGAATATTTAAGAAAGGTTTTATTTAGTCTGGAACTCTGCCATCATTGTGCTTCACCCAGTTAGCTGTTACTTCTCAACTGAAAAGTGATGAATTCATAGATTAAGTTGAAGTAATATTATACGGTGATAACACTGCAATTATGCCTGAAAGATACTATTTGCAATGCATTGCTTTGGGGAATTTCGCGCCTATCAATTCTGTTATAAGAGGCGTGATATCTCGAACAACAAAAGTTGATAAGGATCTTTCTGTTCAATAGCATAGTTCACGTGGGTTCAAGGAACACAATTCAAATAATGGTTATTAGAATTGAATGTCGTATGATGAAGTGAGTAATGGCATCTGCAGATCGCCTCTGAGTATATTTCACATATCAGAAACCTCGAAGAGCTAGTTGATGTAGAGGAACTTTTGATGTGGATACCGGGCGGGGAAAGCCAATGCCCTGGACTACTCGAGGGTGCTATTTTGCTTTATAATTCTTTTATTCACGCCATTCTTCCCTTTCTACGTTTTATTTTAAGCGAAGTTCCATAGAGGCAGCGTAAATACCTTTTTCTCATCCTATAGCCCAGTCTCCTGTACTTCTTAATACCTTAACCTCGAATTACTCATCCTCAAATGCAATCAATACTATTTTAGAGGTCTGAGTTCGCATAAAACATTTTCCAATATGAATAAATTGTGACTACTCTTTTTTTTTTTCACATCAGTCCAGCTTACAAAACGTTTTCATAGGAATGGTCTACTTTGGGACAGCAGGATTAAATATATATATATATATATATATATATATATATATATATATATATATATATATATATATATATATATATATATATATATATATTTACTGAAAGGCAAATCAACAATAAACTTAAATTATAAAGGAGAGAATTAACGCATAATACCAGCGATGTTAAATGGGTGCGAATTTGGGCATCTTGCAAAGACTAACTAAGATCAGTGCAGAGGATGATGGAAGGAACAATGATAGAAAAAGTTCAATATGAACAAGAAAAACGTAAATGATATCATGCAACTCAGACGAGTAAGTAACAAAAATAGAGATAGGCATGGCGATTAGCAAGAAAAAACAACAACAAATACAGCGAATAGTGTCCATTGGAAAATAAAAGCGTACATAGATCCGATGGTAGACATGGCCTGCGCAAGAAGGGTCTTTGTTCAGGAGTTGACTTATAAAGGTTGATATATATATATATATATATATGTGTGTGTGTGTGTGTATGTGTGTGTGTGTGTCAGTGTGTTTGTGGGAGGGATCATTTGTATACAGGTTTCTATACATATTCTGTGACCAGTTTCGACCATATGGTCATCTTCAAAGGGGAATGAGAATATATATATATATATATATATATATATATATATATATATAATTGAATAATTGAATCATCCATAGACAGCTGTTTCGTTTTACTACAACTCCTCTATAGACCATCCATTATCCCATCTAGTGAATATATATAATGATGACTGTGTCATTCACATTCTGCGTTTTGTTGTATTACAACTATCATGTATAGCTATAGATCATCAAATATCCCTTCCAGTACCGTGAGGTTGGATCGAAACCTTGCGTATACCATTGTCCTAAGCAGAACTGGACAGTCAGTTGGACCAAATTGAGTGATACATTCACTCATGCATAATTCCCCACCCACCTGTGGGATCCATTCCAGAGTTGGGGGAGCCTTGCTATAGTAGCTTATAATGGACGAGTTATAACCCAAGGGAGGTCAACTTTAAAAAATGGAGCATTAATAACTATAATGTATGTATGTGTGTGTGTGTGTGTGTGTGCGCACGTGTAGACCTGCATTCGGGTGACAACTTTCAACGATATTCAAGAAATTAAAATGACAACCATGATTGAGATTTTATTTTCATATACATCCCCTCACGTCAATATTCCCCTCGTAGCTCTCATCAAAGTATTTCAAAAGTATCCAATTGGTATATTCATACCTTGATTATGGTTTCAAATCATGTAAAATACACTGAACCTTTTCATGTGACATCATAAATTTAATACACCCTCTCTATATATGCCAACATTACATTACTATATACAAATATGATGAGAATATACGCATTATCATTATATCCATCAGTATATCAATATTATATATTACTAACCAAAACCCCACCAGGTTGATGTTTATAGCAGGATGCTTGTATTCATAACATCATCTCCCCTTCAGTCAGTTTTGCACATGATATCTCGGTATTTATGCTGTTAGTCGTGTTGTCCATCTGCTATCTGCCATCATTGCAACTTGGCCTGCCCATTGCCATTTGAGTTTTCTAATAGTTTCTATGGTGTCTCGGACTCCCGTTTTCTCCCTGATATATTGTGATCTCTCATGCACTTGCAGCATGCGTCTCAGTTTGCAGGTCCGTCTTTCGCCTAGGTTCCGTGTTTCAGCTGCATAAGTGACTATCGGGAGGATGCATTGATTGCCTACTTTTCTTTTCATACCAGACGCTTAAATCTGCAAACAATTTCACTGCACTGTTTTTTGATCTCTCCATGTGATGTTGGGCATTATTTTCTCTAGCATGCTTCTCAGTTTGTGGGTCTTTCTAAATGAATGAACTGCTGCTCTTCCACTTGCCAGCCCCACATCAAAAGTTTAACTTTGTAAATCAGCTCACACAAGCAGACGGAAGAAAAAAAAAAACAAAAAATAACTATTCTCCCCTCTCTTGATGAGTTTAATTATTTTGCGATAAGATCCAAATATTTTTGGGGTCAATAAAGACAAACTCATTAATAAAAGATAGAAGAAAGTATAAAATTTTTTTTTAATCAACAGCAAATAAGTCATCACTTAATGAACGTTTTGAATTTTACGAAAGCAAACCTATTCCCTCATCGAGAGATGTTTAGAACGAAAAATATAATGCTTTAACAAAGGAAAAGAGAGTAGGCAAAAAAGAAGGTAATTCAAAAGAGGGTAAGAAGAGAGAGGAAGGGAGAGAGTGACAGAAAAGGGACAGAGAGAGACAGAGAAGGGAAGTGAATTGAATGTTTATGTTAAGTAAAGCGTGAGGAAGACAAAATCAGAAAAGAAAAGCAGTTTAATAATTCTTTCTTTCTGTCATTCTTCCGTTCATTTTTCTACCCTTTCTTTCTCCATTTTTGCATAACAGACGGAGACAGAATCGGCTGTGGTGACGTATCAGTTGGTTTGTCTCATCATTTTAACCGTTAATCTTTTCTTCTCCCCTCGATTTTACTCCACTCCCCTTCTTTTTTCCCGAGTTTCAAGACAATGGAAGATTCGATTATTGTATTAAGGTGACTGTAACTGTCACCAACGTAGTCGATCTTGTATTGATCGAGAGGAGATTATATTATATTATGATGCGTTTCATTATATGACACGTTTTATTATATTTTTATATAATACTCCATATACTAATATCATATTACTAGTACAAATATCATGCACACACATACTGGATAGCGATATGTGTGTATTTTGTCACGTTAAGAGCTGCAACTGATGTGGTAAAATCGAACATGAATTTTATCACGTCATCAGAACAAATTCTGATGACATGATGGAATTAAAAAGACCATAAAAGATAAAAAGTTATCAAAACAAGTCTGATTGATCACTCTAGAGAAAGCATCATGCAAGCAATGTTTTTTGGCAGCATGCCCTGTTTGGGGTGATCAAGTGATAATTTTGAAAAAGGGATGATCAATTAAAAAATTACCACTCGACTATTGTTGAGGATAATCTTGATACAGGGATACATGCATGAATACATACATTCTAGCTACACACACGGAGAAGCTTGAAAACTGCATGAACCCACATTGATAGTTTAGATGACAGTTTTCATTGACAGTTTCAAACAAAAAAAATCCGTTTGTGGTCAATAGTACGCTACTCTCAAAGCACACTGCAATAAAAATCCCATATATTTCTAACATATCACACATGATTATGACTGAAGGGGTAGATAAGTATACGTAAAATCACTTAAATATACCAATCCTATAAAATTTCCCGTTTTTTCGAAATTTTAGTAGCATTTTTTTAATCTTTTACTTTGCATTTCAAAAGACTGTCCAGTCTCTGGAATTTGTATCTCCACAGCATAAACCAATAAAGAATCTAAAGCATTCTACGGATAACATAGGACAAAAAATATTGAACATATTCAAATATTTTGTCCTTTCTCACCCTGCAGTATTAATTTGATTCATGAAAAAATAAAAACAAAAATGCAAGCGTATTTAGATTCATCGTGTCGTTTTATCAAATATCTCTGCATCGTAAACTACTGGAACACAATTCCAAATCTTGATATTTATTTATCAGGTTTCACGTCGGAGACCAATCGGCTAGATCTATTCATAATCTGTATTTCAAAAAAAAGTAATGAAGAATGATTTCTATTGGGGATACTGCTGTTATAAAAACGCAACGATTGTATAGATCCATTCATAATTGTATCTGCATTTTGAAGAATTATAAAAATGATTTCATAGAGGAATGTTACAGTAGTATATTTAAGGAAGAACCTCGCTTTCCAATGCATGCATAATTGCTCTAGCTGAGGTCAGAAGTTACTATGATACGAATGACTTATCCGAACCAGTTTTATCTTCTTTTGTTGTCCCAATATTTTGAATGCTCTATCATCAAGCATCCCTGAGATAAGTCCATCTTATTGCCATAACTGTCAGTTTGGGTGTCTTTTCGGGGGAATTCTCACAATCTTCCAATTCTTCCTCATCATGTCGACCTGTCTCTCTGCTGAGCTAGATTATTGACCAACTCATGACTGAAATTGATAACTGTATGTCAGATCTTTTCTTGCACCGTTTCTATCCTTTTAGTGTTATATGTGTTTTGATTCCAATCTCATAACCTATCAATTCTATCCGTACGACTTCCGTCAAAAATGTACTGACACGTCCCTTACAATGATTCACATCAATATACTCTGTATCGTTCTGATACATCTACTCAGCCTACTCTATGGAGGCTATGATCATAGCATGTGAGCTATTTCTTTTTTTTATTCCCCAATCATCTGAATAAAGAACCTGCAGCTTTGTTTTGGGAATCAAATAATTAAAGTGGAGAGGTTTTTTTTATCGAAAACTGGCGTTGTTTGTTTATTTTGACATCAATGTTACTGGAAATTCGTGGTTTAAGAATGTTGTGATTATTACAAATTCAATCAGGAACACCTGTTTAGATTTTTTTGAATTATAGGTGAAATGGCAGACTCTATACCGATATACAGGTGTTAAGAACCAAGCGTCATATATACATATATATATATATATATATATATATATATATATATATATATATATATATATATGTATGTGTGATGTGTGTTTGTGTGTGTGTGTGTGTGTGTGTGTGTGTGTGTGTGTGTGTCACAAAAAGAAATCGAACTTTTCAACAAACTTATAACATTATGTACGACCTCATGAGACTTATCTTCTTCAAAATAGTCTTATCCACTGTCAATACATCGTTCTCAGTGCTTTTTCCAGGTCTAAAATATGTTATGGAAGTCGTTGTAAGGGGATAGCGAGCATGATTCAATTTCTTCAATACTCTGAAATCAACAACTTCCAAGACTGGATTTCAGGGATTACGAACAAAAAAGGTCGACTTGATTCAAACTCTGAAAGTAGGTCAGATTAGTTACGAGAGCTGTTTCGTGCTTCGCCAAAAACTTTGTTCTCGCTTCTCTGGAAACTTCAAAGATAGTCAGTTGACCATATCAATTGATCAGAGCATGCACTTTCTCATCTTATCGTCGCCCATCAACTAGGAAGGTATCCCAGATTTCGCATCGTCTTTATTGGATATTTTTCCCGGTCGAACATGCTGATAGTACCCATGACATTGCGTACAGCGAGGAGAATCTTTACTCTACGCCTGTTGCAACCATAGAAAAGTTGCCAAAAAGAGCAAAGAGCTTCTTTTTTCAAGCTAGAAAAAACGCTGAATGGTCTACACTCTATGGTATGCATCTCCAACAATAATCTCCGTAGCCTAATGAATCCTCAAAAGAAGGTCATGGTCATGGAATAGAACATTTCAATCACAATCATGAGGAACACGTCCCTAGGGCTTTGTTTTCAAATCCAGCAGTGTATTAAATAAAAGTACATAATGTGACTCTGTCGCCAGAGGCAGCCAAAATCGCATCATACTATTTATGGAAATACTTTGAAGAGAATATTATATAAATATTTATCATAGTATTCTATTAATTTGAGCACTTATGGTATGAGCACAAATTCAGATCATCGTCATCAGAGTCTATATATACATACCTAGGTGTGTTTGCGTGTGCTTTATGAGACACGTTGGAAATGTAAATGCCCAATATTCAGTGAATGAGTCAAGAAAATAAGGCTCATAATTTTGTCAAACTGTACCGAGTCTGAATTATAAAGAAAAATTCCTGAATATATGTATGTGTGCGTGCAAATGTACATGTATTCCTGTGCGTGTGTAGTTAGAGCTAGAGAGAGATTATATTTGGTTTGTAAGGATAACACAGGAAAATGTTAGCCGACAATTTTGGCTGGCTCTATTATAGAGCACTCTAGTAAATTGGTAATATATATGCGTAAATAAATATATAGCTTAAAATCAACCTTACTGACCGTCCAGTTCCGTGGAGTAGAGGGAGGATACCAGCCTCTGGGTCTGAAGCTAAGGATTTGATCCTACCTCATGGTACTAGATAGCGTATTTATTCGCCGTCCTACCATAGGAAAATGTGACACAATGCAATGGAACAATGCTGCCCCGGAGTGCCATATCCCCCGCAGCTGGGCCGAGTAATAAAAGGGGACTGGAAGGTTCCGAATGCGCATAGCAGTGCACAGCCTTAGTATAACCTCATTGGCGCACTCGGCCTTAATACCAACCACAACATGATTCTCTGGACCATTCGACAGGCAAGTGTCACTACCAGCACCTGCTGTGGAACAGATACTACACTTTGATTCTGCCGAAAAGGCGAGAAAAAGGGGAGGGGATGGTGGCTGTCCTACCACAGGCTTACGTGAGGAAAATAGGAGCCGTCAATCCAAAAATGGCTCCAGCTGATGCGCCTCCGGTTTGCTAAGCAACCAAAGCAACCTCAGCAACAAAAGCGTCAGGACAAGTCCCGACCTACTCCTTTAAGTGCAATGGAGCAGTGCCGCCCCGGGGCAACAGATCCCCTGCAGCTTGGCCGAGTAATAAAAGGAGAGCCCAAGGACGCGTCCAAAGTCTCCAAATGTGCGTAGCCGTGCGCAGCCTCAGTACAACCTCATCGACTAACGCACTGCACCGGTGCACTCGGTGTTGATACTACCCACAACCAAATCTTCGGCCCATTTGATAGGCAAGTGTCAGTACCGGTGCCTCGGGCTCAGCCGGGGAACAGATATTACACTTGGATCATGCTGAAAAGGCCTGAAAAAAATTGGTGCAGGACTATTTTCTCTGTTGTGGTTATAGACAAAGAAAGAGAGGGGGATTTTGCAAGACAGAGCGTCATTATAATTTGAATTTCTGGGAAGTGTCATGGCATGTCTGATTAAACTGATAACAGGTGATTGTTCTGGTAGTAGATTCCAGAATTGTCGATTCCATTCACACGTAGTTGACTATCCGCTCCTGACCATTCTATCCCGCAATCACACGTCAGAGTAATTTCTTTTATCTCAACTACCGACATTATTTCCACACACTACTGTCCATGGACACAACGTAAGCAAAGAGACACCATAGTTTTACGAAGAATTACCGTCTAATAAAGTAATAATAAAGTTATATTGATCGGCAATTATATATATAATATATAACTGTTACCAGCGTAGGAAAAAGAATAGGAAAAACCGTATTCAAATTCCGGCTGAGGCATTTTACGTTCACTTGGCCAACTGCTCCTGCTGATAGTTCCACTACTTGATATCTAAAAGGGATTTATCGCCATAGGCACGCCACGATGGCTATTTCAGAAGAAAGATGGTGACTGAGCATATCGCTCTCCGATGACCGCTTGACATGTCCAAGCAGTAGTATGAAAGACGCTTTATAAACGCTTTAGTCAATCTTAATAATAGATATTGCAAAGAAAAGACAAATTGTATCGCTATTCATATAATGCATGCTAATTGGAAACTTGTCTAAGCCATTTTAACGAGAAATTCAAAGAAGGAAAATGCCGTTTCAGTAATTGTTTAGCAGCAAACCGTTACAGAGACGGACTGCAACCACTTCCATATGTTCTTGTACAGTAGCCTATACTTCCAACCAACGGCCCCAGACGAATTAATCTAATCTCCATCACCATTACTGGTCTGGTAACACTCGTAAAATCTTTGAATATATATCGATTGATACTGTGTTTTACCTTCATGTTTTTTCGGCTTACAGATAGTTGTTATAAAAAATATTTTCATCTGGAGAAAATCTGTACGTAGATATGCATGATATCCACGCCAGCCGGGTGTACAGGGAATTTTCAATTTGCTGTGGCGAGTCTTGGTCAGTCATGCAGTAGATCTAGCAAGCATTCATTGGTGTCTTAGTTAATATTGTTAATCAATTAATATTTTCATTTCAAACGTGAACCAAATGATCATAACATTGACTAATGTAATTAGAATCAACATCAAATATTTATTTTGCAACACAATGCTCTTCAGTGTCAATGCAATTTACCAAACAGTTCTTCGTTATTCACATATATTGGAAATCATATACTTGCAGATCCAAATTCAATTCGAAATCATTTCATGCTGGATTGTCATGCATCATCAGTCGCTGAATCATATAGAGAGCTACACTGGGTTACCAAAGGAAAACTTAACCGTTTCTCTCTGCCTGTCTGTCTTCTCTCTGTCTGTCTGTCTCTCTCTCAAATAATATATATATATATATATATATGTATATATATATATATATATATATATATATATATACATATATATATATATATATATATATATATATATATATATATATATATATATATACGCCTTGTTGGCTCTGTCACATTGTTTGTCCTGTCTGCCTGTTTTGCAATTCATACGCGTATGCACATTTACGCATAAATATTTTTTGGATACTCATTCTATATTTTATTCACATTCTATATGCAATTTGAACCAAAGGTTTAGTTACTTTAAATAATACGGTAGATTCATTAAATTAAGTTTTTAGATTGTTTCAACGTTTACGGAGCGCCCATTCTAGACACAGGCAACATAACAATCATTCTACGATCGGTACTAGCTTGCTCTAATGCCCAAAAGCAGTGCATTACTAAAAAAAAAACAACTTCCGATGGCTGAATTGGCGTATGGGGGAGTATCAATTATCATTGGTCTATTTGGGATTTTTTTGCATTTCCAGATCCTGAAAATGGTACTGATATATGCTTTGTTGCAGGCTAATGGTCTGCAAGTTAGTTAAATAGACCATTTGTACTTAGTGTATGAATTCGATCCTTAACAGCTTGATAAAACTAAAGCAAACTTGATAAATATTCAACATGAATTGTGATGATGCTTTACAAAGAATAATTGTTTTACATTAGGGTGGTAGAAGATTGGGAGAGTCTCGAGTCTAGGAAAGAAAAAAAGCCTGCATGTTGCTTGTCAAGATGAGCGCTATTTCCACTTTGCGTCTTTTTTTTTGTAAAAGCCATGAAGTCACATTAACCGTATTAGCCGAAAGAACTAGTAAATAAATAATCCAAACAAAACCGGTTCGGCATCAGTCTGTAGATTTGAAACAATATTTTCGTAACAGCTTTGTGTAAGCAGTTTTTCTAAAACCCCTTAAATATAAAAGCCTAAAAACGAGATAAAAAAACTTCTTTTGATCCTCTCTTTCTTCTTGACTAGCAACTCAATTAGTTGAGTTTGATTGGGGACATCTCTTAACAACTATTCGATTTATTAAAATCTTATGAACACTTATTAGTTGGCTTCAAAATCAGTCATATTGTCGTATACTTACATCTTCATCCGTTGAAAATCTGTTGCTGCAAAATGAAAAAAATTGCACCCTAGAAAGAATTGCATTTCATTTTCAGTAGGAATAGTTTTATCTTGTTCGTCGACCCAACGCCATGGTTGGGGCTTATGGATAGGCTTCAATTATCGATTAGTCTTAGGAACTTTGCTTTCATGGTGGTGACCAACTGGAAAAATGATTTTTTCGGTGCAAAAAATTTGCAAATCGATCCTTTTTCAGTCGTTTATATCTTAGCAATAGATCTCCTCGTTTATAATCTTTTAATCAAATTGTACAAATACTTTTGTTCATGTGACACTTTTTGATGAGAAAGGTATCTAAATTAATTTTGTTCCATAAAAGCTGATTTGATAATTCAATAAAGACCAATACATTTACTAATTACTGTCACCCTTTGTTTCATTAAGACAAACCATCGTATTTATTAGACCATGTGTCGTTTTTTCACAGGTGCTTAAAGTTATTGAATATTAATATAGTAAAACACAGGAGACGACCGATGCCAAGATCAGTTGATTATAGATATTGCCCTGCATGGCGTGAAGCAATTTCCATTAATTTGGAAAGCTAAAACAATTCGTCTCTCCATGACGCAGAACCTAAACGTGCGAGACTTGAGGTAGCCTTTGTGTTGTTTTGTACAATGTTACAGTTATGCAATATTCATAGGAGATCAAAATTAATACAATTGTAAAAATCTATAAGACGAGCTTGCTTACAATTCTTAATATCAGAATACAGAGGATTCGATGGTTGTAAACAGATCATGAGCTGACACAAAAATATTTCTTTTTAGGTTGGGTCTTTTTAAAATATGAATGTTGTACATGCAAGACTAAAAGCCAAACCCTACAATTATGCAATGTCAATTCATCCAATACTATTTCATCCAAAATAAGTTAGTACTACTCCCAAAAGGCAGTCAAAGTAAGGGGGTCTGAATGGACTGATATGACCCGTGAATTGAATAGTAAGCCACACGAACACAACAGTTGAAAGCAGAGGCTAACCATTCATTTCATGTTTCATTTGATTACCAATAGCTGTTTTGCTGGAGAACATAAACTACCAATTATGTCGGAAACATCATTCGATTAAACACCTAATATCGGGTCAGTCTCTCTCTGAATGATACTACAGTGAGGACAGGCGCGTGATCTTCCACCTGTGACGTCATACTTCTTTGAAACAACCTCAGAATTGGGGATATCTATTTTTGGAGTTTTGAATAAGAGGTTCTCCACCTGTGCTACAATTGCTTAACGTACAATATATTTTCTATTGTCAAGTCTTTGTTTTATATTATCCATTCAATAAAATCTATTTGAAACTTTTGAAATTCTATTGAAAAAAATATTTCAATTCAATAACAACAAATAAATTCACAAATCGTTGCCGGTATTTTTCCTCATTGAGACAAACATCCACATATTTTTAGTATTACGTGGTTTTACTTTTTCACTGATGTTCAGATTCATTAGAATGAAGGATAAAAACAAATGAAACAAATGAAGACAAATCCTAAGTTTGGATAGATGTGCATAACTGCTATACTCAGATTAACTACTGACAAGGGTACAAATATGTCATACTTGAAACTAATGTTACTAGGGTAATAATAACCTGCTAAGTGAGCTTTCTGATTATTGGTTCACAGCAAAGCGGCACCAGAGAATTCATTATAATTGCACAGTGTTTGTCATCTAATATCAATCACTTTGAACTGAAGTCATATCTAACATAAGGCTGAGTGTAAGGCGATCTAAAAATTTCCACCGCAAAATCCAGTTCAAAACATACTGGTTGATTCAGAAATTAAAAACAAGGCACTTTCATCTGGGTGTCAAGTAAAAATTTCCAAATTCATTGGTATAATTCATTAGGGGCGTATTAAACCGAACCAACGCTGTCGTAAACTGAGAAACATTAGGTAACTCTATCGACATTGCAGGTATTACCTGCTTTTCGAAAGTTCGCTTTATGCCTTCCTGCTATTCGGAATGACGTACATTTGTACATTTTGTCTCCACTATCCGAAATGGCATAAACTGAAGACACAATTACTATTTATTCAATTAAAAAAAAATGCGTACACTTCTCTCTCCAATAAAGTTATTTTATGTCTGCCAGCATCCATATCAGAAGTCAAACCTTATTGTCTGCTGTGGCTGATGTAAGATGGCATGCTTGAATGCTTAACTTTTTCGATTCCTTACATCGAAAACTTGTTTACAGGCACGGGCAATATGTTGCAAATCTGACCTGAACTTATGTACTCTTTCAGGATTAAAATCATACTTTTCTGTGAATTTTGTAGAATTGTCAAACAACTGCATGACACCACATAAGGTTGTTTGGGTTTTGGAAATCTTTTTGCCCTCACAATTTATGTTAAATTTTGATTCGCTTTAAACCAATTCAAAAGGTTCTATAGGATCTGAAGTGTTCTTATAGAACCTTCTAAAAAGGAAAAATATACTGATACTTTATCAGATTGCTCTCGATTTATTGCTTAATTTATGAGTAGAACATGTATGTGACTGACTTTTGATCAATATTTGAATAAATTCTAAAATATTGAGTTATAAAAGATTTGCATTTTAAGGAAAGTGCATTCATGGAAACATCGTGAAAACTATGGCCATTGGTATTCTTTGAACATTGTTCTTTAATCTCAATGTTCCCTGCAACTGAAAAGACTCATAGTTTATTTGATTTTTTTAATCTCCTGCTGGCACTATGACAATCCACTTCCGGCTTGTTAGACCCGTGGAAAAGTTAGGCATGGGCGTCCAATCCCCAAATTGAAGGACACGGAGGAATAATGAGACACCCATTGTTGAAGAGGCATTGAAAGACGGGATGAGATGGATATATGTTTTAATAAATAACAATATTGCATAGCGAACGCAATGAATCGCGGCCAGAATTTGAACTTGACACGTCAATGCCTCCCTCAGTGCCGGTATATGCTCGGCCACTCACATAATTATAATCGTGCAACTTCCGCTATCCACAACTTCTGTTGAAACAACCTTATCGAATAGAAAGGGAGGGGGGTACACGGTGGTATCTTATTTCCCATCTAAGCAAGGGCGAAATCAAGTTGACTTGAAATCAATCTTACTTCAGTAGAGATCTCACCCTTAAGGAGAAAGTACATTATCACTTGACATCTTCTCCCCTCCCGGAGAGTGAATCGTGATGAATAATTTGTTCTATATCACGGGGCAAAGGATAAAAAGAATGAACTTAAAGCAAGGAAAAAATCTAGAGACAATTGATGAATTGCATGCCAAAATATTGGCAAAAGTGTGATTTGCTAAAATGAGATGAACAATTCCGCTGAGTGATTAATCTTTCCATTCTTTGAATAGAGCTAGAAAAGATATTTAGAAATCAAATAGTTCATGATTTTGCTTGGTTTTGGAAAAAAGGCGTATCATACTCATCTGCCTATCCACCTACCGTCGAGATTTGGCTAATTGTTGTTTTTTTTTTTATCGTTTCTTAGGGGTAAGAAATTTCATCCCGGAAATGGTGCTGAAAAGTCGAAAAGACACTGTGACATGTGTGTGAAATCCAAAATGGGAAACTTTAGAGAAACGACAGCATCATTGCCTTAAGTGAGCTTTAAGTTGATATTGAATGGCTGGATACTTTGTTGATAGATTTTGTACACGGTGGTGAATCACAAGAACAGTGGCCTGATAGGGATATTTGCTTGACTTTGATCAAAGACATTTACTATTCAATGCGAATATTCTATTGATGGAAAACGGTCACTTAAATGCATTGACAAGAAGGGAGTTTTTGTTTAAAAAGGAAATTGCTTACACCATTAGATTACAGACGTACCGGTATAACGGGATATATATATATATATATATATATATATATATATATATATATATATATATATATATATATATATATATATATATATATATATATATATATATATATATATCAGACAATATAAGATGGGGTTTTTTCATTGAGTCAAGTTGGAGTAGAGCTTGAAATATGATGAGATAAAAGATTTGCCACACAAACACGGTTATTTTTCTGCCCTGCTTGGGGTTCTTTGGGTGAACAGTGGGGGTGGGGGGAAACATGGACATGTTTGTGCGACATATCCTTGAATTATCATATATATATATATATATATATATATATATATATATATATATATATATATATATATATATATATATATATCTTCTGTCCGTAATATTGTAACATTAATCAAAGAAAACATCAATAAAATGCTGATTATGGAGTCAGCACACCCGTTTTTTGGCAAAAGCATGAATATTCTGCTTCATTTTTCAAAGTATAATCTAATTAATTACAAAATGAACTGAATGCATCTGTTAATTTTGACAGCATTACTGTACCTATATATATATATATATATATATATATATATATATATATATATACATATATATATATATATATATATATATATATATATATATATATTTGTAATGAGTAAAAACCTAGATTTTAAGGTGCATTCATTTGCTTTTTGATTTTCTAAATATTTATTAAGACAAGCCAAATAGACGTCATTTTTTGAATGTGTGACGAACAGAAACATGAGAACCGAAACACAACAGAATTAAGATATTTTGAAAAATCACAAAATGAGCGAGTTAAGATGATACTTTTTCACTGTAGTCCGGATGGATTCATTCATTTCGGAAATTTCAAGGAACTTGTAACTTTATGCAAGGTTTTTCTGGGGATTAGCCTACGGCTCTATCTATCCAAGTTTATAATGTCGACTTCAGAAGTATGTAAGTTGACATTTTATTCGAGTGATAGCAAATCTCACATAATTCCCATCACCTTTCTCAGGGTCCCTGCAGAGCTCAGCAATTCCTAGGTACTGAGTGCCAAATCTTTCTCAAACGTACAAGTCCTTTAGTTTTGATCGCAGTGTTTTTCAAACGGTCACAAAAGTGCTGAAAATTTGAGTATGACTTCATCTGCAATGCCACATTTGGGAATTGGCTTGTTTGAATTCCTATTCCTACTTGTTTATTCAATGAAATTGGTCTGAAAGTCTTCGGCTTAAAGCACCAAAATGGTGTCCCCTAGTGAGGATCAAAATCCCTATAATAGTGATTCAGACTATGAGTTGAACTATATTGCTCACACACAACGGTCCCAGTCAGTTAGTGAGGATAACTCAATATGACACTGCATTAAGAGAATTGATATTCACTGAAGAGCGCAGTAGATTAGTGTAATAAACAATGCTCAATGGCCATTTTCCACACATAGTATACCTATCTATCTCTCTCTCTATATATATGTGTGTGTGTGTCCCAACACAATCCACAATCCCCACACTTATTTGATGCACTTGATTAAGTGGTGAATATTAATAATCAACATTAGACATCATACAGTGAGCTTCTCTGATTAGATTCAAGCTGAAGACTTGAAACTGTGCTCTTTTATTTGGAAAAACAAAACTTCTATCATCATATGCACACTAACAGATATATGCAGGGCATTTTATAATCTACACTGCCTCAATTATTGGAGGATAAAATTCACTTTCACGTAATCATCATGTGACAATATTAGTCACGTGTCAACGCTGTACTCAGAGTCACCAACATTTTGTTGATGAATTGATTGAATTATACGCAAGCTCAATTCGAACGTCCATTCCTTTCTATTGTGTAGTCGATGTCTTCTCTCAGTGTACTGAAACGTTTATTCAATGAAACGGATACAAACTTGTATCCAATCAAAATATCAGTCCCTTTTTGAAAGACTCTGTACATTTCTTTGTTTAAGCTCGCGTATTATATGGCATTTATTGTTGAAAGTGTCAATGCATGCCATTCTAATTGCTTTGTACGGTTTTTCCTAACTTTAGGAATATGCTACTGGGATTCATCCATCGTCTTGGCATATCTACAACACTAATTATATCCTTCCATTTTATCGAAAATAATCCCTGAAGACAAGGAACGACGATTGTCAAAAATTAATCAATACTCAACATCACTTCCTCGAACAGGATTTTCTCTCCTTTTCCTGGGAAAACAAAGTGATCTATGTTGTTGACTCATATTCTAACTACACAAGACTGAGAAATCAATTCAGTCAAGTGGAGGCGTCCTTTAAATTTTGTTTAAAGCTTCTTTAGATCGAAATATTATTACAGTTTTACAAGGTTGTAAGATAGACATCGATGACACGTCTCGTTGGTAAGGGTCTTTGCTGATAGGTTTTATAGTCTGTTTGGCTTGTTCTTTTCTATTTGAGACTTGCTGCCACTTGTTCTCCAACAACAGCGTTAGCTGTGGCACGTGTCCTTTTCTGGTAGTTAACTAATAATATTTAATCGTTTTTGACCCGAGAATTATTTCCATTATAACTTCAGATTCATTCAACCGGACATGTGGTCTGAATCCTGGTCCCAGCACCCGGGATGATCTCCTGTGGCGGTAAGTGGATCAGTGTATTAGTACTCACAAGCCAAGGCACATAATTGAGCACTTGCTGCATTATCCTGAGCTTTATGAGTAGATGATGCAGGTCCGAACAAAGAGCTCATCGTCTTTTGAACAATTCATGCACAACGGAAATAGCAGAGACTAACAATAACATGATACCCTGATATTATTGAGGTTGAAGTAGGGAAAAGTCTGGACTATACAAGAGAAAAGGAGATATTTAGATAAGGAACGATGTATTCTTTGACTAAATTGTCTCCCTTTGCTCAATTTTCTCCCGGAGTGGCTGGTAACAAATCTGTAATTAGCATTTTTTAATTTGCACAATAACAGTAAGTTGATATTTTTTTCCTTTGTTAAGCAGTCCTTCCCGTAAATAACCATGGGTGACTTTTAACTCCTGGCAAGACTTAACGTCGCGTTTTATTTTACTTGTTAATACTATAAAGCAAGTCCCTAAATCTATTTACTAAGTACATCTGACCTTCCCTTTCTCTGCTACAAAACCGTCTTGGCCTTCCTCTTCGACTTGGTGGACCATTTAGCTGCAATCAAAACATCTTTGGCCGACGGACCGTTCACACACGTCTTCTCCAACGAGCTTTCATTTTCTGACTATGAGTTCTTTCAGCACACCTGTGTGGATTTCTCCTTCTGAAAGATCAACTATCTTTGCTGGTCAAAGATAATATCAAAATATGTTCGTTAGAATTAATTAATTTCATGTCCTCGTGAACCGCGATCGAATGAAAAAAATAATCAGATTAAAGACCTCATGGAGTTTGAGTCGGGTGGACTAGAGCCAGACTGGCCGTCGACCACGCCTGATAAGGCCCTGAAAACTGTCTTGTTTGATCATTTTATTCGTGTGTCATCTTGCCTTCAACCTCAGATACACAACAACAAACAAACAAACGTACATGCATACACATATACATGTGTTTACTAGAAACCACTGAGTTAGTTAGTTTGCTATTGTAACAGGGTTGAGTGATAACCAATCTTCTTAGTTGCAAACACAGAAAACTGAATTAGAACTTCATATCATTATATACATACATACATACATATATATATATATATATATATATATATATATATATATATATATATATATATATATATACACATACATGGGATGGCTGGATAACACTTTGGCACTTAACTATAGAGTATTGAACAGTGGTTCAGTTTCAAAGAAATGTATTAGGTTGATAAAAACGTATTTATCGTATTTTCAACAAAATCAGTTCATCCTCTGCATTCATTGTTCTCCATTATGGGTCCTTTGATCAACTTACCGGACTAAATGTATTGCACCGAGAGAGGGAGATAATAGTCAGAAAAAATTAAATGTGGACAATATTCTACATTTGGAAGAACTTCCTATTTAAGCTCTAGGATCGTAACTGTGTTGCATTTGTAACAAAAGGACAGATGGTACCATGCAACCTAATTTTCAATGAGGAGAATACAGCCCAATCCAAGATGATGGGGTAAAAAGACATATGGATTCAAATCTCATTTTTTCCGTAAAAATCACATATCATCCAAAAGAAGGCAGGTACAAATTTAGATCAAATAATTATCAAAAAAAAAAAAAAAAAAACTTTTCAAATGCCTTCCATAAGTCCCCAAAGATCACAGCGATTCGTATATAATTTCTGCATCACTTTACTTAGAATTCATTCTGCTATTGTTTGTATTGCATCAGTGATAGTAGCTTTCGTCAGTTATTGCCAGGTCGCTGTGTTTCTATAGACTTTACTCTTTTCAGATAATAATCAAGGAAATAAATTCAACATCTTGTCTATAAAGTTATCTTGGATGGCTAGCTACCAAATTTAATTTTATATCTCTATTTTCCACGGTATCTGGATTTTGAGCTATACAGATTTTTTCATGTTGGTCCCATCATCTTGATTCATGGTGTATATCAATAACAGATCTATGATGCAGTAATTTACATATACACTTTATATGAATGAAGAGGTTTGTCAAAAATGCTGAAGACTTTCCTGTAAACATAATATGGTGAATACACTCTTTAGTTTAAAAGTTGATATAAAGTCGTAAAAAATCAAGAGAAACTGTTTTGCAGACTGAATAAAGATGCTATGTCCTTATAGAAATGAAAGGTTTAGAAAATCAATGCTTGAAACTTGCACCAGCTTAATATGTTAGACAGTACAATTTAGCTGAAAAGTGGTGTAACACAGACGGCTTGATTTACACCTCTAAATAATGATCCTATAAATTCATTTGAATAAAAAAATTTTCCCCCAAAAATGAAAGAAACTTTTGCATCAACGTATATGATAGAATATAGAATGTAGCTGAACCACGGCTTAAGATAATAGAAAGTCGCAGAACATTTTTGATGATTAACTATCGATGCTGAATTCATAGGAATAAGACATTGTCAGGAATGTTGGATTTTTTCAATCAAAATTTCATACATTTCTGCCTTACTGAGCGAGTGAATGCATCAATACTTGTGTGCCTATTGTTAGTTGTTCTTATTTCGTATTCATTTAAAGTTTCCAATTAAACGTCAAGATACAATGACAGTAATGTCTTGAATGAAATCTAGCACAAAAGCCCATCTTCTGCTCAGTAGAGCACAATATGAGAAGGAGTCACATGGTAGTATCTAAAAAAAAGTAATTAACATTTCTCTCTCGTTAGATGTAATTACGATTCGACTTTTAAAGTTTTTCTGTCTCCTCGAGAGAGCCAAAATAATAAACTGTCGATTTTCCCCCGAACAACCCATTAATTGTAGATAACAGGAATTTCAGTCGTTGCACTTGCATGGCTTAGCTGCGAATCACGTAAATTTCCGTCAGTCACACAATAAACCCTTCGACTTCCAGTTTTCTGTTTTTTTCTTTGTTTCTCCATCCTTTAAATGGGAGGGTTCATTCTGTGCCATCCTGTAAAATCAAAGATGCTGCTGCACTCAGAACACAGCTACTAAGCTACTCCTGCCGCAATTGATGACTTCAAACTTCATAACTAAGTACGATTATCCAATAGAAAAATCTCCTGTTTAGCGTTGACTTCTAAAACAAAACGAAAATTCTGAACATTGTTAATCATTGAGTGAGGGACTTTCCACTCAGATTGCTGTAACGTCCTGTGAAATTCGTTTGAACGCAAATATGTCCAAAAGTTACTTCGGAAAAAGACTTCCTTTTGATTGGTCATTAAAAGCAGGGATGTCTGTCAAGTTCATAATGAATTATAAATGATGTTATATTTACAGAAACTTTCCGTTTTCACACGTCCTCATTCAATTTAGACAACGTAAATAGATTTTATAAAATGTGACGTAATTCATAATTAATTCTAGTGGACTAAATATGTCTATTTCTACGTTGAACAACTACCAAACAGTGGCAGGATCAATTACTGCAGTAGCTCCATTTCCTTTTATTGTTTGTTTTATCTATGTTGTCTTAATTGAATCATATATCAACCATGTAACGACAGGAAATCATTTCTCATATGTTTTTAAATAATAAAAAGTAATTTATAATTCATCCTCTCGGGTCGAATATCCCGATTTCTTGAATACAAGTTGATGATATCATTTAAGCATTTGAAAAAATGCTTTTTCCAAGGGTTCAGCACAAAATTATTACATTTGGTCATTCAATATATTTGGTATTCAATATCCTGAACTTCTTTAATTTTCTATCAATTTGATTGCCTTCAATTTGATCGACTTCACTTTATCAGCCATAAGGCAGGATTCTAATTTCATTATCATTGTGTAAATCACAATGTCAGGATGATCAGGTGTCTCTTATTGAAAATTAAGTGAAGGCTTGTCTCCTAAATCCCTCTTCATGGACTACGGCTGATGTCGGCAGCTGAGGAAGGGAGAAAGGTATCAAAAAACACCACCCTGTACAGCCTATCAGTAAAACTCATTGTACTTGGCTGTCCAAAGGGGGCGAATGCTTTGCTCTACATCAAATATGTGGTCTTAAAAGAGGTAAAAAAAAAAAGAGGAAAAACGTAGTAAAGGTATTGATAGACTCGAAGATGCATAAGACATAATGCTGCATAGCTGGATACTCGAGTGCCTCAAAATATCTAAGATCAGTGAACCAGTGATAAGATTCATAGCCAGATTTATGGAAAATGGAAAGTATACTTGACAGCCACAGGACAGAACTTGGTAGATGTAAGTATGAAATAGGTAATCATCTGGAGAGACTATCTGTCTCCACTACAATTCATTGTTATTGTGATAACGCTCAACAGAATCCCGAAAAACAATAGAGGATACAAATTCTCCAAAGGAAGTGGTAAAGTCAACCACCTAATGTACATGTAGAACCTAAAACTATTTGCAAAGAACAGGGGAGAGCTCGGAACATTGTTCTTCAGAATGAAGGAATACAGTGATGACAGTTGGATGGAATTTTGGAATAGAAAAATGTGCACCACTGGTAATGCAAAAAGGAGGGCTCAGAGCAGCAGAAGGAATCAAACTCCTAAGCAGCAACAAGTATAGAGCTTTGACCATTCAACACCGATACAAATACCTAAGAGTTCTTGAATGTGACACGATAAAACGGAAAGAAGTGGAGGTAAAAATAAGAAGAGAATTCCTTAGGAGGATGGAAAAAAGTATTGAGGTAAATAGTCAGAATCTAATAGAAAGACTGAATACATCGGCTGTATCTAACTTACTCAAGACCATTTCTTGGATGGACGAAGGAAAAACTTCAGTCAATGGGCCAGCAAACAAAAAGCTTATAACAATGCCCAAGGCTTCACATCCCAGAGATGACACTGATAAACTGTTCATAAAGAGGATAGAAGACGGAAAAGGACTCATAAGCATAGAAGACTGTGTTCAGAGGGCCAAAACAGGAGCAAAAAAAGTGTGTGAGAGCAAACAGTGAAGACATTATAAAGAGTGCCCGAAGTAGCAGAACGAATAACAAAAAAAAATCCAAAAAACGAAAGGAGAACACGAAGGGACAGCAAACGAGGAGAGGAAGATTGGAACGGAAAAAAAACTTTACGTAGAATTAAAGATAGGTACAAAATGTTGCAGACGAAATTCATGGACATGGTTACGAAAAGAAAACCAGGAAAAAGAAACAATTGCTCATCGTGGCAGCTCCGAAAATTGTATCATGAAAAACAATAAGAGCAAAAATCGACGGAAGATACACAAACAGCAAATGCCGCCTAAGTGGGAAAGGGATGAGACGGTAGACTGCATATCATGTGGATGTAATCAACTATCCCTGAAGAAGTATAAACACAGACACGAGTAGCAACAGAGATACACTGGGAACTGAACAATCAAATGGGATTTAAGCACACGAAAAAGTACCAGCACAAACTGGAGCCAGTCCTGGAGAATGGAAGTCACAGATTACTCTGGGACTTAACATTCAAACTGACCACTCCATCCAGAACTGGATGAATAATCGCTGACAAAGAGAGGGGAAGGTACCTGATAATAGACGTGGCCCTGTTTGCAGACAACAGACTATATACGAAAGAGAGTGAAAGCGAGGTAAATATTAGGATCTAACAAGAAAGCTGGAGAAAGTGTGGAAAATAAAAGTCTGGGTAATGCCAGTAATAATAGGTCCACTCAAAATCATACCAAAGACACTGAAAGCTAAATTGGGCGAACTAGGGACAAAAGAGAGGATTGAGACTCTATAGACCACAGCAAGGCTAGGGACTGTGCGTATATTGAGGAAAGTGCTAGAAATATGAGATCGACGACCCTAACTGTTAGCAGTTGCTTAAAAAGGAGAAGAGGATGGTTAAGACAAAAATGGTGAGAACAAATAGAATGAAAAATGAAACATCACAAATGGTAGGGGAAGTACAAACCTCAACGCTATTATGATAGGTGAAGGAGGTATGAGAGGAGGGCTGAAGACCTGTGTAAACTTGCTGTCACTCAGTTTCCAGCGATAACTACCAGGCAGCTGGTTTTTAAACTGTAAACCACAGCTGTGCCGTGGACTGTGAGAGTTTGGAGAGGGAGGCCAGAGACTTGAGGAGATTTGCTCTCACTTAGCTTCTAGCGGTGACCACAAGGCATTTGGTGCCAAATTAGATGATAATATCTTTCTTTCATCAAATATCACTAAATGTTGGAAGGGTTCTCAGGGAGCTAAGGATTTTTAACTGCTCAAATACTCTGTTGACCAAGGCCAAAGTCGTCACCTTCATATTCGATGATTCACTTGCAGAGACAAGATATTTATCCAGCTTTTCACACTTCCGTAGCTCCTTTTTGTGCTCCACTGCAATGATTATGTCCAGGATGTTGCAGATTTCTGTTCTTCTCACGATAATCAATCTGATGTCTTTGTCTGGATTGTTTGGCTCGAAGAATTTATATAAAAAAAACCTCTTTCTATTCCCCAGAAGAGGTTACTGCTATCACGTATACCATTGCACAGTTGAATCCAAGTTGTGCGCACAATTATTACTGGATCATTGTTTGAGGAGATAAGACATCAGATGGGATGATAATACTGGGGTGTAGACTATTAATGGCTTGATTGTCGATTTAGGTGGACATTGCCACCAGATTAGAATTTTCGTTCTATTACATATTCCGTACGTAGTAAGGCCTTTCTCTGTAAATGGCTAAATGGTGAGGGCATAGATTTTGCAAGATGGCCAAGATTCGATCAGAATACTCCCGAAGTGAGAATTTCTGAAAATTTAACCTTCTCGAAAACAAAATAGAACCAGAAAAACAAAGCATGTTGTTGCACAGGTCACAGTCCATTTTTTCCTACTTCTATATCGTCCAAAAGTGATAACTGCAACTTTTCTATTATAAATAAATAATTATATTCATAAATATATGCAAAATCAGTTTGGGCTCAGGTAAAAACAAATCGATTCATACACATCTGGTTGTGATTGATGGGGACTGTTCTTTGTTTTGTAAAGTCGACCCTAACTTGGAAAGTTAGATGAGGATTGTTCTTGTTACAGCGGAAAATAAGAATCTTTTTTTTTATTTTGCAAGAGGAATATCAGGAATGCTCATCATCCAGTGATCAAAGATCCCCATTCAAAAACGGCACATCCCCTATGTAAAACAGCTTCCATCAGAGGAACACCTCAAAGCATGCGGTTTGATCAAGACAATTCCAGTATTCTTGGGAAACAAAACAAACTGCGTCAGTAGTGATCAAATGTGCTATTTGATCTCATTCAATGATATAGTTCCAACACGCTACTACGTCCGTCCAAAATGTATCAACCAATTCCGGGTCAGTTAGGCAGACTTGATGTAACTTGACAGAGAGGACCTAAATATGCATGCGTGGATAGACATTTTCATTTGGGTTTACACAGTTGCAGTTAAACACTATCGAATGAGTCTGTGCACTGCGTGACCGTCTAATTTAAAATGGTCAAACTTCCACATTTTTCACGTTGCCATCGGGTTTATGGGAAAACATCGAATTTGCCAGTTTTGTCAGCTCCGTCTGCAACTGTCGAGATTAGGCTGTCTGTGACTTCCCAGTGAACATCAGTAAAGGAAACATGATGAAGCAGCTGACTCCAAAATAAGAGAGGAAACGAAGCTTTTGGAAAGTATTTGAGATCAGAATAGATTTATACATTGATTAATGTGGATGATACGTTCAGAATACCATAAATGTGCTACTTCTAAATCCACACTCATTAAAACAGTATACACTACTTAGACGGGACTAAGTCACCATTCCCTGGGTAAGTTACTTTTTGTTGATATTAGATGGTTTAAAAGACTTTGTATCGAAGGCACCTCAATCTAAATTTAGTTATCTACAGGATGGCAAATAAAAACTGTTGTTATACTAATTGCCCTATTCAGAGTTGACTAAAAACTTTTTGGCAACAACATTTCCCAATAGGTTTTGCAGTCGACTTAGCTTTGGAAATTATATAACTGGAACAAGGTGGGCAAACGATGACATCTTGCCAGATTTAATTTCATCTTGTGATCAGTAAGAATAATTTATTAGCTTCTAGACGAACAAACAACGGTCGAATGCCGCAGCAACGGCGGAAGGCAATAAAGAATTGTATTACTGTTTCTACATCATAAATAAAATAACACTGGTTCCAGACAAAAAAATTCGGCTATCCGTAATCTGCGGTCAAACTTGCATGACAATCGAACTGAAATGCGACTATTTGGTTGGAAGGTTTTTTACGAAATCTGGAATAAGTTTAGTTCTTTTTTCACTGGGGAGTTATTCAAACATTCAGATAGCTGCATCATTTCTTTTCTTTTCCTTCTCTCTTTCCTTTTTCCGTCAATGCCTATATCAGTTCCTTTCTTTCTTTCTTCCATTCTTTGTCTACAGACGTCAAGATTTTGTCTTTCTTTCTCTCCTAATACATACCTATATCGGTTTCTTTCTTACTTTCTTTTTTTAAATTTATACTTAACTCAACCTCTTCGTTTTTTCCTTTTTCTGCATTTTCATCTTGCCATTTTTTCTGTTTCTTTCATTCTTCCCCCTCATTCGTGGTCAGTTTATTCTACTTACTATTTATCGATTTAAGACTTATTCCATTTCATTCTCATTCTACTTACAGTTTTTGTCCAACTTTATTTGTGACATTTCCCATTCGTCTATTATTCTATGTTTGTTTCTCTTTGCACAATTTATCCTTTCTTTTCTTTTTTTTTCACATGGAATTTTTCCTTCTCTATAAAATACCATTTTCTTTTCTTTATGTTTTCTTTTATTTTTCTTTATTTTGGTTTTTTCGTCTCAGTTCTTTTTCCTTTTTTCATTCTTTGAAAATTTCTACCTTTGTTTTCTGTGCTTTACTGCGTTCAGCATAATCAGTACAAATGTCCTATATTTTTGATAGACAGCATTCATCATCTATGTGCATGAAATAACTTCCAAAAGCATCAAAATGTTTTGTTGATTCTTGCTAAGCAATAAGACATTTAAAGTGTTAGGAATTTCACATATTTTAAAGTTTACATATACTAGTACCTATACTTGAAAGTTTATAATATCTAACTGAAGCTGACTAAAAAGTAAGTAATCTTACAAAAATTAACAACCATTTGCAATATATTTTGGAATTATACTCGTAATTGAAAAAAAATGTGTCGGCATATTAACTTTATATCAGTTCAAGAAACAATAATTTTACGGCATTCTTCTTAAATCTGTAGGGCCTGAAAATATTTATCTAATCAAAACATAAAGTGAAAGAGTCTTAATTGGTGTAGAATTGTTTATCATTCAGTCCTTAACGTACCGAGAAACCAACCAAGAAGTCACTTTGGTTTGTTCACACCAAAAGGCTCTAATGATTTAAGGGGTTAAGTGAGAGTAATCACATATGTACTTTTTTGGTTAATTGGTTACGTTTTAATAAACACATATAAGAAATAACTGTAATTCAATCAACCAGAATCTACTATGATCAGATGTGATAGAGAAAGAAACTATATAATCGAGTTTGTCATCTATTTTACCATAGCCTTGTTTTGAGAGGGTAAATATATATATATACATATATATATATATATATATATATATATATATATATAATATATATATATATATATATATATATATATATATATATGTGTGTGTGTGTGTGTGTGTGTGTGTGTATTAGCACATTGTATTCGTCCTTTCTTTTTGTTCATCTTCTCTGTATTTTAAAACATGTCCAGGCTAAGCTCACTTCCCAAATTGAAATCTTGCAACATTAATGAACAAAGAATCCTAATCAATCAGCTGCTCCTCAAAATATCTCACATATACCTTCTTGTTTAATTAGACGCGAAGAAACGCCTTTGTCATAATTAAGACAGTCTTCTAGAAATCAGAATAGTTCTCCGACAGTTTATATATAAATATTAATTGCATTGGAAAATTGAAAGCGACCATATATTCCTTCTTTCAATCGATAACATAATTTTGAATCTAGACATGATGAAAATTGACCTATTATATACTGATTAGCATTCAAAGAGTTCTTCGGACGATTGACCCCATCCATATTGTTCATGTGATGGTAGTGAATCTTTTTTTCTCCAATAATATCAACTCTGAAGACATAGGAAGAAAGCATCCGCAACCTAAAAAGCAAGTGCTCAATCTTCCTGAAAGTTCTTTGAATTGCAATGACCCTTCTCGTAATTGTAAGCAGTATATCGTGGTTAGGTTTCGTTTTATTTGGTTTGTGTTGGTCAATATTAGTTATTTTGACCTGAAAAAATACTGATATGACGTCAGTGTCATAAATTTCGTAGACAATCTGTGATAACATATGGATGAAACTTGAAAGTATTTGGAGAAAATATCAAGTCTAATATACTGATATGAAATTGAAGAAGATTCATCGATTTCTTGTGACACGCAGTCAGGCCTGTCCGAGGCATCAGGCGTTTAGGGGCGGCCAATGGTTTTTGTTACTGAGCATTTTGTGGAAATAGATCTACCCGAAAGAAAATTTAAAAGAATTGCCAATGTCAGCTATCTACGTGATCTTTAGTTACTTACAACATCTCCAAGACTTTCAACATTGGAGGAAATAACCAGGTTCAAAGCTACTCAACTTCATTATTCGTCGGAGAACCAATGTGTTCAATCCGATTTGAGAGTCATATTGGAGATGAGATTAGGTTGAAGCAAAACCAATGAGTTTTGTTTTGACTGACAACGTGTTCTTAGCAGTGTTCAAATGCCAATCATTTGTTTGAACAATGTAAACTTAGAGATGATTGTATTTGAAGACATGTCTGTGCATAGCGACTAAGTTGAGTGGTTTAATTACTTCTATTTGTATTAGGCTTTGCCTTGTACAGATCAATGACGGATGAGGGTAATTGGAAGGATGAAAACATTGTTTTGCCAATTTATTAAATGCAAACAACGGGTTTGCCTTGAAAATCAGAGTTTATACCCATGGTGCTATTTCTGTATTGAGATTCAAACTTCTGTCAGCGGGAAATATGTCACCATTTCAAGCATGGCATATATCAACTCCCTTTTATCAACCCCTGTTTTTTTTTCTTCTGCCGATTTTTGCATATTTTTCGATTCCTAATTCCATTCCAATTTCAAGCCATGATGAAAATAAAACACAAAAAAGAATGGCTTCTCTCATCCTCCAGGGACCCATTCATTTTCTTTTCAATTTTCCCTCTTCCTTTCCAGCGCCCACTGAGAACACATTATTATTGTTATTATTCCAAGATAAATTTTATCCAAGAGCAATGCCTTAGGTTAGTTGAATCGAGATTATCGAACACTTGAAATCATACTTCCTATTCGTAAAGGTCCTGAGATGTGCCTTATTTCCATCTGTTGAAACAGAATTGTTTTTGCTTCCTTTTTTAAGCATTGGAAGCTATGGTGACGAAGTTATTTCGAAAATGAAAGAGATATGAGTCTTTTATGTTCGGGTCACGTTAACCTTTTATGGATGTTTACTCAAATTGTATCTTGGGATCATCGACAAAAATCGTTCCCAAATCTCAAGCACTCTATTTAGTGTTCTTGCAAGTTTCATGAGTATCGTGTTCTGTATTTTTCTATTCTACCTTGGATATTAAGCTTATTTTATATCATAGGTAGAATATCTGCGAACGTTTTGAGTGGGCAAATGATTATGGGCACTACTGACAGTCCACAGCGTTAGAGATTATCATGCTGAGTTCTGCTAGGGAAATAACCAACAATTTTGAATATACCGAGAACAGGGCGAGCAGCATTGACGTAATTCATCATAAGGGACCAAACTGCTCATGCATGAATACATACTTTGCTAATGGAAGCTTTTTTTTTAAATTTCAGAAGTGTGTTTACTTTTTGGTAATCACTGTCTCTTGTTATATTCACGCATCCTTTACCCTTGCGCAGTTCCCTGTGAATTACTTTCATCTCCAATCGTTTGAATTTTAAAATTTTTTCCGGGTCAGTTTGATACATTTACTTAATATTGAAATCATTGTCACATTATAACATGTGCAATGGTAATATCTAGTGGTTTTCTCTAGACACCAATTTTTCTCGATTCAACTGCATTTTTTCCAGTGTTTTAGCTAATTTTAGTTATGCTCTCCTCGGTATAACATTCAATTTCCTTGTCCCATTTCAAATCATTTTCTCAGAGATTTCAATGACTTTTCCAAGTGCCAACAGCAACGAACAACACAGATGGCACCACATTCTTTACTTGTTTTTTCGTAGAATTATAGATAATCAGTACAAATCCGGAGCACGAATGCGTGGGTCACCAATTCCAGAACAGACTCACCATGTATTTACATAATACGTCACGTGATGGTCTATATTTTTTTTGTTTGCAACATTTGCCAATTTTCAAATGCCGATTACAGAGAAATAGCCATGATTGTTTTTGCTAGCCAGTCAACTATTATTCGATGTCAACCTGCTCTACTAACTTACTATGCTTAGTCTGGCATAAGGCCACATAATATGCAACATGGTGGTCCACATTTTCCTTTTTGTAAAAAATTGCCGAGCGAGTTAACAATCTAATGCTACAGAATAATATCCCGTACTTTTTTTTTCAGCAAATTAGTGAAGGATCCTGGTCCATTTTGGTTTTAATATAAGCCAGAGAATGTTGGCAACATCATTTTTCTGATATTTTCAAACCATATAGTTGCAAAATCATTGAAACTAGAGTAAATTCCTTCCTCAACAAGCGGGAGAAAATTCTGTCCAAAGATGGAATGAATGATTAAGTAAGATTGGTAGATATACATAAGGCAGCAATTTACTCAGCACGTTAGGTTGGATATTCAGTAAAGTTTGTATGACTTAACAAAAGAAAATCTATGAAATAAATGAGCAGACAGATTGATAGATGGAAATCAGAGAGTATTTGATCTTTATTCAGGCAAATTGATACCATTTTCCCTCATAACATTGGGAAAGAGGAGGTGCAAAAAACAAAGGGGCTTATGTAAAAAAAAAGTGGAAATATCGAAAGGGGGCAAATATTTCTAAAAAAGGAGCATAAGATGGAGAAGAATATATATGAATTAAATGAACATTATAATATATTTTGAATTCATTTTCTATGTTTGATTTGAATTTGATTTCAATTTTGACCTTTTTCCTAATTTTCGTTTTTCGAAAATAATTTTAATACCACACAGAAAAATGTTTTTCACAACCTTTTACCTACATTAACTCACAAACAGAACATGACCATTATTTTTTTCAAATACATGGCATGGCTAATTGATTGAAAATGGATAAAAAAAGAAATGCTTTACCATTGAAAGTGAAGAGATTAAAATGATAAAGATGTATATTTCGATTGAGAAACATGAAAGAAACATTTAGTTTTATAGATTTGAATATCACCAATTAAGGTTGAAAGAGTTTTCATTTCTATCTTTCTCCTGGTTCTTTTGTTTTCATATTAATAAATTCAATTTGAATTTTAAAAAAATTGGTATTTGTGACTTCTAGAGTTTTTCTAACGACCTTCCAAAACAGGGTCTGAATAAACATAGCCTTTCAATTCTGTTCCATAGAAACTTACGTAAAAGCTGCTTCTACATTCAGCAATTAATCCATTGAAGTGTTATGTAAAGAGAAATTGAGAGTGAAAATAACGATACAACCCTTCCTGAGAATGTTATACACTTTTAAGCTAAAACGCAGACTAATGTAGCTAAATGTTAAAGTATGACTTTGCAGTGGACATCGACCTCCAATCTGTAAAGCATATCTGGGGTCAATTTTCAAACGGCAACTTGTTGAAAATCAGCCTGAGACTCCCAGGAGTACCCTTAGAAAATTTCATGGACTTCTGACCTGTAATTCTTTGCGAAAGGCTGTTGAACATAGATAGAATGATAGATAGACAGACAGACGGACATTTGATTAATTATGATGTAGATACTGCAATAATTTTTGACGGCATTCGTGAACAAGTTGCTCTAATGATCAGCTGAGCTAGCTTGCCAACTACTAATCAATGCCGAAGTGCCCACCTGGTAGTAATATAACTCGGGAATGAGTTGCAATTTGCTGTAATGGAATAGTTATCGAGCCAATCATGACTGCGCGAGTTGCTATGGCGTTCATTTAAAAGCAATGCTTTTACCCCATGTTCACCATCTGGGTCTCCAATCAGGTGTCGCAGCTCGCCTTTGCACTGTTTCTATGATAGCACAAATAACGAACAAATAACGAACAAAAACAGATCCAATTATTAACACTTTTTTCGATAAAGCCAAATGGATTGGATGCAAAGTTTCAAAACTGATAAAGGATTTATTAGATACTGATATCAAAGGTTACACAGGTAACATATATATATATATATATATATATATATATATATATATATATATATATATATATATAGAGAGAGAGAGAGAGAGAGAGAGAGAGATAGACTGGCAAACAGGGACGGATAAAGAAGACAGAAAGACGGGCAAAGAGAGAGAGAGAGAGAGAGAGAGAGAGAGAGAGACTGGCAAACAGGGACAGATAAAAACAAAAAGACGGGCAAAGAGAGAGAGAGAGAGAGAGAGAGAGAGAGAGAAATGCATGAAGTGAGTTATGGGGATCGAGAGATGAAGAAGAGGAGGTTGGAAATATGGGGGAGAGAAAAAGAGCGTTCGATTGTAGAGAAATAAGGGAAACAAAATCAGATGGAAGAGACGGCCAATATAAGTTTGAAGAATCAGTAGGATGAAGATCAGGAATAACACAAAAATGAACAGACATATTTCGAAGGAAAAAAGTCAAATTGAGTTTTGTAAGTGCTAACACATCTGTGTCGCTATGTTTTAATATGCTGATATCAGAGCTGAAAGCACATGTGTGTTCTTGATATACCCAGTTTCCCCAAAGGAACAAACAATTCGTTCCAAAACAATTTTTGGATGCAATCTTATAAATGTATATGTATTTCAGATGTATACGTCTGTTATTATATGTTTAAACATCCAATAGACATATACATATGGGGTAATGGCAGTTTCATTGAGCCTTCAACACATTGCACATGTCTATTTTCATAAGATCTGTGATTGCACCAACTGAATTGTTTGGACAAGGCAGGCGTTACTTGTGGGACAACAATTATTTTTTATCCGTCTCTCAATAGCTTCAGTTAGTTTCACTATTCTAAACTCTACATAATTTGAGAAAATGTGCCCATCTCCCACTTGCTTCCTCTTTTTTTTTGGTTATCTGGTGCCAAATGA
>OY735229.1:28540279-28557779 GCA_963457665.1 Thysanoteuthis rhombus | reverse complement strand
AACTCCCATGATAGACAATTGTGGTTGACCCTGGGGTATGTCTATGTCCAACAATGGACGATAAAAGAGTAATGATTATGGATGCTTACTTGGTGTATAGCACTGACACAGGTGTACCCACTAAGACTGCGTCCATTTTTTCCCTTGCACAGGCTCAAGAAGCAACGACACTATCAGACGAGCCATGCTCTGCACCCCATTTTTCTGGTTTGTTCCAATGACTGGACGTTGACAGAAACCAATCAGAAATTGATCATATACATTTTGATCCCAGATTTTGTCCTGAGCTCCTGTTGAGAGTACAGTCTAATTCTGTGATGTTTTGATGAACGTCGATACTCGTCTCAAGGGATCAGTGAGTTTGTAAATGCAGAGAGCAAAATAAATCTCCGTATTGTTGGTGTCCGCTGAGTATTTCCACGGAATGCAAATATTCTCATTAAATGGACGCTGGCAAGACCAAATACGCACAAGCCACCCGCTCACACACGACACCCATGCACGAAATCATTGATTTGCGCATGCGTGCTTGAGACAAACTTACAGACGCAAGAACAGAATACATACATACAGAGTTGCAGAAAATAAGTAGAACCTTTGGATTATTGTTTTCTTATTGCTGTAAGTAATACACAAAAAATATTATTGCTACAGCCACAAACAAAAGTGACTTAACAAGACATAAGGCACGATAAAGGCAGTTTCATCTACTATCTAAGTAAGACCTTCCGTATCAGGATATACGCACGTACAAAGACACAAAAAACAGTGGTCCAAAGAATTCAAATGAACAGTCATTTTCACACAGCCTATATATATTGAACAACCGTATAACAAAAGAGTGCAGTTTTTTTATGTAACCCCAGCGAAAGAATATACCTATCTGCAAAAGAAAACACAATCAAAACAGATAAATCGACTGTAAAGTATCCTTTATGTTTGACGAAACTTGCTTGAAAGGAAAATTGCTGCGAAAAATATTCAAATATTCAACAAACTAGGATTGCAAGTTGCTGCTATCAATATCAAAGCTATTTTAATGGTCAATTATTATGCATTTCGTAAAACACTTTCAAGGATCGACACATGATCTTGGATGTCACAACTAAAACTCGGACCTCAGCAGTTGCAATTGCGGGTTTGTTTTAATGATGGTTTGAGAGAGAATAAGTTCGAATTAAAGACAAGATTCCTTTATTTCAAGTTGTGTGATACCCTGCAACCAGGGAAGTAAAGCAGTAGGATCGGAGCAAATATCTCACCTTCTATTGATAAGTGGTTTGCAAACCCAACTCCTTAAAAATGCCCCTCGTAATTTGTTGTAAAGATTGAGAGCAAAAATTGTTTCATTTCGTGTGACAAAAATACGTACACACTTTTGAACTTGAAATAAAAACCAATAAAAATTCGGAAACTTATCTGCAGAATTTGAAATCTTTTGTGAGCATAATTTCCTTTTTTGTTGTTATTTTCAAAGCCTGTGTGTGCGTGCATATACTGATTACTTGGAAAGAACTATGCTCCTAACTTTTAACTGAACACTAAAATATCGTGATCTTTTACCAGACCAGATTGAGCTTAATTATTTTCTGCTGTTTTGTAGCTCGAATGTGACAAATATCTTCAACAATCCACAGATTTTGTGGAGTTTTATCTTTTCCTTATAAAAATCGAAGCCATGACATCAGTTCGAGACCAATTTTCTTTAGAACACCAAATGCCATAATCGAATAAAAGTTACATAGCTTTTCAAATTTCATCAAACGCCAGATGCAAAGCAGGATACATCATATTTTTTCTTAAATATCAAATTTATAACATCTATACTTCATATTCCTGATAATGACTTGAGAATGATTGAAAGCACAAAGACTTATACTTACGGATAATCTTTGATGATATGTGTGCGAATATTCGTTATCTTGTGTTAAAATGTGAAGAAAAAAATGAAAATCGATGAAGCAATCCATGTGTCTTGTCTTCGATAGTATATGTGATCCCAAGTAAAATATTCTCATCAATGAGCCACTTCCTTAACCGCTATTTTTAAAATTATAGCTGTTTGCACATCACTATATCTCACTTTGTCGGTCTCAAGTTGGGTAATCAGCCTCCACAAGCATGGGACTTTTTACTATCACTGTTTTTTTTATCATATATATACATATAATTTATGTAATTTATATTTTCCTTTCTAGCAGTGTCTTTTATTCGTCTTTTTTTTTAGCTGCTTCCAATATCGTCAATTAGGTTATCACCACCCATCCCTAGTTTCCCTTTAATGTGTATGTAGACTAAAAATTAAAATACATCTCTTGTTATCATTATTTAAAACTTTTCTTATTTCTTTACCCTTTTTTGTTTGTCTAGCTGGCAAACCAGATAAATAAAATGATTACTGAAACTTTTCTATTGTTTTTATAAAGAATTTAATTCATGGATATGTAAGACTTGTTAGTTTGCCTGAGTCGGGAAGAAAATCACGTGATGATCACTTGGTAGTGTTTTCAAATCACGATATAGGAATTATAGTGTTATATTTCGGTCGAGTAAATGGGAGGGATTAGATAAACAATAATTACGTAGGGACTTTTCACATTTGATTTTTGTCTTTTTTGTTACGATGGATGAACGGTCAACTTGAACATCCACTGGAAGTTTGACAAGACCTATGACATTTGTCTTTTCCATCGGCTTTTTTTTCAAAATAAAACCCAACTCGACTGCTTACCATGTCACAGAAACAGTTACTTGGTCATTTGTAAAATAGAATCCCAGTCCCAAAAGGCATTTTCTACTTCAAGTTGTACCCGATGGAATTTCGTTCCATCACAAATCCAGCTGCCACTTGGGTAAGATACTCTGTAATGGTTTTGTTAGCAATGCTCATTTATAATAAAGTATTTCAACAGAAGAAATCTTTTCAGGAGAGGAAATATTAAACGATTTTCTCGCTGCATGACTGCACCCGTCCTCGAATTGCTTATGCGACACAGCTCACAATCACAAAGCTTCGATGGAAGTACTTCAAAATAAAGGATATTTTTCAGATATTTCAACATCAGATTATCATATCTTCGCTCAACACACCAAAGGATACTAAATAAGTCAAAACATCGGAGAATTCCTCGAACTTGAACGACTCTTTTACGGTGGAATGCACAGTCTGGAAGGTAGTGTGAATTTCATCGAAAGTTAGGGCAAATAGTTTGCTGACGAAATAATGATACAATTAAATTCTTATGAACGAAATATTTTGTCTTTAGATATGTTGTAATCTTTTTCATGCTCGTAATATTATTGGGAGAGAAAAACATTGACAGGAGAGAACTGAAAACGAAGTTAGTCTCACTAGGTCATATGCTAATGTACTGAGTTTAATCTTCGGAGAATGACCACATCCAGCTGTATTAGTCTAAACTGAGAAAGAATTCATGTCCAATCTATAATCATGGCATGTTGATTACGCAAACCCATTATTAAGTTTAATGCGTTTAATATACACTTGTTTCGGGGAGCTTTAGCCAGGATAAAGGTAATTTGAAGTGGGTGAGTAACTAAATCATGTGAGTTTGTGTGTGTGTGCATGCATGTGTGCGTATACGAGATCTTTCTGAAATTATCGAGTAAATTTGTATACTTCGATTACTGGATGCGTAGTTTTCATGTTATTTGGAAACAAACAAGTGGGAACTTTACTATGCTTATGACGATCGGCACTCTTCCGTATATTTTTTTCTGTTGATGTTGAAATATCATCAAGTGAACTTGTGTACTGTGTGACCGTCGTATTCACAATGAACGAAGTTACCCCTTCTGAACATTTCACGAAGACTTTTTTTTTTTTGGCAAAACATTGCATCAACCACGTTGTCAAGCCTCTTCACAGAGTCTGGATATTGCTCTTTGAAATTTCGAGCTTTTCCAAGAGATTTTTCCGACCGTGGTGGAGATTACATGAGCTGATAACAGAATCGATGGAAGATTTTACGGAATGTTTTGAAAAATGGAAATGACAGGATACGTGTGTGAGGGGACTAAGATATCACTACCCTAAGAAGACTATTTGCTCGTTAATGTTAATGCTGATGAGATATGGATGAGTTACTATGGAATGTATGGTAAAAATAGAATCTATTAGTACCGAATAATTAGAAATCGATACCTCTGTACATTCAAAAAGGTTCCAAGAAATGCTGGCATAGTAGCATAAAACTATATCTATTCCCCTAAACAATTTTAGAAATTTATTCCCATCAATATTTCAAATTACTGTTACTGATATATCTGAACCGTCCCTTAGTGATATCTGCGCCCAACATTCTGAATCATCGATTTGCACATAGTGTTAGCTGTAGGCGTAATAGACTTAAATTTGCTGAATTTCTCCATTGGAGCAACGCCATTTTCATTTTTTTGTATTTTGTTGCTTCCCATTGCGACGCAAGATTTATTTTCACATACTGCAGCATTTATGCAAGCGGAATTGATTGCAAAGTGAAAGAGAATTAGCATCTGACGCAACGCTGCTTCTTCTTTCCGATCCACGTTGTTTGCTTAACGGGCAGAGAAGGTAAGAACGATTTGGATGCGGCAATGTAATATACAAAAGACAAGATTCAAGAAAATTTACAATAGTTAACCACAGATATTTATCAGGCATGCGTTATTGTTTACTTTACGCAGTCTTGGATATTGATCCCGAAAATGGAAACGATTTTCTTGTATTATGTCTATTTTTATGATGAGATAAAAGCTGTCTATTAGCATATAATCCCTATAAAGCACCATAAGAGATCTGAAGCTCAACGTTTTTAGCTTGTCCTTCTGCATAGTAGTTTGTACAGTGTAATTCTAATTTTCTGCATGGAAAGTTACCACTGGAACAAATCATGTTTTTTTCAGACTTCACATATATTGTTCCATGAGCAGTAGACCTGAGAACGTGTTCGTAGCAAAAAGAATGAGACATAGTTGGATGGAACGGACTCAAAATTCATAATTTGCATCAAAAATTGGTCTTGAAATGTTTTACTGCAACCTCATTTTCTCACAGTTACCCATCTGTATATCTCAGTTTCTTTATATCAACCTATGCTAACTCCATATCATCTTGCAACAATATGAAAAGCACGTAGGAGGTGAATTGGCAGTAATTCATTTAGGGCTTCTGTCGAACCACTATTGTTTTGCGTCTTCATTACCGATAGGTATCTGAACGAATTTTCAAGAAGATGCAATCGGCTGTATTAATCAAGACTAATACAATTAGGGAAAGTAGTTGCCAAGCCAAGACCTAATGTATTGGAAACAATTTCCAATGGAAATGTCATTGTTCTCAGTTGATTGTCGAAAATTTTTGTCGATTCTTCGCTGCTCTCTCACAAAGGAACAGACACAGGATGTCTTATTGACTCCAATTGATATCCGGCACAAGGACGAATAGAGAAAGAGAGAGGGGTACTAAGCGATTATGTAAAACTATAAGAAGAAAAAGAAGTAGGCAATGTAAGTTACTTTCTTTTAGGGAGGGATAGAGATAACACCTAATTTGGCTCATCGGTAAATTTTTCAGATCGAACATTTCAGCGGCATACCGATAGTTAGGGATAGCCTGTCACCCTCCGGCGAAAAATAAGAGGATGCTGTTCCCACATTAGTGCACCTCTTGTACAGAGATGATGTTGCGTCAATAATAAGAATGGTGAGAGAACGTTCTGCAATCCTGTTGATGTGAATTTAATTTTTTTTTCTGTCCGAATTGTACATGATTGGCTCAATGCCAAAATAACCCGGGTCAATAACAAATTTCTATTTGGCATAAGTTGTGTTGTATTTTATGTAGTTTTTGATCCCGATTCGGAAAATCGAGCCTGTTTTCTTGTTTCAGGTCTATGTTTTATGATTAGATGAAAGTTGTATATAAACTCTGTAGGATACAATAGGGAGTTCAAAGCTCAATGCTCCTAGTCCATCCTTCATTGTTCATCTTATACTTTCTAATTTTATGAACAGTTCTCACTGATACAAATCTATATAGCCTATTGTACAGTAGAACTGAAAACCAAAATGTCCGTAATGAGAAAGAAAAATGTGAGACCTGCTAAAGTTTTCGTCTGTTTTTTAATCTGAATTGAAAAATTGGCTGACAATGTTGTGCTGGAACACTGACTAAGAAAAGTTCAATCTCTCTGACGAGAATGATTATTCTGAATCCAATCATTTTTTGCAAATTTTGTCAAGATGATGTAGCATAAAGGTTGGAAATGCAGAAAATGATATCAGGGAAGTGTGTTCGCACCGCATCTGAATCAGTTTGCATTAACTCTACGTTGGTGTACTCAAGGAAGGACTGAATCCACTTCTAAATCCCTCTCATAAGATAGCCAAAAAACGTTGTTGGACCTATTCCACTTTTACAAGGCAATGAACATGACCCCAGTGACTTGGAGGAAGAGATGTCAGGGAATACAAAATAAAAAAAAAAACAACACCCATCCTGTATGGATCAGGATCAGATGTACTCTAATAAAGTCAAACTTACTTAGCTGATAATAAGGCATGTATCTTAATGCTACAACTACTACTACAACTAATAATGCTAAAAATCAATTTTCACAATCGTATCATGTATTTACTTGGAAGTCGATGTAGACTTTTGGATGGACTTTTTTTCATTTCCTTGTCTTCTCTATCCTCCTCCTGCAACTACTATCGACGGTGGTGGACGCATTGTTGAACTTATAGTCTTTGTTTCTCTAAAGAAAACAATTACTTTGGGAGAGAGCCAAACAGAGACACAGGATATACGTCAAAACACCAGAACAGGAAATATTCGGAAACAAAATAGGACAAAGACTCTTGAATCCCATCAAATATTTCATTACTCGACTCGATTAACATCCCCGTTTGTGGCAATAGTAGACATCTTGGTGGAAATATGAATTCAATATTTATTTTCATCCACTTATCTCCCATTGTTTCTTGCTCGGCAAATTTGCAAAGAAAATATTTTCGTTGACGTTTTTTTTTTTAATGTAATTTTGACTTCGACTTGAACATCGATTAGCAAATCTGAATGTTTTTTCTCGTCTTCTCAAACACTTATTTGTTTCATTTATTCATACAGAAAAAGTTTCTCTTCCTTCAAGTGTAGATTTCTGCTCCTTATCAATTCTTATAATGTGGAAAGTAAAGTTTACGTTATCAAAGCAGCTCTCTGAAGGGGAGACAATAACAACCTAGAGACAGCACTACAAAAGCATCAATGGCTGCGTTTTGAAAACAAAAAAGGAGAAAATGGCAGACCATTGCTTTTCAGATTATCGATTTTTTTTAACCCTCCAGCTGATATCCATATATCAATTGATTCCAATATCAAAACTACAACAACGACAACAACACACACATTATCTGTGGTAGTAACAATATAAAGAAGGGGAATAGGAATTCGAAGTACGGGAATAAGATATTAGTCTTTCAACTGCAATCTGACCCATTGATAAAATAATTAAATAATAATTAATTCAGCTTTTTGTAGTCTGGTGTAATAATTTTGACACGATTGCAGTATTGAAGTATTATGGGATAAACATTTTCAATAAGAATCGGAGAGAGCTATTTTTGGCATCATTTGGCCATTTACTGTTATTTGAAAATTAATCAAATCCGTTTTTCATGCATTCTCCCCTGACATAATAACTATGAAAAACTGATTAAATTAGATATTTTTTCAATGACATCATGCCTTTTAATGGCATCACACTTTTTTCTCTGAAATAATTGCAGCTGATAAATGAACCACAATCCTCCCTATCTCCGTTGACTAACGTATTCCAAACTGACCGACCTAAATTGTGTCATTGAGATGCATTTGAGTGCATCTAAAAAAGCGAGCGAAATTATAATTGCATTCGTTGAATAACCTTTAAAAATGAAATATACGGCAATACACGCGTTGCATACTCGTAATTGCTCTTTTTCTCATCATTTTTTAGACTATCCATCTATCTTCCTATCTATTCATCCATCTATTCATCTGCAGGATAATTACTGATTTTAATGACTTCGCACCTTTCCCAGCTTTTTTATACTTTTGCATGAATCCTGCAGATATATAACCATTGAATATTCCCAACCCTTCTGCTATTTCCTGCGCATGCGTACTCTCAGATAATCATCTCAAACTCACACAACACATAAAAAAGTAAAATTATTTTGAAAATACATGATTGAAAAGGAAGAGATTATAGAATGGGGATTGATTAGGTGTCGGCGGAAGAGAAAAACAGAGATCGTACTTCAAAGGGGCATAAGTTGTAGGAAAGAACGTTCGTTTGATTCCGTGCGAAGTTGATAAAGAACACCTGACAAGTGATGAAAGGAAACGGAATAAGGAATTCACAGAAAGAAACTTTCATGTTCCTTTTTTTCTCACCATCTTTATGAGCTGCTTTTCCGATATATTTTTTAAAATTCTATTTTGAATATAACATCTGCATTTTTTGAAACGTTTCTTCCTCACCAATTTTTTCCATCACCTAGATTTGCACTATTTCTTTTTTACATTTCATTATTTTCTTTTCAGCAAGCTGGTTCCATCAAAATCTGTTTATATCTTTCTCAGTCTGTGTGTATGTATGGATGCATTCGTGTTTTCATCCCTCCCCCAATATATATATATATATATATATATATATATATATATATATATATATATATATATATATATATATATATATATATATATATATATATATATAATCCCTTGCATTCGATTGGATCCATCGTTTTAGTCAAATAGGTTCATTTGACAAGTTACAATTCCGACAAGTGTATGTATGTACGCATGTTTGTATGTATGTATTTCTGTATGTATGTTCTTATATATTTTCATCCTTTTCTGTTTTATATGCTTCAAATCTAGTACATCACATGAATGCAAACCCATACATGTCTTGTAACGATAATAACATCATGTCTACCTTTATTCTGTCGAAGTTGAGGCAAGGTATACATAAGAGGAAACCTCTCTCTTCTTCTGTCAAAACAAAAAAGAGATCCCTCAACAAGGATGATCACTTCCCAGAAAAGAATGGACAAAAATTTTATCAATACAAAACTTGCATTGAATTCCAATTATTTTTTCATGTTTTGCTCTTATTTAAGCCCTGATCTTCTCGGGGAAACATAACCACTTTTTTTCTTTCAAAATCCCAAAGTTAACCCCGTTGAATTCCTTAGACAAACCTCTCTTTCTCAATACCTTCTCTGGTCCATGTACGCTTACCTCTTTTCTTTTTACTTTCCCTCTGATTATCTACTTAACTAAATTTATATTGAAATAAATAATTAACTATAATCTCAAGTCCAGTTGACGCAATCTTTTATTTACCTTTGTCCTAATTTTCTCTTAACTGTTTTACACAGTGGGAGAATATCAATTTGTCTCTAGATTTATTTTCATTGATTTCATGTGTGCGTCTCCTTCATTTCCTCTATTTCATACTTTCCCATTTTTGCTTCTTCCATTCTCTTTTATGCACTTAACTTTTTTCGTGATTACTCCAGTTAACCCTTTCTCTTTGTACACAAGTATATACAAATGGGTGGAAAAAAGATTATTTACATCTTCCCCTAGATTTCACCCCAGAAAGTGGGAAGAAAATTTTCCCTTCGATTTTGACTCCTTGAAGTGGAAGAGCCCCGACCATTTATTCCCTAAAATATGAAGGGATTCCATTCCACTTATATCCTCAAAAGATAATAGAAAGGACAACAAATACCCTCTGATTTTGATCTTTAAAGGTAGGGGAAAATCTTTCCGTTCATTTTGACCTCATAAAGTGTAACCAGGACCCTATTTTTACCCATAGAGATAAAAAAAAATTCCTCAAACTCTGTACCCCTAAAAGTCAGAAAAAATTCAACTCTGAAAGAAGAGGAATATCCATCAACTTTCACTCATAAAAAAAATTGAAGATTTACCCCTCGTTTTGAGCCTCAAAATTTAAAAAAGTTTAGTTGCCATCTTGAACCATGAAAAATAGAAAGAAATTCCGAATGTTTTTGATCCCTAATCGAGAAAAAATTCTCCTTACTACATAAAAAAAAAGGAAGAATTCCCCTCCAATTTCGAATTTTGAAAGTGGGAGAAATTATTCCCTTCAATTTTGACTGAAATAGATGGAGAACGCCGAGAGTAAAGATTATCTAGTAATACGTTTTATCAATGAATTATTTCTCTCCCATGATTAGTGAACCATCGAAAAAAAATATTTGCTTCGAATTCATCATGATTTGCAATATCAGTGGAATTTTTGAATATATCTGAAATATAATCTATACCTGTGTATGTCTTTTCACTTTCTCTCTCTTTGACCCTTAACATTAAAAATCCTCCTTTGGAAGAAATAAATAAATAAATGAATAGATAAAAGAAATATTACTAAAGAATAAATAAGAGAAAGGAAATCCAGGTCTCGGATTTTGACCCAAGGAAAAAGAAAAAAGTTTGCCAAGATTTCGTCCCTTAAAAGTAAAAAATTTAAATTTCCGACTGATTTCAATTCTTTAAAAGAGAAAAGTAAAAAGTTCGTCCATCTGATCGATAAAACCTCTAATCCACGTGTTTTGGAAAAATACATCCCAAAACATGAACTAATTAAAAAAACACTTTCAATGAATGCACAACCAATCAGCATCGTGATATAAAATATATTTTTTTAAATTGCTTCTTTCTCAATAAAGTACGCAGTCTATGTTACATTTCATCCATTGATGGATAATCATGTAACTCCACTCTTTCACGATTTGGAACCTCTGAAAGATATTGAGAGTGGGGTTGGGGGTCAGAAGGTAATTTTCTAAAAACAGTTCCCAGTGATTGAATCCGTATCCACAGAAAATTGCATGGGTTTATCTAAAGTAGTTTTGTGGTAAGCTAGTACATACAGACAGCCAGACTGAATTATAATGAGATAGAAACAGATTCACAGGTGTGTAATCTATTTTAAGTTTGAAAGTGGGAAAGGACAACACGTGAGACCCACAACACTCTGTAATGAAAATTAGCAGTTAAGAGGACAAATGATAATGAAGTAAGAGTAATTTAGTAATTTAGCTATGTTTACTGCTAATTGTTATCTCTCTTTCACTCATTCTCTCTTTATATATGTTTGTGTTATATATATATATATATATATATATATATATATATATATATGTGTGTGTGTGTGTGTATGTGTATGTGTGTGTGTGTGTGTGTGTGTGTGTGCTGGAGGAAAAAGGATGAGATTTATTCAACATAATGGTGTATTTAATTGATAATATGGTAACACAGATGTTTGGAAAATGGATTTACTCACACCGTAACACCAAAACAAAATCAGGCGTAATAATAGCTTCCTACCTGAGAATAAATAGCCAACAATCCTTAAAAGAAGAAGAAAAATAAAATGAACTTTTAAAGCCTCCAGTATCCACGTTCTTTATCAAAAGAAAGGCACCCAAATCCGCTGTTCAGATATGCACACTTGAACAGACGATACCATACCAAATAAATAGAAAATAGAAAGACACATCATCCCCGCAACATATTCAATAAGACAACTCAGAAAAGACGACAAAGCTAAATCGACGACTCGTCATAAAAACTTCGAAAACAATCAATGGTTCAGTTGGAGAAACATCAAACAATTCAACACTGGAAGTCAGCATTTACAACATATCGTGTGAGAATTACCTGCAAATATATATTGCAGAAACATTACGAAATATTGAGAATAGAATGGAAGTACGCCTATACAAAATGGACCACAATTTCGATCTCTTAAAAAAAACCCAAGATAATAAAATGCATCCATCAAAAATAGCATGCCAGCTAATGAAGGTAACACCCACTACCATATACATCACTATAGAATAACGTCAACACATTCTACAATATATTTAAATTTATTGCAAGGATAATATAGATACAAGATAAGCTTACCTTATACAGTATCAAATAAACACGCCATCCGATAGACACTAGTAAGTCTAAGATCACAAAATATACAACTGACACATTTACACCTCTAAAACAGATTATGCCCTCGATAAATGATGCAAAAAAAAATCAAAATATAATTATAAAGAAGCAAAGAAAAAGACAAAAACTTTTTTTGAAAATCTAAACAAAAACTACATTCTTCTAAAATCTTGGATTTTCCACACATATATACGTACTAAAGATACTGATGCAGATACATTCTTTCATGAGCTTAGTACAGAAATCAAATTTAAAACCAACATATTTTAAAGAATAAAATTTTAAAAAATACAACTTATATTTTGCGATATTTTGGATAACCTACATTCATATCCACTGAATATAGCAATGAAGAACCCCTCCCTCTGGCTCAACAACAAACCTACGACAATTTCAGGAAAAGTGGACTAAATATTCGCAGGGGTCTCAGGTAGAAACATATAATTATGCCAGATTCTGTTTTGGTGTTATGGCGTGAGTAGAAGTTTAGGTGATCGTTGCTGTTGGTTGTTTTGTAGTACATGTTTAGGTGAAATTTCGTTTCTGTCCTACGTATAAGGATGTCAAGGTATCGTTCCATTCATTTTCATACGTAAAGTATATTGTGGAGTCTACTTTGTCGAGATTTTCAAATAAGTTGGGAAGATTTATGTTGTTTGGGTAAATTGAACTTGGTAAATGTACCTGAAAAACATGGCGTCTCTTGATAGTATGACCTGAGAAGGGGCTGATCCCCCCCATATATATATATATATATATATATATATATATATATATATATATATATATATATATATATATATATATATATATAATTGCAAAAATTGAAAAATATACAAAATATGCAAAAACATTGAAATTTATCATGACTTCATTTGCATTTCAAATGCGTAGTATCTTATCTAAGTAAATTTTCATAATGTATAAACACATTCTTACATAATTTATTCAATTTCTAGTTTACATTTTCACGCAATCGCTTGATTCTTGTTGTAGCAAATGTTAAAAGCTGTTTGGTTGCAACAATTCATTGAAGAAGAATGACAGAGGTCCACATGACATTGACAAAAATAAGAAAGATATTTTCAGAGCCGACATCCAGGAACTCTTCACCATCGCAAATACTAATGCTAAGATAACAATTTATAACGAAAATGATCGGAAGACTTTTGGTGTATGCAGAGTGAAGACGTAATGAGTGGTACTGATGAAGTACCCATGCTCCAGACGAGGAAGAACATAGCTGAATCGAGAAAAAAATCAATGTTTAAAGGTATCAGAATAAATAGGAGATGGAAAAAGCTGGAGCATCAGTACTCTCGTCCAAATCATTTTTGTTCATTAAATGATATGCCAATATCTAATACATCAAACTTCCAAATTTGGCCAATACATGTTCAAACTTACGCGGGAGCGCTATATGAGAGTGCTAAATTTTATGATCATATTAGCAGTAAAGACATTTTTAGACGGAATTTACAAAGTTAATTGAAAGAGTGCTTGGATAGTTCCCTTCAGCAATTTCATACGGGAGATTCAAAATAAATGCCCAGTTTAGAATTACTGTTAAACTGCAAATAGAAACCCCCCTTTTAAACCCATTCGAAAGATTTTCTTAAAAACTAGCAAACATCCAAAAGGATTATTTATTTGTAGGACGGTGTTGCAAATTTAACTGAATCTTGGCCAAAAAATTGTAGTCAGACAACGTAATTCAGTTCGAAAATCGACATTTCCCCACAATAGACGGCATATTGGGCGGAAAAATCAAAAAAGCACCCGAGCCAAAAGCAAAATTTTAACGAAAAGGATATTTTTTCTTCACTTCTCTCTTTTTGGCAAAATTATTGGAACTGGTTTTCACAATCATCTGCTCTGTTTGGACGAGAAAAACAGCAACGAAAAACATCTTAATGGATTTAATTTAAGAAAACATGACCAGAAATTCTAGCAGCAGCTGTGGTATTTAAAACTCCTGGAATAAGGGAAAATGTTTTTAAAACGACTCTTGGTTTTTAAGAGTCAAACTCCACTCTGAATGCAACTATTCGGACAATAAAACAAAATTTCAAAAAACTAAAAATTAATGTTTCCCTTGCTCTTTGAACAGAGTAACTGTACAAAATTTCAAGCTAGTAATATGGATGAAAACTAGAAAAAAAAAAAAAACACTTCTAAGGGCCGATTCACCACGGAATAAATTCCTACCTTCATTTAAATGAAATCAATTATTTCATTCTAATCTCATGCTTTCTTTTCTCCTGCACACCTTATATTTTGTAATAATTGAAAGTTAGTCGTTATGCCAGGGTACATTAGTTAAACCATAGCATGACATGTGGTTATTAGCTGATTTTTAAAAATCTAAAACATCCTTTGTACAATTTTTGATTTCTGGTTGAATTGAAACACCGATTTAAGTTTGTAGTGTAAAGTGGATGTTGTTATATTCCTTACGCTTATATATATATATATATGTGTGTGTGTGTGTGTGTGTGTGTGATCAGTAATCATACGTTTGGAAAAATACCTTTCTCATCTCTTTTTGCGACGACTACGAATTTTTAAGCGTCTCACATGTGCTATCATTGCACCGTTTTAGTGCCCCTTCAGCTGCAGTACAGTAAAAAGAAAGAGGGGAAGACAAAAATTTCACATTGGGATTCAAAATCGAACCTTTTTTCTTCTTTTCCGGCCGACCGAAAATACGATTATAGTATCTGCTTGAAAGCCAACCAAAATCTCCACATATATATATAAGAGAGAGAGAGAGAGAGAGAGAGAGAGAGAGAGAGAGAGTGAGAGTGAGAGTGAGAGTGAGAGAGAGAGAGTGAGTGAGTGAGTGGGGGATAGGAAGAAAGATATGGAGAGAGAAAATGAGAGAGAGGATAATTTCTATTGCTGGCAGGCAATGGGCCAGTGGCCCGTGGATCGTAGTCAATAATAACTTCTCAACTGTTTTTCTCCAGTCTGGTGACCAACTTTTGGTCACTTACTTAAAGGGTACATTTTCATATATCGCCATTTCATTCACTGAATCAACTTAAGCACTCTTTTTTTTTTTTTTACCAAATACCGGAATTAAATGTTCATAAATCTTTTTTTTTCTATCATTTTTTCCTGATTTATTTCGTCCTTCACGCTGTTAAACTTACCGTCATTCTTCCTTACTTCTACCGTTTAAAACCTTACACACAGTATTTTTTTTATCGTTCTTTTTCACTTTTTTCTCCTAATGTCTTTTTAATTATGTGATGGTGACTGGTCATCTATATGTGAGGGTTTCAAACGACCACGTCTTATCTTGTCAATAAATCTACTTGAAGAGTTTTCATCATCCTTTTGGCGTCTGAAAAGTTTACTTGGTTACTGTCTCGTCTTCTACTGAATATGTAACAATAGTTCTCATGCACTTGCTTGAAAAGATATGTTAAACAAAAGTATCATTCGAAAATGAAATAAAATATTTCAGAATAAAAATGGAATATCAAATTAAATAGTCCCCATCAGCCCTCACATTGTGATGAAGTCAAATCTTTCTATCTCACCCTTTCATCTTGTGTCTGTTTTTTCTTACTGCGTTTAATGTCCCATGGGTAGCAATTGCGAAGTCTTCTGCTCCTTTTGATATCATTTCTTCTTGCTTAGAGTTTAACTGATTCCCATTTATGTAGCCTCATAATTTGCATTACATTCTTTGCATCCCTGTCATATTTGGTACAATGCATTGATTTCATAGTTCACTCTTTAAGCCAGTTGACGATTTGCTCTTAAATATCCCTTTATTAAATGATTTTCAGTTTATTGTTACGCATCTTTTTTAATCCCTTTATATGGAATTTTTCTTATTGCATTACCTGTTTAAGGTAGATTTTTTGTCAACCTCTTTTAGCGTTGTGATCTCTATTCTCAGTTTTTTTTTTAATTCATCGTCAAACATTTACTTCTGCTCTGTTTTTCATTTAACTTTATTTTCTAAAACCTTTCTCTGTTTATATCATTTAACCAGTTTCGTAATTCTTCTAATGCCTCTGACGTCATGGAAATGTTATCAACGAACCTCATGTTGGTTTAGATTATCTCTGATCTGTTTATCCTCATTTTCTCTCAGATAGTTTTCCGAAAGATGATTCCAGGGCTCTCTGTAAATGGTTTACAGTGATATTGTATCCCTTTGTTTTTACCCTTTTGGTATTCTGTGTGAATCTCTATGTAGTTTAATTATATGATCTGGATGAGTTGCATGTAATTCTCGTTGAGGCCTTTTTTCTCACATGAAGTAAAAGACTGCCGTATATTCTCTTCCATAAAAAAACTGCTGTATATGCTCTTTCATAATCTACAAGGGCCAAACAATGTGTTTTGCGAGATTCTGATAACTTTTTGATTCGTCGATGGATTGCATGTAGGTAGTCTCTTGTTGAATAGTCACTTTTGAACGCTGTCTTTTCGTGTGATTGACTCCCATCTAGAATATCTTTTTTTCCGTGGATGTTTTTTTTTTGTGAGCTGCTTGTATGTCAGGTGATAGTTTAATAAAGCTTTAGTTTCTGAGGTCACAGTCCTTTTAGTGGGTATGATATATTTCCTTATATTTGAAGTGCTTTTTTGTATGCACTGTGTGAATAGCTGTGCTAATTCTTTGTGAAATGACTTCCCTGCATCTTCTGTCGTTATGCAACACTCTCCTGGAGAATTTCAGTTTAATATTTATTAGTACAATATGACTTTGTTTTATGTTATGTCTGCGATTTCTCTATAATCTACTGGCTTTGTGGTGCTTTTATTTTAGAAGCACACATATTTTTGTGATTCCAATTATTCTCAAAAGCCGAAGATGATTTTGCCATTTCTTGTTGCTCGTCGGCTTGACCTGAAGTTCGTGCTTATTTCATTTTTATTTTCACAGCCTCTGCGATCTTACTTATCTTTTCATCCCTTTTCTTTCTCTCGTTCCTTTTTTCACTTGTTTATCATTGAAATATTATTTATATCACTGATGCTATTCCACAAGACTTGGAATCTCTTCTCTATCGAAAGAATTTGCAATGTTTTCCATTTTATTAGGACATTTTTCCTTCTTAAAAAACATTATGCTTTCTTCAGTGAAATTTAGTTATGCGTGCAACCATTCTACAGTAGCTCCTCTGTTTATCACAGTAACGTCATTAATGTTATCGATCTTGTCATCTATGATAATCCTATCCGTTCTATGCTCGGTTTGACGCACCCACAGGCGCTTACACATATATACGTAGTGTCTGCACCCGTGTTTAAATGTGTTATGTGTTGAAAGTTTCAAACATCTACTATATATATATATATATAACCAATACATCCTCCCGATAGTCACTTATGGAGCTGAAGCCTGGAACTTAACCAAGAGACAGACCTTGTAACTGAGAAGTATGCTGGATGCATATGAAGGACCACAACACATCATAATATATCAGGGAGAATGCAGGGGTT
>OY735229.1:28460279-28535279 GCA_963457665.1 Thysanoteuthis rhombus | reverse complement strand
CATCTTTACTGAAAAATTATCACGTAAAACACCAATAAAATTGTAAATTTCTAAAACGTTTGAAGAATCAATAGATGAAATTCAGTTTCTTATCTTAGCAAAAATTTCTACATAAAATTATTGATTATGATTAATGGGCAACAATATGGCGAGATCTCCCCTAATGTAAAATATATCAGAGCATCCATGTTTGTAAAAAGCAAGCCAGACTATTTATTCTAAATAATATTTGTTTATGAATCTCTAATGAAACGAATATAATATCGAGAGTGCTTAGCCGATGACAAACTATCACACTTCCTTCCCTGATCTGCATAATTTTTTCTTTCAGAGTATTCCTTACATCTAGACCCTTTCCGTTTTCTTTTTTACGTCAGGGTGCTCCCCCTGTCTAATATTCCCCATCGTACAAAGGGATGCTAACTCTGGGAACAAAGCTTTTTAATCTTTGTGACACGAACAAGGATTTTTTCTGTGACATGAGAGAAAGATCTGTGCTGATGAGAAGACTAAATGATTAATTTCTGAGGGCAAATCTATCTTGAATTATATCATGAAGTGTTACGAGTTCATTAGTTCTAGATTTGGAACTATAATAATAAAAAGAAAAAAAAAAATAATGATGATGATGATGATGATGATGATGATGATGATGATGATGATGATGATGATGATGATGATGATGATGATGATGATGATGATGATGAAAAAATACAACGATAACGATAACAGAAGGACCATCAAATCAATTAACCCAACAAAGTAATGAAAGTCCATTATAAAAGAACTCCGAGCGAAAGTGTGCTACACGGAAGATGGTTCGACCTGCAAGTTGTGTGTCGGCTTTCAGGGCAAAAAGTAACTGAGATGGGAAAAGAAGAAAATTCCTTGATAATAATTTAATGTCTTTATTTATCCTTTTTCCTAACCTCAGGGTTCTGCAGCTTGTAGATGTTGTCAGTTAACACAATACGGCAAATCAAAGGTAAAAGGTGAGGAAAACTGACAGATTAAACTAACAACTGCTGCTTGACCGTTGATCGTCTTCTTGGCTAACCGAAATGATAAACATAGTTTGACTGAAGACTAAAAAAAATAAACTTATTCAGAAAGAGGGAGAGCTTGGTAGGTGAGACGGAGAGAGACTGAGAGTTTCAAGTCTTTTCACTCGTCAGCAGGCAGGGACTGCATGTCCAGGGCCAGCGGCCGTGCGTTGACCCTAATACTCTCTACCTGCCTACTCTGCCTACTCTGTTTTCTCTGGCACTGACTGACTGGTGACCAAATTTTGATCTCCTTCCAAAGGCAACGGTCACTTTTTTTCCCTTTTCTTTTGCTAAATTAACTTACCCTCTACTTTTACCTAAAACTGGAACTGAATAATCTACATCCCTTTAGCAGATATGAAAGATCGCATCGACAGTGTCATTGAAAGTATAATATATACTCATTTTGGGTCATGGTGGCCGGCCATTGTAAGAAAGGATTCGGGCGAGCAATACCCCAGTAATGCCCTTACGGTTATTTAACATATTCGAAATTCCCCACGCCACTATCGTCTTACAGATTTTAATCAGAACATAGCTGTGAAGGAAATTGTGAGACTAAGCAAGTGGGAAGACCTTGGAATTTCGATACTGAATAACTGGCGCTTAGAAACACAAACTGTTCCTGTTATTGTCAGAGCACGAAGGATGATTAAGAAAGGCACTCAAAAACACCTCGCTGAAATGCCTGGTGACTCTTCCCACCGTGAGATCCATAAGAGAGTGCGTGCAGACACTGATCGTATATTGAGAAACACATTGTCATCTGTTACATTCGAATATCGAGTGAAGCACAAAATAGAAAAAAATGTAACACACATACAAAACTGTTATACACACACTCATACACACGCATACACAAATGCAACACATAGAACGAGACAGAGAGGAGGAGATTTTACATTGCTTCAAGCTAAATTGTTGTCGTTGGAATGAATCTGGCAATACATATACAGAATAGATAACCTTACAATAATGATAACAATAACAACAACAATAACAACAACAACAATAATAATAATAATAATAATAATAATAATAATAATAATAATAATAATAATAATAATAATAATAATAATAATAATAATAATAACAACAACAACAATTACTAATGTGGCACACTAGGCACCACTCTAAAGCTGACATTGATCGTCTGTATCTGCTCAGGAAAGACATTACGAAACGTCTTCCTCCCATTCTCTCCGTACAGTCTTAGTAAATCTACCTAACTCTCTTTTCCACAATCTTAGCTACAATCTATTACAGGGAATATTGTCAGAAATTATCCAATCATTTAACCTCATCTCAATTTGTGTAACTTTAATTGCAACTAAGCTCAGGACAGTTTCTTTTTGGCAGAGAATAGATTAGTTGATAGTGCAGATTTTGATACATAAATAAGTTCCAATTGAAAATCGGACTTTCAACACTATGTGGTGTGTTAACTCCCTTAAAAACCGATTAATTCCTTAATCCTTTTGCACTTTGTTTCTTATCAACTGATATTCCAGTATCAGTAATCCAATTTGTTCATTTTATCAGATAAAGTATTGTAAAGTGTTAAGATTTTTTTGCTATTATCAACTTTTGTTTCATTTTTTCATTGCAATTATCCCCTGCCAAGTATTCCATCGGCTACGAATGAATAAATCACAATTGCTGCTCGGAATAAACAATAAATTCCAGGTGAATATCGAATTTATGACCCTTCGAGCTAGAGTATGACTCAAACCATAACCTACAATTTTTGCCATTGAGCTATCGATACTAGTAGGGAGAGCAAGCCAAATCAAACATTGAGAAGTATTCCCTATCCTGATCCCTTCTACACCATGTGTCTTATTGACTGTTAAATCAGCATCAGTTATCCAATTTATTTATTCATTCTCATTATTTGATAGCGTTTTGTCAACCGTAACTAAATAAAGAATAATTTCCGGGTCTGAATTGAACCCAGGACCTTCTTTGCCGGAATGTTGCTTGATTAACGCCCAACCGATCTAGCCCTGAGAATGAGTAACAAGTATTTCTCCAAATCAAACACTTAAACTCTTTCCCTATCCTGGTCTCTCTGGCGCTATCTTTTATATCAACTTGAAGTTCAGAACAGGTAATCCAGATAATCTATCTATTATTCTACTAAATAGTATTGTAAATCATTACCATTTTTCTGTACTATTCATCTTCATATCAATCCTTTTGGGACTTTTAATCGCAATTAAACTTTTTGTACTTTGCAAATTTAGAATAAGTTCCAATGAGAATCAAACACAACAGGGAAAGAGGTAGACCAATTTGATAAGATGATTTATTGTCAATTATCATAAATAGTCACTCACAGGTATTTACGGCCATTTAAATTTCTATTTTTTATAGCAAGTAAACTCAGTTTGGTTTTCCCCTTGTCAGTGAGTGAAGAAAATAACAGCACGGATTTGGACTAAGAATGAGTTCTGTATGAGAATCGAACTCATGGTTAGATAGATTCATTTACAATGAGACTTGAATGTATATCTTAAAGATGGCTTGTAACAGTTAAAATGATATAGAAAGAGAATACTAAAACCGTTTGAGATTCGTCAAAATCATCGGAAGAATTAACACACTAGTTTGATGTAAATAGAAAAAGTAAAAATGTGGACCCAAAGAAAAACAAAACAAGGACAAAATCCATGCTCAACAATCAAATCCCCCAAAAGATCATCAATCGGTTAGATTCCGGAGGATGTAAATGTATAAACTTGACTATGACCTGTAATAAACTTTGAGGAAGGCAATTAAAGCGTAAAAAAACAATGCAAACTATTGACTGGAATTCAGTTGGTATGAAATAGAGATGTAGAACAGCGCTTTGCTAATGTTGATGAAGTATTCAGTGAATGCCGGCAATGACTCATAGATGCAAAATATTGGAATCAATAAAACAAACGGTGAACCAACTTAAAAATATAATCTGAGCTAAGATAAAGATAACTGAGAGAATGTGAGCAATTTGTATCGGAGGGAAGACTTAGGTGAAGCATATTATTCAAATAATCCTGCAACAAAAATTGGCAGGACTTTCAGCAAAAAATACAACAGTTATAGCAATCGAATAACTAATTGGTGCCCATTGGACAGTAAACAACTGGATGAGATGAGTCTAGGCACATGATAAAGATATGAGAGAGAAAGGTTTGCTGGTAAGACGTGGCAAAGTTTACCATAGTTGCAGTAGTCATTGAAAGAGATGGAAAAAGCCTTCGTCCAAAAGTGAATTTGTAGTGGATGATGATGATGATGATGATCATGATCATGATCATGATGATTATGATCATCATCATCATCATCATCATCATCATGATCATGATGATGAAATAGATTGAAAACCAGGATGTATGTTGCATACTTTCAAGTGAAGGTAATGTATTAACCACATTTGCTTTGTAAATTGAGAGAAGTTTTTCTGATTGAATAAACAATTAGATACAACCATATTAACGTTTAACTCTGCAAATGTGAAGTTAATACTATGCTTTGTTGACTTGGAAAGAACTGATACCGTATTTTGATATCAAAGTAGAGGCAGCAAAAGGCGCATTTCAGTCATTTCTTTGATCGCCACCATCAAAACAATGATCAGCTTTTTAGTATCCAAAACAATCCCGAAATACTCAAATAAAAACTGAAAACATGAATTTTTTTAAAGATACAAACTCATAGGTTGAAAAAAAAATTATAAATGAATGTTGAAATCAAAATTTCAATTGCTGCAAAAATCAATTTCACTCAGGAATGTGATCGATAGTACCGATGTTTTACTTGAAGAGAATGAGAAATTCCATATAAATCATATATTTTTGTGTCAAGATTGTCGAATCATATATTTTTGTTTTCCATCCAACTGAAAAAAATGAAAATTTTTTCTCTTTTCCTACTTTCCCCACTCTCCTGCTCTCTTTCTTTCACTCTCCCTCTCACCCTTCCATCCTTTTTTGATGTCTTTCTTTGTTTCAGTTTATGATAGGTGATAATGCCTGTATACATTAACGTCCATTTTTTATTATTTCTTCCTGTTTCTCTCTAGCCTCTTTACTTGAACAGCATCCATGACGTCAACGCCCCTCCCTCTATGTTACCGCATTTCTTTCAAATAATTCATCTTACTGACTTTCTCTACTCGTATTGTATTAAAATCCATTTTCAGTCTGTCTTTGTTTAACAATCATACACTCCCCTCCATCTGTCTTACCGCATTTCTTTCATGTAATTCATCTTACTGACTTTCTCTATTCGTGTTGTATTTAAATCCATTTTCAGTCCGTCTTTGTCAAATAATCATTCACTAAGGGTTAACGGTAATAAAAATGTTTTCGAATGAAATACTTCTCTCATTCACCAGAAAAAATATTAACAAACCAACCAATGAAAAGCTTTGAAAGGTACATTGTGGTTGTGATATCATCATCATCATCATCATCATCATCATCATCGTCACCACCACCACCACCACCACCACCACCATCATCATCATCATCATCATCATCATCGCAATAATAATGATAGCAATAATATTGAAAATAATATTAATAACAATTATAATATTCATATCAATAATAATAATGATAATGATAGTATTAACAACTGATCACAGACATTTAGACAAAAACAAATAATAATGAAGAAAGTAAAAAAAAAAATCGACGAAGATGAATGAAAAAAGTAGCCATTATGTTAGAGAAATTTTTACAAACCCCCCAAAACCGACATCAATAATTCGCTGGAACTATTGATCTAAGAACTTAGTTTTCCATGGCTGAATGTTTGAAAAAATACGCGACGAGAAAAATTAGCAACAAACAAAACTGGTATTACCACCCATCCTCCATCTACGACCAGTACCCTCTTCATCATTACTAAATCTACTGAACTTGCAATCCTTCTGAGGAACATCTTCACTCCATTTTATAATTTTAATACCAAAAAAGAGGATATTTCAAAAGTATTTTCTCTAAGAAATGATTATTTTTGGAAAAAATAATCCAAAAAACAATCAAACAAACTCGGTACTCGTTTCTATGAAAGTATCAATAGAAAAAGGGACAATAAGCGAACACAATACTAGAGCAAAGGTAAAAACAAGAATTTTTAATGTTGACTTTCAATGCAGACAGACAGGGTCACTCCAGTGAAGAGATTGGTCGAACACTCTCTAGTCATCCTGCTGCAAGTTCGTGGTTGTAATGTGCTAAACCAAGCTTTGTGAGTAGGACTATAGTTAATCAACCAAAATCCAAGAAAGAAAAGGGAAGAATTCACAAGAGACAACGAGAGAAGAAAAATGGAGGTTAAATGGACGGAATGAGGAAAGAGGAAAGAAAAACGAATGTAAGACATTTGAAAATAAGTGATGAAGAAGGAAGAATCAAAATTCAGACCGAGAACAACATTTCAGATTTTTGATATATGATAAATAATTTGATAAAAGATGCAAGTAAACTTAGATGTAAACTGAGTGAGGAAAAAAGGAAAATTCGCGAAGTCTTGGATATCAACAGAGTATGAGGGGGAAAATGAATGAAAGAAAGATACGAGGATATAATTAGTCAGGTATGAACAGACTAAAAAAAGATTCAACTACTTCTTGATGTAAATAGACAGAAAGAAAAAAATTGAGTAGATACGCATAAACAGGGGAGTTAAAAATTATTACATTCAGATATGAATAGGCTAAAACAAGAAGGAAAAATAAAGGGGAAAGAATGAAAGGAAGAATAAAAGAAAGGGAGAAAGAAAATACAAGTAATGTAAGAAATCAATAGAGAAAAAACAAATAAGGAAAAGGATGAACAAGAATCATTATAAAAAGTGGATCGAAAAAGAAGAGCAAAAAAAGAAGAAAAATGAAGAGATAAAAAAGAAACTGAATGAAAGAAATAATCCTCTGCTCCCAGTTAGACCCATTGAAGGCAGCAATCAACAAAAAGTGTCCGTTCGGAATTAGTTGAGAGATTGGCTGTTGTATTCCATCACGATAACGCTAGGCCATATATCTCTTTGGTGACCAAAAAAAAATTCATACTACTTGGCTGAGAAATTTTCAATCATCCACCGTATTCACGAGATATTGCACCTTCAGACCACCTTTTATTCTGGACTCGACACAATTGTCCTAATGAAAAAAAGTCAATTCACTTGAAGCCTGTGAAAAGGTGCATAGAACAGTTATTTCCTAAAAAAGATAAAAAGTTCCGGAAGAATGCAATTATGAAGATGCCTGATCGATAGCAGAAGAAAATATTACAAAACAGGGAAATAAATCACTCTACGTTGGCAAGCTTTCGTCAGAATGAGCTCAGCATTCAAGAACGAAATGATCCCATTGGTTTTTAAAAGGAATATCTACCACCAATGCATCCTAATAGTCACCTATGGAGCTGGAATATGGAACTTAACCGAAAGATTGGCGCTCATACATGCAGTATACTCATGAGAGATCATACTCAGCATCACAACGAGGGTTTATGAGACAACATAGTATTTTAGAATTTTGGTGAATCTTGAGCAGTATCTGCTGCTGCAGATGATGGGAGGATAATGATTGCACTTCATATATCAAACAAAAATACATCAGTATCCATTCTACTGAATGTTTTTTTAAAATATTTATACAAAATATACTTACTCGAGAACTTATCGTCAAATGTTTGATGCTTTTCACTGATTAAATGAACAATGTAAATTTTTTCTTAAAAATTGATTTTATGCATGAAATTCGACCAATTCTTTAGTCTTTAGTTGAACTTACGGTCAATTATTCTTACGACTCAAGACTAATTGATTGCGTCCAATAACAATGCGCCCGGCACTATGAAAAGGTATCTCATTGAAAGGGGATGTGAATGAGAAAAAATTTGAAAAGTCTTCGTACATCTGAATGTACCCATTGGGTGCCACACGCAGAGATACGGTAATCTTCCAGCCAGCCCTCGTTCTGCAATCAATGAATAAAAAAAAAAAACAGGTCTGGTTAGTGACTGAATAGAAAACTGTCTTTGCTTTGTGATAATTCTGCAGGTAAATGGTTTTTGAAGGCTTCAAAGAATACAAGTGCTTTAATTTTAAATTCTGAGACCAATAATTAGTAGTAATTATGTAAATGACGTGCCGTCTAATCTTTTGCCAAATCATTTTCAACATAACTCTGACAGGTACATTGTAAACATTAGGAATCTTGATTGTCATTTTGCTTATTGTCAAAATTCTAGAGAGTAGACTTCATCATCGCAATTAGTCAAGCTTAGAAATCACTTTTCCTCGATTCCAGCATTGAATGTAGAGAGAGTGGGTAAAAAACCCAAAGCAGAATGTTGCAGTATCAGAATCCATTGATTGGTCGAAACAAATGTCTTGATGATGAAGACCACTCCTCATTCAAAAAGTACGATTTGTTTTCATTTAAAAAATCATCTCACTCCTCCCATTTGATCATGGAATTGAAAAAAAGAAAAAGGTTATCAGCCTCATACACAATCCTTTGAGTTTCCTTATTTTAGACATTCGAAGATAAATTCCATCTAAACAGTAATAGAAAAATTGTTCATTTTATTTTACTCGAGATTTTGTTATCCAGGATTACAATTATAGGCTTTTTGTTTGATAAGGAGCAAGAAGAAACAGTTGATATTAAATATAACTACTTTTGATACATGAATAATGAAAAAAATGAAATATTATTTTGCTGGCAACTCGTTTTTACTTTTTTTCGATGTCAACATAATGAATTTTATGCATACACTACCACAAACTAACTATTCCCCAGGAAACAAATTCAATTATTTACCTTCATGTAAATTGCTTAGTTGCAATAAAAAGCATCGACACAATATGAAAGTAAATGATAATGAAATTTCATAATTATGGAGTTTATAGATAATTTGTCTTTCGTTTCGGCAAAAAACTACTGAATATGTTTTAAAAAACAGTTTGTAACCTAACTATGATATCTTTTATCAGCACAAATGAGTTACAATCTCCATTGACACATAAATTGGCCAGTGGTTACAGGCGTTCAGCTTGGAACTAGTATATCTTAGGATTACAATGTACCCGGTAACGAGACCATCATTAACAAAAATAAAAGTCAGTGGTAGATTGAACATTGGGCTTAGTAGACATTCTTGTTCTTCCTTTTGTCATCCTCCTGTTATTGGGTTCTGACTTCATTTTTGTACAATGATGGATGACAATGTCTATAAAAAGAAAAATGACCAGTGGCGTACACAAAAACTCAGGAATGATTCATTTTCCATTTCTGAAGCCCATCTGGGTCGACTTGTTTAGCTACCATTTGCTAATCTCATATCAAGAAAATACCAATAGTTGGAGAGGGACACATAGAAATTGAATCAGTTTTGTCTACTTTTACATTTTACACAATCAAGGGGATTTGACCATTGTGTAATCAGGTTTTTAACCATTTTATTAAATCAAGAGAATTTGACCCTAGCGCAATCAAGCTTGAAACCATTTTATTCAAACTGGGGGATTTGACCTTGGTGAAATCAAGCTTGTTACTACACTATTCTAACAAGGGAATTTGACCCTTGTGTAATCAAGCTTATAAGCATTTCATTAAAACAAGAGGATTTGACCTCACTGGAATCAAGCTTATAACCTTATTGTCTAGTTTCCTTCTATCCTCCTTTTTAAAAAAATTCTTCCATCATTTTGTATATTTTCATCTATCTCTTTCTACTTTTGTTGAATCTTTTCCACCAGAATTCCTGATATATCTGCTATTTCATACAACTAACATTAGTAAATTATTCATTGATGACCCCTTTCTCAATATTTTCAATGATTGTTTCCAACACAGAATTGTATTGCAAGATTAACCAGACTTTTTATGATAAGCATCTCATTTGGGAATAGAATGTTATTATCATCTCATATTGAAACAATTACATTGAATAAATTGAAAAAGACAAGTTAAATTGGCGCTGCATTGATTTAAAAGAAAAGAAAAGCTTTTCCTAAAATGTTTGGGCACGTGAATTTTTCCCAACCTAAAACATATTGCCCTAGACTATCTGGGTATCGTAAATATTCTTGATTTTTACGTAAAATGAATGGAAGAGAAAAGTAAAAGTATTGGCAAAACAAACTCACTGTCCGATTAAATAGAAACAAACTTGAACACAGATAAATGCCCAAACGATCAAAAGTTGGGAACATTGTTGATGTCGAGGTTTTTTTTATCAACCACGTCATAGAATGGGATTATAAATATACTACGCACTCACACATTTGCAATAACACGAATGATCCCTAAAAGAAATGCATTGAACAAGGGCAAAATATCAAATATGCTGACCAAAGTATCAATCTATCTATCCATCTTTCCACCTAACTAGCTTGCTAACTAGATCAACATCAACATCATTATCTGTCTTTTATCGTCCATCATTGGACATTGACCTTCTCCAGGAATCACTATACCCCTCTATCGTGGGTGTCGCTGAGCCAATATTTCTTGGAACTATCCAGTTCGTCCTCCTATCGCATATATTGCTTCAGATCTCCGGTGATCTAATTTGTGGTTCGAGGTGTTCAACAGTTATTTTTCATTTTTGCAACTTGACCAGCTCATTGCCATATGAGTTTCAAAATGATTTCTTGGATAGGTGAGAGTTGTTTTCCTGTCTCGATGTGATGCTTAGCATGATCGTCCCGTATGCACATTGCACGGCTCTCAGTTTTTGGGTCAGTTTCTAGGTAAGGTTCAGCTGTAAAAGGGACTATTGGGGGTGCATTGGTTGTATGTTCTTTTTAGGACTTTTTCTGTCTATGAAAGCTGACTTTGCAGTACCGGAAGCCTACCATGTTTAAATGATTTGCTTGATTTCTCTTTTTTTGAGGATTCCATGGGGATTTCTTTCAGATTTTCGATTATGATCGGTGTGTGCTTATTTCTGATATGTTTGTTGCACATGACATTTGTTTTGCCGATTTCTTTGCACTTTCGTTCAGATCGTCAAGCAGTAAGAGCATATGTTCTCTACAAAAAAGAAAATGTAGTTTGCAAAATCTGAGGTTACTTGAGTATTCATCGTCTATCTTTATTTTCCCCGTCGGGAAGTTTCGAAATATCATCTCGAGGAAGGCTCTGAAGAGTTTAGGCTAATATCATCTTGTCTTATTTTAAGCTTCAAGGGTCCAGAGATTTCATGTACAAGAACTTTGAGAGTTTCTATTGAATTGAAGGCTTTCTTGAAGCTCAAAAATACTACAGCCATTGGCATTTTATAATCAGTTGCTTTCTCTTTTAATTGATTTATTAAATTGATATATTCCATAGTTCAGTATCTCTTTCTTAAGCCAGTTTGTTCCTCTTGGTTTTTGTCTATCATCCTTGTGATTTGGTCGATGATAAATTTGGTGAACAGTTTTTAGATGCAATTAGGTAGACTTACTTGTCAGTAAGAAATATATTTGAGGGAATAGTCGCCTACCAACTTTTTTAAAGTATACAGTATGTAAGTCAGGAAAATAAGCTTTTTGATGTCCTGTCTATCTATGATCAGCAGTTCTACCCACCTTTTTTAATCTTAACCCACGTATTCATTTATCCAAATCAATTCATTTGTGATATCTTTTCTGTACACTGTCAAAAAAAAAAAAACTACCCTTGTTTTGGGCCGAAAATCCTTTGTCTCTCTTTTTCTGTCTTGGGTTACTTCACATCAATTAATTCTGTGGCCTTTTCACCATTCATGAGTTGTTTTCCTTCCAATCTTTGGCTTCTTTCGTTGATTTTCCCAGTTATGACTTTTTTTTTCATTCGAAATCTGTTTTCACAAAGATTTCCAACTCGTTTCGTGTCTTCCCCCTTCTCGCCCCCGTACATATTCTTCCTTCGCTTTTTTCTTTCCTTGCCTACAAGTATTTCAATCTCTTTTCCTTTTTTCCCTTCTTCCACAAAACATCTCTCCCCTGACAACTCGAGAGAAATATTATCGTCGGAAAAAAGTGAAATACTCTTTTTTTTTTTTTTTACCAAAAACAAACTCGACGATCTAAAAATAATCGAAACCAATCGGCGCCAATCCTCGACTAGAATCAAATCAAGAGATTCGATTTCGCACTTTTCTTTTCTTTTTGACTGTTGGATTCTTTTCATTGATTTTTTTTCTGCTCGTGATTGAGTTGAGGCAAACCTCATATGAGGAAGAGAGAGAGGAAAATATAATCACATGAACTGTTTTGGAAAAAAACATATAATAGTATTTAGAACACATTTCCGTCTTTTTATCTAGCCTTTAACAAATTTTATTTTAATGAATATTTCTTTAGAAAACATGATGTATAACATTCTGAAACATACACATGCAGACACATTAACACATATATATGAGTTTCAACTTTAAAGTCTTTGATCATTCATATTAGTAGGCCAAGTATACCTGTCATTAATATGCATCCTAATATGATAATAAAACACACACACACACACATACACACACACACACACACACACATATATATATGCATTCAAATGGTATATAAAAACCATAATCACATATATAGTGGTAATTTATTGGGGGAAATGAATATTGAAATCATGTAGTTAGATTTGACGTTTTGCTATCCGTCAAACAATACAGCTACTGTCATGATAAGACAAGTTTCGTGGAGGAAAAGCATTGGGAGTCATAATCTCACAGCAAACTTTTTTTTCTGATTCTTTTGCACACATCAGAATGATAATCAGAGTAGTTGCAATCCAGAAGTAAAATTGAAAAAAAAATACTCAGAAATATTGTAATGGGTTGTTCCATAGAAATAGTCATGTTTGGTATATTAATTTAGAAGGAGAAAAGAAGAACAAAGGAACGTGGATATTTAATCAGAATATGACCCAATATGGAACAATAACTTTTTACGACGATCTCCCAGTGATAATATCTTGAATAGATTAGGCAAAAGTACGAACCATACATTATCTATTACTTGAACTTTTATCACGGATAAGGAATTTGGAATGCTACAAAAGATAATTTTCTTTTGGATGAATGTTTGGTAAATATGGAATATGTTGATGATATCCATGTCCCAATCCTCAAAGCTCACCAATTATTAAGTGAAACATTGCATTACTATATTGGTGCACTTCTGAACGCTAACAGAAGGAAAAGAAAACTCCCACGTCTGCTAAATTCAGATGTCATACTCTTATGAGCTCTCTTAGGCTTTTTTGATACTTCAAGACATATCTCACTAACTGATACACGAAAAAATTCGAGATAAAAAGCATATCCTAGCACACTCAGTTATGGTGGCTCAAAGTTTTGGTAAAAGTGTGTTGGCGTTAAGCAGACTTATGTAAAACAAAAAATGTCTATACCTATTCCAGTTATCAACAAAGATTCATAATTTCTCGTTTTCATATTCCTTGGTAATAATGTAGAATAAAACCAAGTCGCCTGAACATAATTGTATTTTCTATAATATGCCTTTTGTTGAATACAGGATTATTCTGCATTATCAGTGTATTAATACAAAGTTTTTAATGAGATAACACACCATTGTGGCAAACAAAAGACGACACGAATGCTGGTATTTGCCTGTCTACTTCATCTTAGCTTCTGTTTGGCTTTTATTTATTTCCAGTTCAGCATTTCTGTTGCATATTCCTATTTTTATATCGACTTCCAGTAATGTGCATGGATTCATTGAGGGATTACAAAGCAAAAAATGAAAAAAATGGATGCTTAAGAGAGAGAGAGAGAGAGAGAGAGAGAGAGAGTGAGACAGAGACAGAGCGACAGAAAGAGAGACAGAAAGACTGACTGGAACAGAGACAGATATACAGAGAGCAGACAGACGGACAGACAGAGAGAGTGACTATTTATGAGGTTGACGATGCAGAATTTGATTTCAGATTGAGAAGAGTGAAAGTAAATTAAAAAGAAAGAGGTAAACTAAGAGGAGAACGGTTGAATAGAAAGTAAATAGTAAATATATTAGGAGGGAGAAACAAACAAAAGAGACTAAGAAAAAAGATAAAGAACGGAAAAAGAAATAAGGGATAGAGAAAGAAAAGAGAGAAAAAGGGAAGAAGAAAAAGAAGGAAGAAATAGAGAGGAAGCAGAAGGAACAAAGCATAAACAAAGGGGAGGAGGACAAAGTGAACATACAATTGGTAAAAAAACTGGAAAGAGAGCGAAGAAACGAGCGAAAAAGATAAGGAAACAAATAAAGAATCAAAGAAATAAGGAAAGTGGGACTATTGCAACAAGGTACGGTTTCAACAAGTCTCATTCCTCCGATCAGGAAGATGCTAGAATGCACAGAGAACGAGAGATGCATTCAAAAAGGATGTGTTATTGGCAGGGGGTGTCCGTGGGTTTTTTAAAAATTTGTTCGTTTCTTTTTCTTTCAATTTTGAAAAGCTTATTACCTGTGTCAGTTTGGGATGCCTGTATACTTTTCAGGGGAGCCAAGGACGTAGTTCACATCCAATGGAGTGAAAAGAAGTATCAGTTTTTAAATAGTTACAGTTTTGTACAATATTTGATAAATAAATTAAAAAAGACTGTAATATTATTATGAATGAACATATCTTTCAAAATACTATGCTTATTGAGAAAAAAGCAAACGTTAATTTGTGAACTTGACGTACTTTCAAAAGATTGCAAACATCCTCCTGTTAGGTTCATTTGCAGCTTCTAACCACTCCCATTCAAATAAATACTGTGAACGATGTGTCATATGTAATAATCTTTAAGTGGTAGTGTAAATTAGCAGGCATGTAAATTCAATAAATAAAAGTTGGTCGGTCTCGTCCAAACGTAAAAAGTGTTCCAATCGTCACCAGCGAGAACAGAAGAGGGGAACAAAAAATAAAAATAATAAAAGAATTAAAAACTAGAAACAGAAAAAGAATAAGGAACCGAAGAAAGGAAGGAAGGAAGGAAGGAAGAAAGAAAGAAAGAAAGAAAGAAAGAAAGAAAGAAAGAAAGAAAGAAAGAATGTGGGTACAAAGTAAGAATAATAGAAAGAAACCGATATCAATAAGGACTTGAACAAAGAAAGGGAAGATAGAAGGGAAGGCATGGAAAGAAAGAAGGAAGAAGCAGACCCAGATCAATTAAGACTGAAAATAAGACAAAAGGAAGGAGAGAGAGAGAGAGAAAGGGAGAGAGAGAGAGAGAGAGAGAGAGAGAGAGAGAGAGAGAGAGAGAGAGAATGACTGTTGAAAAGTAAGAGCACTTAAAAAGGAAAGAGATGAAAATAGTAATAAAAAATATCAAAAAAGGCAAGAAGAAAGGAGAAATTGGATACATTATAAAGAATAATATCAAAACAACAGTCGAAAAGAGAGAATGACAGAATTGCAACAAAGATAAAAAGGAAGTGAATATTAACAAATGAAGGAAAAGAACAAAAATAACCCCAAAAGTGAGGCGTGAAAAACACCAAAAAGGAAGGAGGGAGGGTTATTTTTTTCCCCAGGAAAGCATCATGGCCAAATATACGGTTATTATTTGAGAAAAATACTTTGGAGGTTCCTTCACAAAATCTAATAAGACTCTAGCTACACACATTCAACCCGCACAAAATCATACAAATATCTATACATATACAAAAACATCAATATGAACACACACACACATACACACGAATGCGCTTGCGCTCATGCGCGCGCACACACACACACACACACACACACACACACATATATATATATATATATATATATATATATATATATATATATATATATATATATATATATATATATATGTGTGTGTGTGTGTATATAAATTGATGTATGGAATATATACATCGCATAATACATTTCTTCAGTTTAAATATAAGAGTAAAATGTATTTTGGTTAAATTTCAAGCGGAATCTTCCATATGAGTTCAGTGAAATCTATCTATCCATCGATAAAATAGATATATATTTCTTTCTATCTAACTAACTAAGAGATGCAGCTCAAAAGATCTTTGAATTCGACTGTAAATATTACATAATGGATGGATGTGATGATTACAGTGTTTTCAAAGAAATCCGTTGATTGCTGCAAGTTCTCAAGTTAGTGTCATAAAAACACCATGAATAATTATCCTACGATCTGGAAGGACGCATGCATGTCAAGTTAATTTTTAAAATGCTCATTTCAAAGTTGTCATGTAAAATTTTTTCCCGTCCGTCGTACAAAACAATACTTTTGAAATATTCCAGTCACTTACATTCCGAGTTGCCAATCAATTATATTGTATTTAATATCAGCTAATTGTGAAGAGTTGGAGTCAAAGAAGACAAAATATTTGAAACTATAAAGAAGAAAAATTAATTTGTCATCATTATTCAAAAATTTTTCTTGTTATATTTTTCGAGGAGCGTTCATCTGAAAACTATTAAGAATAGTATATGTTGAATATCATCTTCATTCAATTGCCAGTTGTTTAATAATCGCAGTCATTACACAGATACATATATTTCTACTGTAGTAGTTAGATATAAGGTTATAAAACAACGACCGTGAAAGTAAGCTACGTGAATGAGAAAAAGAAGTAAATTTCCACAAGATTTGAACTCGTAACCATAATCCCTCATCTAGAAAATCCAGACATCTTGTAGAATCAATAGTAATTCAGTCATTTTCAGGTCTATGTCACAAGGCATTCGTAGCTAACCATTATTTCTTGCATCAGTTTTCTTTCGATTTATCTCGGTCTTTCTTTTTACATTCTTTCTTGACAATTTCTTATTTACTCCAGAGCCATTCACCTAGCAACCTTAACTGGTATCCGTAAGCGATAAGCTTACAAAGGCACAGGCGAATATACTCGTACAAAGACTTGCAGTGTAATTGAAAAGCAAGAATAAAAAATAATAAAGATAGTACCAATGCTGTACAGGCTTGCTGAAGGCAAAAAGACTACACTGAAATAGGACAGGGCGTATACATACAGACATGTACATATATATATATATATATATATATATATATATATATATATATATATATATATATTGGAAATCCTATAAAGTGGTGTAAAATAATTATATACACAGAGATGAAATAAACATATAAGTGAATCGAGAGGAAGATGAGGAAAGAGGGAGATGTAGAGAGAGTAAGATTCTGATATCTTATTAGGAAACGAATCCAAAACAAAAATGTAGCAAATTGAAGTCTCTGCGTAGAATGTTAAAAAAAACTAAAGCATTGCACAGATTGACATCAAAAGATTTTCATTCCTCTATATCTGCTTACCATGAAGTCATGAATACTTATCATTTCACGATTTCTACTCATGTAATGATGTACCAAGAAAAAGGTGACGAGAACTGAAGGTCTTTCAACTCTCGGAATTCGACAGATGACACACTGATTATATAGATTCTATGCAAGGTTGGAAGCCAAAACATTGTACCATGATATGATCATGTAATAAAATATCATTTCTAGTACTATTGTTATAATAACCCCGAATGGCAGTACAGTAGTCCTCTAGAATCAGATAGGGATATGTTCTAAGACCTCATCTGAATCTTACAACCTTGGATAGCACCGAAACCTGTTTATATGCTATGATGACTGGGATGTTGGTAGTTGCTAGTCACTGGAGGTCCTGAAACAAACAACTTGAAATAAACGATCTGGAAAATTATCCTGACATTATATATATTTAAATGAAAATCTGTCCGTCTGTTCTACTATGTGGGCCACATTTTTGCATGTTGGAAGCAGATTTTTTGCATAGCTGTACATCTTTACATATTGGAAGACATAAGATGTATGATTGCATAAAGTTTCTAAAGTTTGATTGTATTTACGATGGGATTATAATGGTAAAGAGGACCCTGGCTTTTCATTAGACGTACACGAAACTTAATTTTACATCTGGGAATCTGAAATTGGGCATAGAGGTACATCCTTTCAAGGCAAAAGACCTGAGCAATCAATTCAGCACGTGCAAGGCTATTGGAGGTCATTTCTTGTCATTTCTAGACAATTGAAACCATATCGCCACTAAAGAGCTGAAATCTGTCATAAGAACACACTTCTTCAAAGCAAGAGTCATGGACTCTAAGAAACTGAACTTTTAAATTATCCAAAGCCATCAGGGTTATTTATTGTCGTTTCTAGCCAATCAGAGCCAATATTATGCATAGTTTTGCAGCTAAGAAGCTATTAGTTGTCTCAGCAACATTATTCCCGATATGTAATAATGGAGTATGTAAGATTGACATTAATGGCCGATTCTGATATAAGGGATAGTATTTTTTATCCAAAATTTCACCCAGAAAAAGTTTAAAAAATTAAAGAAAATCTCTAGACATTAGTCTTTCAAAAGAGTGCTAACAAATGACAATATAACTGAACCAGCATAAAACAGGACACCGTCTTACTGCGATACTACTCTTACCATCTCAACTAAACTCATATAGTGAGAGCAGCGAAAAACTGGAAAAGATAACTAGAAAACATAATGTGGAACTCAGATAAAAAGAAAGTGTTTCATGTTTGAAATTGATGTAGTTCAGAAAAAATATATTCATTGAAATAAAAGACTATGGGTATTGGGAACGTCTTAATGTCTGCGTTTAGACGAGCTACCCAGGTAATCTTAATAAACATACTACGAAATGACTTTTATCACATTTTGCATTAATTGGTTGTATAAATAATGTATCATGAAATTTTGTATTTTTCATTTTGTTTTTATAAGCGTTCCCCCCGTTGTTATTTTTTCCCTTTCGATTTGAACGTTTTGTAAGCAGAAATTTTTTTTTCTGAGTCAAACTAAAATGGAAATACAGAATGATCAAATTAAGTGGAGAGAAAAGAAATTTATTCCTAAAAACTGATCTGATGTAATCATTTCTACTTTTCAAAACGATATACCGTGAAGTAAATTTTAAATACTCAATTATAGAAATACATCAAGAGAAAATAGAATTTGAAGAGATTTTTCAAGAAACATACAGTGAAATAGTTATAAAATATTGGCCCTTTTCCAGATATCGTTATTTTCGTAATGAATCTTTTTTTGCCGTATTTTTGCTTCACTTTTTTTATGTATTGAGTATTTAAAACGATCTGCCAGGTGTAAAAATTAGAATAGAAGCGAAATAATTGCTTTTTTCTCAGACATCATTTTTTTTACACATTTTCCGCTGTTATATTTAAATTCTTTGCTTTTCTATATATTATTCTCTATATTTTTCAAATTTAAGTAATATTTATGAGGCTACTCTGGGCATTCTTCTTAAAAAATATTATCGGACTGCTATAGAAAATGCTCAAGTTTGGAAATCTCAAAACTCAATCTCTAATGAAAACTGACATCAAGTCTTAACATAATACCGATAGGAATGAAGAATATAAATTTTGTAAAAAGTTATGCTTGCATATAACACGCTTGCTGCATCGCTTCTGATGCAGTAGATGGTAAGACTAGAAATATTTTGAGAGACAAATGTTCTTCCTCCTTTCAAATATGCACCTGAATTATTAAAATTACTTCCTGCTTGCTAAGTCATAAGGACTCTGATGTGTTGGGATTTCAGCTTTTTTTTTCCAATTACGTCGGTGATTTTGTCACAACATTTGAAACTATTAACAAGTATGACCTTGATTCCTTGAAATGTTTAACGAACCTGAGTGTAACCTTATGTTTGGAAGGGGCTTTATGATGGATGGAACTTGCTGTTATAATTAACAGGTGAAAAACTTTTGCGTGTGCCGTACGAAATTATAGTTTCGAAATGTTCCAGTTACTTTTCAGTGTACCCAATTCAGACATTTTATAAGTAGATTTAGATAATTCTAAAGAACAGTAGTCAAGGGGGGCAATATAGGATATCAATATAGTTTTTGATTTTCATATAATTATTTGGATGGCTTCCTAAAGGACTGCTGATCCATGGATCTTCAAATTAGACACTGAGGAGACTTGTAAGCTGACTAATATATTTGGTCAATCAAACTTTGTACAAGTTGTCGAGTGATTACGGTGAATAAACACAGATACGTGGACATAGATTTCTTCATTGTAGTCAGTGCCTGTGTACCAAGTTGATATCAATTATGCATTTTGATAAGGAGTTCACACAAGAAACAAAAGATTAAACAAAAAGAACCATGTTCCTACAGAATCAAGCATTCAACCGACAATTGTGTATGATAGTTTGATTATGTTGTTTCCCTTGCCGGTATTTGTCCAAAAGTAGGTTCTACATGTAGCTTTAAAATTTTCTACATCAGAAGCCTGCGTTACGCTGAATCACCAGTAACCCAACCAGCAACTCGATAATTGATATCAGTGAGCAATGACTTATTTCAAGGGACTAGTCAAAAGGCATTAGTATTCTACAATAGGAATCTAAAACGCGTAAGTTTAAAGTATGGAATAACAGTGCTGATTAGAAACTTATTTATATTTGATATTGAATGTGTTGGACATTAAGAGAAAGGTTTCCTGTTTTTCGTAGTATTTTTCAGCTAACGAGAAAAAAATTTTTTTGACCAGTTTCGAAAGAATTGTGGAATATATATATATATATATATATATATATATATATATATATATATATATATATATATATATATATATATATATGAAAGTAAGTGAGCTTAGTCTAGGACTTGATCTTGCCTGAGCATTGTACCATCGTTACCATAGATGGTGAACACGGGTTCGAGTCCCAAATGATGCTCTTTTTTTATATTCATTCATATGGTCTGAGGCAGTCTGATTTGCCATATCAGTGCCGGACGAAACTTCATTTTCACTTAATTCATTACACACACAAAAGCTCGCACAAACCCACACACACAAACACACACTCTCACACACACACATACACATATATATATATATGATACCAATCAGGAATACAGTATAATATAATCCAATACAATATCCGATGCATGATTGGTTTATACATAAAGTGTGCAATGAATTCGACTTGAAAATTAAGTTGATTCAGAGTAGAGTTTAAAACATACAAACCTACTGTAGTATCGAAAATATCTAAACAAACGTACGAGGGCCAGTATATTGAAACCCAATGCCCCTTATGCCCGGATGAGAGATTTGGAAGCCTTATTTTCGCCGAGACAATTTTTAAAAAATCACATAAAACAAAATCATTGAAATAACCCACCTACGGATATGCAAAAGAAAAACATCATGAATATCTTTATCTTATAGCCATTTTAAAGAACAATCCAATTTACATGATAATCTAATACATGAAGAGACATATTGATTATAATAATCAAATAGCCAACTGAGGTCTTATAAAAGGGAACCTTACATGGGGAAACTGATCTGAGTGAATTACTCTCAGAGAGGAAACATACCACAAAAATACTGATAGACTAACTGATAATGAAAACACCCACATCATACCCCTTGCTCATAATTAATAACCACCAACAGGCATACATCCCCAATAAATTAAACGAAAATACAGAAAGCAATAGCCAACCACTAAACAAAAATGCATACGAATAGTTAATGAATAGAATAAAAAGATCCTACCACCTAGAATAATGAACACAATCCCCCGTTGTCCCCAAAAAGAACGTAAAATCAACCAAATCATTCGCCTGATACAACTTGGACAAGGTAGAAACATAAATATGTCGGTGTAGCAAATTCTCAGTCGATTATATATATGTATATATGCATAATACACAGGTTTCATGAAAAATGCATCAGCCAAGACATGGGAGTAGAGAAATCCTATCTAATCTTTGTTTTTGTTATCAAATACATTGATCCCTCTTTATTTAATAAATATTCAATTTTGAATTCCATTACACTTTCTTTATTCTAATAATCAATAATTCGAAATACATTTAGTGCACACATATATATATAAATGCACATAAACATACATATGAATATATATACGTATATGAGTATATACGTGTGCACGCACACACACACACACACACACATATATATATATATATATATACATAGCAAATACATATATAGATATATGTATGTATTGCTACAATAAGTGGCCTTTTTATTGATTAGTAATTTACCACCCATCGAAATATTTATATTTACTTGTATCTATCTTTGTTTGTGTGTGTGTGTACATCTGTGTATATACATGGCGTGTGTAAAAATCTGTTTATGCAAGTATGCAATGTATTTTGTATGTTATGTGTGTCTGTGATTGTAGAGCATTCGTGTATTTTCGAGGTTGAAGTACACGAATCAAGGAAAAAGTATATCCCGAAATCGAATGCTATGATAACCAGCAATCTGACAAAATGAGATCTCCGTCACTACATGTCAGCAATATACTATTTCTTCAGCCAACTAAGAATATATGTATATATATATCGCATGTGATCATATGTTTTAATACAGTAAGTTTTTTATACCTTATATATATACGTGTGTGTGTGTGTGTGTGTGTGTGTGTGTGTGTGTGTGTGTGTGAGTGTGAGTGTGTGTGTGTAAAAAAAAAAGAGAGAGAAGAAAGTGACAAGGAAAGTGAAAAAGAAAACGAGAGAGAAAGCGAGCGAGTATTCGTTCCTATGTTTTATTACAGTAAGCAATTACATATTTTATGCACCTATTATGCGTAGATCTCATCGATTGAACATTTTTCCAAGGAATTCCAGCTTACAAGCGAATGCCATTTTATGCCTAAAGATATGAACGTGACTTTGAATAAAAAAAATCTGTTCTTTTGTGTCATCCATAAAATATCGTTATAGTTTGCATATGATGATTCAGGTCATGGAGTCATTTGCTGAGAATTTGGGGGTTCATTTTGGATTATATCGGTGCAAGAAAATTCTAAATACACCGTAATTTTAATCCCTTAATTTATAATTGGGTTCAAACCCCAAACAATGGCGTCCGATAATTAGGCACACACATGGCACATTTTCATGTCTTTTGTTAATGTTGAGATACTCGTAATGAAGAAAAAATGAAAAACTTTCAGTCACTCGATAGAGAGCTTCATGCAGTGTTTGGGTGATCAATTAAAAATTCTAAAAATATCTGATCAATGGATAAATGCATCCTCTCAAAAGTTACTTATGGAACTGAAACATGGAACTTAAACAGAAAATAGACCCTCAAATTGAGAACCATATAACGTGCACATGCAGGGAGCACAATACATCTAGGAGAAGACAGGAGTCAGGGACATCATAGAATCCATCAGAAACCTCAAATGGCAATGGAATGACCATCAATAGACATCGTGATCAATGGCATGGATCCATAGAGATCACATGCACAACTGTGGCTGGCGGAATATTAGATGAAGTAACAACTTGGACAAATTCAGAAAGTACTGGCTCCATGATGCCCACGATAAGGTAGTTTGGTGAATCTTGGGGAAGGTCTACGTCCAACAACAGACGTTAATAATCTGAATCTGAATCTGAATCTGAATCTGAATCTGATGATAATGATGATGATGATGATGATGCTGATTGGAAAGGATTGAATCCTGAAAAAACAGAAAAAAACAGGTGTTATCACTACTAGACACACATTAAGAGATCAAATTAGTATAAATTGTATCGTAAATTCTTGCAGTGTGGGGAATTTCTAAAGAGTGAAAAACATTTTTTCCAAGATACGATATAGAGCAAATGTCTGTACGTTCGGCCTCTAAACTCTATCAGTGTGGCATGAATGAATGACAAATACATAAAAAGAAATCTAATAAATTTGGACCCACTAAAAAAATGAATAAACTTATGTCAGTTTTGGCTACATCGATGCTGACAGTTTCTAAAATTGAGAAGATGATAAGATATAAAACCGAGGGAGAGAAGAGAAAAAATTGTACAGCATGAATGTCGAAGTTGTTCCCATCATTTTTGGCATATTTAGAATAATTCTGAAAACCTGGGGAGGTGAAAGGAGAACCTGGAAATCTGGGAGAGAACTGAAAGCATCTAGAATGCTGAAATATCAAATTAAAAACATAACAGGAGGCTTGAAGAGATTTTTGGTTGCCTGTTCTTCCATAGACTAACCCTGCTACTAATGAGAGAATAGAAAACACAGTCTAATGAGAATAAAAGAAGCAATCCATCGGATAATTTGAAAAGCGACATCCAGTTTTTACTCCGTGTTTGTGATGAGCAAATCTATTCTTATAGCCTGGAATATCCGTTCGGACATAATTGTCCCAGATGTTGCTTTATTTTTCAACCTTTGAGGACGATTTTGTTCCTTTTATATACCCTTGCTCTGCATAACTAAATAGGATTATTCACACAGTTCCCAGTTGATCAGCCTTCAATCCAAGTAATTTTTCACTTTGACAGAGCATCCTTTTACATTTATTTATTTTGCGATCGACTGTTTTTGCTATTTTCTTCTGCCTTAATCTATCCAAGTTGTTCATATGGTGGATTCTTGGAGTGTTGTTTTGGGCCATCATTAATAGAGATTCAGCATCTCTTTGGGCAGACGCTACTAAATATTCGGTTGTCACCTATATCATCATAATCTTGCTTTATATGTTCAGCACTGATTCCTATCACGTCAGCAGTGATTCTAGCCATTTCCTGAATAACTTGATAAATACTCAAAATTATAACAGATAACTTAACAAGCCTTGAGTAAACACACACACACACACACACACACACACACACAAACACACACACACATATATGTATATATATATATATATATATTAGAAAGGGAAAAATGCTCTCAGTCTCTCTCTCTCTCTCTCTCTCTCTCTCTCTCTCTCTCTCTCTCTCTCTCTCTATTTTGGGTTTATTGACAAACATTTTCCTTATCCGAAATGAAATCGATAAAGTGACAGTTTCCAAATAAGTTTCTATTCGATATAACGCAATTTATAATTCATTCTGTAGGACCAAATGTGTCCATTCCTTGAATACATGACTTTAGTGTTGAAAGAAATGAATAGACCAAGAATAAACCAAATGAAAACTTTTGGTTGAAAGCAGTTATTTGGGCTTTTGCATTACTGGGGGCTGTTCTGCTCAATTGTGAAAGTATTGCAACGTTGAAGCTCGTACCTTATCGCTGATAGGTTCGATTCCTGGATCAGTCCCGTTTCATTTATTTGTTTATTCCATTTCGTGTAACGACGAGTTATTATTTCAAATAAGCTTTCTATATTATACAACGCAATTTATAATTCATTTTTGTTGGACCAAATATGTCCATTTCTTAAATACATAACTGTTGCTTTGAAAGCAACGAAGGAACCAGATGAAAATTTTGAGTTGAAAGCAATCATTTGCCCTTACATTACCGGCAGCTGTGTAACTCAATGGTATTCTTACTAATATCGCTACGTCGAAACACCGATATTATTTCGAAAAAGTTTTCTATATAATACAACGCAGTTTATAGATCATTGCTGCTGCACCAAATATGTCCTTTCTTGATATATAACTGTTGTGTTGAAAGAGTCGAAGAGACTGAGAATAAACGAGAAGAGAATTAGGGATGAAAGCATCTATACATGTGTATAAAAAAAGATACATTCGGAGACATCTCAAGACTTTGAAGCACACCCCTGTCCATGCTTGGTCGTATTGTATGACAACTGATAAACTGGAAATCCAATGTGCCTTCGATTCTTCACTGATATTTTCGCTTTTTACTTTTTATGCACCATTTTAAAACTCTCGTACTAGAGCGCCCAACACAGTTTGAATTACGTTTTTACACTTGATAAACACTTTGCAGTAGCTCGTTCTACCCAGTCACATAAAAATTTCATTTTGTTCCCTCATCACTTAAAACAAGAGTGTGTCCAATTCTCTGCTTCGACGACTTTCAGACTGGAACACACGTAAAATAAATAGAATAATACGAAATTGGTACGAAAAGAAAATGTGTTCCTCTAATAACAGCAGCTTAAGAGGCTTTCATTTCCAGCAAGACATTTCTATTACGTCGTGGGCGGTAGATTCAGATTGAGTTTGAATGTGTTTGTGATGGGTGTTCTTTGAAATGATAGGACACCGATATTTCCATCATTCGAAGACAGGTTTCCATTATTCAGTATTTAAGCAGCCCGGATACACAACACATACATGCACACACACACACACATACACACGAACATATATATATATATATATATATATATATATATATATATATAAAGAGAGTGATAGAGAGAGAGAGAAAGAGAGGGAGAGAGATTGATAGACAGAAAGATAGATGAATACACATATCGATTGAAAGATGGAAATAAATATAGATAGATGGATAGAAATATAAATCAACGTATATATATATGTTTGCGTGTGTATGTGTAATTATAGGTACATGGATAAATAGATGGATAGAAATATATATCAATATAGATATATATGAGTGTGTATGAGTAAATATAGGTAGATATGTGTGGTGTATACGTGTGTGTTAGAATTTATACGTAAAAAATATAATATTCAGAGGATATTGTCTGAGATTAGTTGAATAAGAACTCCATCATCCACCTATACTTCTGAACCAGACAATATCATATTTGATAACATCTTATTATGTTGAAAGGTAAGATTTAAAGGAGAGGAAAAAAACCCAAAGGCGATTAATCATGTATTGGATACTTAAATTGCATAAAACCCCATAAATTCTCACTTTATTGTAGCCTTTAAATTTTGTACTACTAAACCTGTTAGCAAAGATGTATGTTAATTTTTAATTAAATTCACAGTCAGATACAGAAATTACATAAAGACTGTTCCAAATCTTTTTTTGTTTGTAGATATTCATATGCCTGTTAAAGGAAAATTGAATATTATAAATACCTGTAAAGGGTCCAAATCTATCGGAACTAACGATTTTAGTACTCTTTATACAAAGATCCCTGATGGATATCGCATTAAAGAATTAGATAAAATAATAGACTAGGCATTTTCGGGAAGAAATTTTAAAAATATAGGCTTCACAAACTAATTCTTTATAATGTAAAACCAAAAAAATGCGAATCTTACTTTACGTGGTATACCTTAATATCGATTTTTTGTCGTATTACTGGTACATGTTACTTTAATATCGGAAATAAAATATTCTGTCAGATCATGGGTGTCTCTACAGGAATTCACTTTACCCCAACGGGGAAAATTTGTATTTACATAGACATGAATATATGATAATGTCATTTCTAATTAGAACAACTATATAACGAGCTTGTTCATTTAGATCTACTCGGTTTATTGATGATCCATGTTCTCTCAATGATGAAGGAGAATTCGGGGAAAAAAGCTTAATGATATACACTCTAAAGAACTTGGATCAAAATGTGAACGAAGAGGAATGCAAGAAACGTTCTCAGATTTGGATATTAAAAGCGAATAAGTAAATTTCTTCTATGAATTGATAAACAAGATAGATTCCCATTCCGTATAGTGTGAATGCTTTTAAGGAGAATAAGTCTTCTATCTTCTATATTTTACAGAACGATATCATCGATAGTAAGAGAATCACTAGAGCACCCTTTGGATTTATTGATTCAATACCAATTTTTTCCTGTTGTAAAAATGAAATAAGTAAGGTTTTCTAAAGAATTTAATAAAGCAATGATTAGACATCCTGATCCATTTGAAACTCATCACCTTGAGGATTGCAAAATGATAATGGAAATTTAAGAATATGTTGATAGGAGAATAAAAATAAAATAAATGAATAGTTTATATCAAAATAAATCCATTTGAAATAAAAAATAGGGAAATTTACTAATCAAAAGATATTGATCCCATATTTGACATTGCGAAAAAACTTATATCGACTAGATCCAGGGAAAGGGGAAAACATTTGGCTCTGGTCCATTTGTCTGATTGATGGGTAGATAGGCAGGAAGTTGCATCGAACATGGAATGCCATGTTTCGAAATCGTCCAGGTATATTGATGGGATCGCTTATTGAGGTGTAACTACCGGCTAAAAAGTGGTTTTGTACCGTTTCAACCATGTATATAACGATACTTTATCTGATAATCAAAAGTGTAAAAAAACAATTGATGGAAGCTTGATGGTATACAACGAAGAAAAATCAACTTTAAGGTTATTGTAAAAAAAATATCAGTTGAATAGGTTGGTACAAAATCAACCCAAAAGAATTTTTTCTGTGTAACTAGTTTTTTTTGAAGATTATATCATTATGCTTTGCTTGCAGTCTGGAATCAAAACTGACACAACAGATTCGATTTTGACATGGGTGTACATCCAAAGGAAATGACTCGAACAACAAGTCACGTCTGTTGTGATACTTGATGATCCCTCATCGTTGAATACGTTTTCCGAGTTTTCTACGGAAGTGAGCCCTGTTAAAAAAAAACAACAACAAAAAAAAAACGTTGTATAAAATAATTTCAGTGTATAATGCCCATATCATCCTATATGAAATGACATGTTTGACAAAAGCTATATTATAAGAAAGGGAGGTATTGATTGATCAACACCGCAGGGAGGCCATATTATTAAATCTGTTTGCTTTTTTAAAAATTCCTTAAAAGGTTACATGAGAAGCAATAAATGATCTCAACAAGAGAACAATATATACGTTGAACCATACTATCAAATCATATGTGGAACACTGAGGAAAATAACGCGAAATGCATTGGAGGAATAAATGACTGAATTTACACAGGAAAATTGGGGGAAGTTTTTTCTTATAAGTTTACTGTTCAAAGCTGTAAAGCTTTCTTGACTATAACATAATTTGGCTTCTCCCGGCAAATAATTCGGTTTGCTTTAGATCCCTACAAAGGAAACCTTTGGGACAGGGGGGATTTTTCTTAGTGGTAGGATCAATCTCTTATCTTATTTACAAAGAAATTTTGTTAGTGATTGCTCATTGCTTGTTATGTTTTTCTGTTCTATTTATTGAGGTGCTGTGCCTGTTAGTAGTTATAAATTATGAATTTGGAGGATGAGGTGAAGGTACTTTCGTTATCAGTACTTAGTGTTATGTTTCCTCTCTAAGGATGTTTTACCCAAACTTAAATCCCCCTTTTACCAGTGTTAGGGTTCCATTCTAGCCTGCTTTATTTGTTAATTTTATTATTTTGGTTTAGATTTGTTACTACCTGTCTAAGATAGTTATGGTGATTTGATAGCTCTATAAAGTGTCTGGGGGATAAAATATTGATGATGTTCACGGTGATAACGAGGGAAATAAAATATCTATGTTGTTCATCTTCACTATATCTGTACGTTGGTTATCAAGTTATGTTTGTTAATAGAAATGAGCAATGCTGACAATTCAACTATAACTCCCAAAAGCATAGCATCTCCACTGAATAAAACAAAAGCCCATAACAAGCGATGACCAAAACTTGCACTAGGCTCTATCAGAAATGTCATTTTTTCTTAATGTGTCTTTTGCTGTCAATATGGTCAGCATTGCCCAAATCTTGTGATTCTAGATATTTTCATGAGATAGCTCTGCAACCTGTGCAAAATCTATCCATCTATCTATCTATCTATCTATCTATCTATCTATCTATCTATCTATCTATCTATCTATCTATCTGTGTGTGTGTGTGTGCGTTGTGTGTGTGTGTGTGTGTTTGTTGAGAAATAAATGTATGATTTGATAGAATCTATATATACAGCATTATATCGTACTGAAACACAATGAAAATGGTCCTTCGTTATTAAATGGTGAACATATCATCATAGACAACATAAATAGAATAAACAATTAAAGAAAATGGGTTTGCTTTAGACATCAAACCTGCAACCGAGAGGATAGGAGCTTGAACGTAGCATTGCAAAAACCCAAATAAATGTTCCTGCTCAAAATTCTCAGATTACTCATTCACTGTTTATGTCTGCTGTATTTGCTTCTTCAAACACAACATATTATGATATATGATCTGACATAATCATCATGAATCGGGTTTTGAAGTATTGAAATTGTATTTGAGATGTTCTGCCGTTAATACGGTGTCGACGTATAATTTGGTCTTGACGACATAAGTAGAATAAACAATTAAAGAAAATGGGTCTGCTGCAGCCAAAATGATATATTCACCGTGTAATAACAGAGAATTAAATAGAGCTTCAATATTATATAATACAATATATATATATATATATATATATATATATATATATATATATATATATATATATATATATATATATATATATATATATATATATATATATATTAACAATTTTAAAAGTGTTCTATCAAAAGTTTATGTGATTTCAGTCACTTATTACCAAATGTCTGCTGATGTAATGAATGCATTTTTTTCTTGTTTTTTATGTTTCACTGATGTATTATGGTATTATGCGTTGAATTTTTCTTGTTTGTGGCCATCGGTTGTTTACTAGAGAACGGGGATTTTAAAACAAGAGGATTACGTTAACACCCCACCCTTCCAGCTTGGATTTTATGTATAGCTTCTGTTATGTGACTTGCTATTTATTTTTCCAATACAGGTGATCACCATAATGCAGTATTTAGATGTTATTTCATACATACATCATTTCATTTTTTTCAAACACAGGGCTTAATTACATAGGTTACACGAAAGAATTGGCGATGGGGGATGAATAAGTATAACAAGAGATATCGCTCGTTTTCCATGACTTTTTTTATTGAGTATTCACCCATGTGAATATCAAATCCGTTGTGTGGGTTTTAATCTCGAACTGCAAGCAAACCAACAGATGATATCATCTTTAACAATACTAGATACGCAGAAAAAATTATGAGAGTTGATTTTCTACCAACGGTGAATTAGACAATTCTTTTCCCTAATCTTATATCTGATTTTTCACATTGTTCACCATCTTACTTCTTTCAAAAATTTTGGTATCTAAATTATCGAATAAATCAGCCACATGTATATATATATAGTTGATACGAAACCAAAGATCATTCTGGCTGATAGTGGCACTTCAACGGGCTATTCCATCAATATACTTGGGCATTTGTTTCGTAGAATTCCGTCCTACAACCTATAAGTAAGACATATCGACTCGAGCCAAATGTCCCCCTTTCTCTGGTTTCTATCAATTCAATGATCTTTCAAATCATCAACAACTAAACCCATTTCCATTGTTACTCAATCCCCCAGACATTGACACAAAAATAATTGATTCGATATAAATCACTCATTCATCCTGTTTTTCATATTGTTTTTATATATTCTTTATTTTCATTTTTATTTCATCATGGTCAAGCTGATAAGTATGAAAGGGATCATAGTGTCTAGCCATGGCTTAATCGAATTGTCTAAAAATCTTAAACTAATTTCACCGCCTTCATTGACCATTCTGACATTTAAAGAAAGAGTTTCTGGAATCAAATCAATAAATATAAGTGTTGCTTGAGCCATCCCGAAATATTCCAATGATATAATTTCTGCAAAATGTATAAGATAAAATCATACACGCTTTTAAAGGCATACGTACCATATGGAATGGAAATGAATCTTGTTTGTCAAATACTTCATGGACAAACATTCTATCCTTGGTTTTGATATCCGAATCTCGCAACGTTGCTTGCATTCCGTTATGTTCAAGACCTTTAGGGTGTATAGCGCTATACGAATTCCAGAATTTCCCCTATCATTAAGAGCGCATAGGTCATCAATATAAAGGGTGCAACCTAAAAATGCATCTGCTTGCTCAATATCATTTCTAAATAAAGACAATATGAATATATATTCATGTTTATATAAATCCAAATTTGCATACTTTAGCACAAGATCAATCTCCATGTGCATACATATAATCTGATCAAATAATTTATTAACTATCTTAAAAAAAACTTTCCGCAATGATATGACTAACAATAGCCTTTAGGGTAAAATAAATAAAGTATAAACCTGTTCCTCTTTTTTCACTCAAGAAAGCTTCATAGTTTGTAAATATAATAATCAATTACTTAGATTACTTATTCAGTAAGGTTTTCATTGGGGATGAAGAGTACAAAAATCGTAGGTTGAAATAGATTAAGCCCCTCTGCATATAATTATGATATTCATTTTTTTGATTAACTGCATATAATTCTGATCTGCTATCACTGGCAAAAATCAAGGATTCTGCACAATTGTATGATGTTAACCCAGTTTTCTAACCCAGCCTTCTAACGTCCAACGTTTGTATAGATAAATATATAAAACAAATGCAACGATGGATATGCAAAATCAAAGCTATTGAAAGATGTTTCTATCAACAGAGTGATTTTGATGACAAGGGAAAAAAAGGTTGTGTTTTGTGATCGGTATTTCCCTTTTTATTTCAGTGGTTGATCGTCCTGCATGGATTTATCTTGATCTTGTTTTATTTTCATCTTCAGGTATTGGATGGAATCGTTGTTGTCTAACTTTGTATATCTTCTGTTCCCTCTGTTCTGTCTCCTGTTTCCAGAACTAGTATTTTTTTTAGTTTCTTTCTTCGTCCAGCACTCCAGTATCGTTTCGTATATTTGTAAACCAGGTGGGAGTTTTGAAAATTATTTCACGTTAGTAAAAGTGGTCAGGAGGCTTTAGTCAATGCTAGTGCAAGTGATCAATTTCATAAGCGTCGAATCTCTTCTGCACTTTCTGCAGAATAGTTCCATGCACTTCGATTCAATTCAAGCCAATGTTCCGATCGATGTTCCATGTCACTATTCAATTATTCATTAGAGACTGCAATTTCTGAACATGTATCGGACTTTATACATTATACATGCATACGAGCTTAATTACGATAATTTAATCTATATCAATAGAGGCAAAAATATATATCTAAAGTTTTGTTTGGAGGAGGGAACATTTCTGCACTTTTGATGTAGTTATCACAACATTTCGGTCGATTAAATTTTCTTTATTGAATATGTTCGAAGGCATTTTATAGGTTCGTTTTCTTTTGTTTTATTGATGAATATGCCAAAATATTTTTGATGGTCCAATCTACGGTCTTTTTCGGGTAAACAATCCACATGGAACAACATTGTTCCCTTTAAAGCTTTTCACCATGACCAAATAATTCAGAAATTAGGTGAATGATCATCCGGGAACCTAACGAATATTTTTAGTCCTTTGAGTTGTTGACATCGGTACCAAAACGTTTCGGCTGCTTTGTTCTAGGAATGAACACAATAGCTCAAACTCCTTGGTGCTGTTAATGATGTTACTACATTTTCATGATTAGATACATAGTTTTGCGATTTTCAACTAAAAACTAGTTTTATCAAGTCTCAACCGTCACTCCAGATGTTATGAAATGAAAATCAAGAAAAAAGAATTGTCGATGTTTAGGAATTATTTCAATCGTACCTGATAGAATAAGTCTATTATATAGTCTGTGTAAAATAGTTTACTCGTAATTTTTCGTGATGAAAGAGATAATGTCTGTCTTTTTTTACTTTTGATACATGTACACATTTACACATACACATATATAGGCATATATCTATGTACGAGTATATATATATATATATATATATATATATATATATATATATATATATGTATATAAATACATATAAATATATATAGCTATTCAAATACCTATTTTACTAGCTATATATATATATATATATATATATATATACATATATATAGCAAGTAAAATAGGTATAAAATAAGTATATATGGCTATTCAAATACCTTTTTTACTTGATATATATATATATATATATATATATATATATATATATATATATATATATATATATATATATATATATATAATGATACATCCGATTTGTAATAGGTATAACTTTCCATATATAGTTTCAATATAATACAACACAATTTATATTTATACGTACACACACATGCACATATATACACACACACACACATATATATATATATGTATATGTTTTCATATACATCCTTTTTTCACATATGTGTCATTCTTGTGTCGTCTAAGTGGGTAATTGATAGTGTGTGAGTAACAGTCTCCTTAAACTGTTGATCCATCTCAACACAATTGATTTATTACCCACAATTTTAATCAATACGTGCATTATATAGCAGAAAGTATTGTCCTCGTTAATTTTAGAATATTCACAAATCGTGTGGATGTGGAAGTAGACTTATATCATGTCACGTTCCTCGACACACATTCAAGTGACACATTTAACTCATACACACAGAAGTAAATACACGTGCACCAACTGACATGCATGCAAATACACACAAACACAAGCACACGTGTGTTCGTGTGTGTGTATCTGTGTGCCTATGTTTATTATGTAATAATGAATCCATATGTATTTTTGCAGGGTTTATGTCAGGAAGAGAATGATAATAATCACGTACTCATCAAGGATCGACCTGATACATCAACTGACCACTGCTTTCCGGTGGTATTTCTCTGATAATTACAACATCTCACCTAAACTGATCTAAGGATACCATGATATGCAAGCGACAGATGTGTGCCAGAGTTACCATCATCATTCATAGACATCACTTCACCATCTTTGGAAAATCCAAAAATCATTTGGAACACATTCCTAAAGTGATGCACACGTGTATAAACAAAGCTAAGCATTGGCTGAAAATTTAAGTGAGTATCAGATTCATCAAGGTACTACTTGTCAATATATTGGGATAATTAATTATTGTTACAGCTTTTTTTCTGTCGAATGCCGATCCAAGTTGGCAATGGTTTTGTGTCTTCCTGTAACAAAAACAAAAAAACAAAACAAAAAAAAACAAAAAAAAAACAACTCCAAATTGAAGGGAATAAACTGTTTGTTCATCACGTCATGTTGAGCCAAACCTTTGTAAAAATCAACATTTCCCAACTGCAGCTCTTTTGCCAATGACCGAAGTAGACAACTCTCATTTAACTACGAATTAATTCATTATACATATATGTTATTCAGAAGTAACTAATCATCTTCGGTCGGAATATAACTAAAAGTGAAGTTCGACCCTACAACAGCCAGGCTTGTTATCGTTGGATATTTCATGATCATGAGACGCAATACCCATATACGACCGATTGCAAATTTTCAAGCTGTAATGGATCTTAACCAGCCACCCTGACCCCTCGTTGTCTTGAATGAAAGCAGACGTCCTGAGACGTCCAATCTTTTATGTACTAACCAGGGTCAGCGTTGCTAAACATCAGTGATCATACGAGAACGCAATTCGATTGTTAATCCTTATAAGTAGATTCCGAGATGCTAACTCATTTAACATATCCTCCTCTCAAAAAAAACAAAACAGTTCTATTAATTCTAATGAACTGAACGAAAGTAAAAGTAGTATTCCGATACCTCCGGTTAGAATATCCAGGAATATCTACAGCAGAAATTTATTTTTATTTTTTTTCTTAATTTAATTTAATAAAATAACTTGTTATTTTCCCCGACTGTTTCTTCCTCTAAATAATTGCTCTATTAGTTGCATGAGATCGCACTTTAGGGTGGATTCTACAGAAATATCTTGATAGGAAATTAAATGATGCCTAATCATCAAATTATCAAAAATATCTCCAGGGATCATCGTTTTTGCGTAATACCTTCAGGCTTGGCTGATGAGTCAGTTTTATTTTTGCCAACGGGATCTTTCTCTTCCATATCCAATGTTTGAATCAATAAACTAAATACGACAGTTTTGACAATCAAAAAATGCATTTTGGTATAACAGCTTTTACAATACTATTTTAAAAATTGAATTTGTCAAAAGTGAACGCTTCATATGCCTTCTAGCAACAAAAACTGGAACATTATACCAGCAGAATTTATACATGTTTTTGTTGATCAGGTATACTCACAGTGAGGCTCATGGCTGAAAGAGTGGAAGCCTTTGCTATTCAATTCACGGTTTCAGTCTTCCACAGGGGATCTTAGAAGATATGTTTAAAGATAATTATAAACAGAAAATCTCAATTGTGCAAAACTAAAGGGAACTGATGAGTGTATGTATTCCATCCTCTCGTTCGTAAGGGATAATTAGATGCAGATTCCAGGGATAAAATCAGTAAACCTAACTCTTTTAACCTGGAACTAGTAAAACGTTCATTAAAAAGGAATAAAGAAGCAAATGAATTAAACTGCAGTTGGAGATTAAGATGGAACTATAGAGATGAGGGAATTACAAGTAAGATTAAAGTCTTTAAGGAAACTAACAAACCTACAGGATTCCAATGCTTTAATAACTTGCTTAGTTAAAAGAAGATGATATTTACTTACTATTACTCCAGAATCAGAAGGATGAGCATACAATCTGACAGGAGATTTTAGGGTTCAGCATATATCTATAAGAGATATATCTCCAATCAGTTAATTCCTGTGAAAGAAAAAAAACAGATGTATTTGAATATCTGTATTTTGCCAGGAAAAAATACTACATTCTTCTTGATAAGAAGCTATTGTTTCGATTGTTGAGTAAGAGATATTTTGTGTGCAAAATTATTTTCCTATAAGAGGAATAGTCCATTTGTTATGAAATACACGTGGGCGTGTAAGAACATTTAAGCAAATGTTGTTGTTTTGAGCAGAAAATTCGAGACTGCATTGGTTCGCCAATCGCAGTCTCTCTTAGATGATAATATTGTCTATTTGGCCAATCAACGAAAAATTTAAAAATAGCTTCCTCTTCTCCGTTACAGAAAGACACATAAAATCAGTCACTTTTTATATTATACTTATGTTTATTCCAAAGATGAATTATTGAAATTTATGCGGCGTCATGGTTTGTGGAGCAGTCCGTCATGATTGTTATGTTAAATAATCTGTCTTCCGTACGGAACAACATCACTGAATTTTGGAGTTGCTTATTTAGATATATGATTTTAAAATGCAGATATTCCGAAAGAGCATATATCGTGGAGGATAAAGTATAAGAAACAATGGAGAAATATCTATAGTCTGCATTGTTTTTATCTATTTTTATTAAATTTCTCGTAAACCACACACAAAAAAAAATTCAATTTCATGACTTCACTTGATTGTGCTCTGACTGATATGTCTTATGAATGTCAACCCTAACAATTGTAAGTTGTTGAGTAATTGCAGTCCATCGCACATGCACTGACAAAAACAGAGATTTTTCAATTATACTTAGATAAGCAAATACGTTGTAGAAGACTGACTGTCCTCATATGAGGCATTAAATCTGATTTTGTGGCTGAGGATTCCACCTGTGCAGATGAATGACATCAACAAAAAAAATCTCTAGACTTTCTAGCATTTTGTAATCAGACGCTTGGATAAGCTGACAAAGACTGGATTTTGTAGTATTCGTCTGCTTCGGCATAAGATACGCGGTGTACAAAGAAATAGTAACAATAGTGTCTAAAAGTGCGTCTAATTCAATTTACTGGCATTCTGAGAATCAGAGAACATGAATTATTGTATGTGTGCAGACTGGAACGGCGCTGAATGTCGTAGCTACCATATTGCAAATATAATAATTCAAACACCAGAAAACAATTACAATCTATATATTAATCCGATGCAAAAGTTCCTAGCACAATCTTTTGCACAATCTTGGGAAGACCATAGAGGATTACTTGAAATTTACTCACGTTAGCAGTGTCTGGATTAGACGAGGCATACGCATGTATTCGCGCTGTTTAGTATGGCCACACAATACTTCCAGAAGTTATCAATGAATTCCAATAATGGTGCATAATTATTCTAATAATAATTCTTTAGTGGAAGGTTCAATTAATAATTTCATGCTGATTGATCCGATAGTTTGTGTCTGCTTGCTTTTCTTTTAATTCAATTCTCCCAGTGATCACTGTCCAAAAGCAACGAGAGTGACTGTAATTGATCATACCTTTATCTAATTCATAAATGATCATTCCAAACAAGAAATGCAACCAAAAGACATGGGCCACGTAACAATTCCTTGTGAGCAATCAGATCTTCTTTTTTTATTTTAATTCAGTTTTTTAAAAATGTCTGCGTAATCCGATAACTCTGGTAGGTTGTGTACAAAGATGAAGAAACTTGCAGAAAACTAAAGATTAGGTTCCACCTGGACCTGTGGACAAGAATATCGGTCAGCATTTGAACACGTCTTTCTCTCTTTGTCCGTCAAAGAAAATATAAGAAATAAAGAGAGAAATAGAGATGAAGATAAATATAGAGATGAAGATAATGATTGATGATGAAAATGGTTTATTAAACGAATGGAGAAAAAAAGAAAATATATTATCCTTATTTAGTGGAATTCAATAGGAATTCTTCATTACATATTGCTGAATCTGAACAAAATGTCACTGGACAATGCTACAATGAACATTTGGCTCATTCAAATGACCCATTGGAAGCAAAAAGGTATTCTTGTGGATGAGAAGAATGTCGATAAGTCCTCAGTGGCCGATATACGGCAGCTCGGATGAGAAGTTCTTCACAAATGCTTTACTTCAAAAGATAGAGAAAAATTGAAATGAATAATGACGAAAATGATCACTCTTTGAATTGAAATTACTTGACGATTTCTGCTAATTTTGCTGCTGCTGCTACTACTACTAGGTAGTGAGCAAATGGCATTACGTAAATAATTCGGGAAGGAAATAAACTGTGTATCTGGTTAACACGTTAGCTTCTACGGCTGTATTGGTTAAGCTGTCGTCCATTTAAAACAGGGTATCGGGATTTAGGAAGCGAATTCATGTTCTATCTAAGTCATCAATCTGATTTCACACTACGTTTATAGCCGGGATTTGTTCGACAATAAAAAATATGGAGAATGCAACGATGAATTTAGAAAAAATAGTCAAATAATAAGAATGGTAATTCAATTATTATGATTAAAAAACAACAATTGCACTGAACTTTTTAAACCCAACTATTGAAGCAAAGCATATCTTTGTTGTTGTCCTCTCGCAGTTAGGATCTCTTAATTTCAGCCGTCATGGATTGATATCTGTAAAGAGTAGCAAATTAAAAAGGAAAAGCATGAACGGTCTTCTTACACATGCGCAATGCGTCACAGATGCTGACTGCGAGGTTAACGACACACAGAGCAACCCATGTGATGAATTATTCAGTCATTCAGTGCTTTGTCTCTCTTTGTCTTCTCATCGGCTACAAAATGAAGAACATAGAAAAAATTGAAGAGGAACGCGAATAAATTTATTTATTGAACGAGAAAAAAGGAATGAAGGGAAATAAAACATTTGAAATATGGCAACCAGAAGGAAAAGACATAACTCTTGAATTATAGAAAATGTTTCGACAAATACAAGAAGAAGAAGAAGAAGAAGAAGAAGAAGAAGAAGAAGAAGAAGAAGAAGAAGAAGAAGAAGAAGAAGAAGAAGAAGAATCCATGTTCTATTTATCTATTGAATTCTCATTAAATTTTCTGGTAAATAACTGTATTCAATGTACAACTGATGAGGACAACCAGTCTAACAGACACATGTGAGCAATCTAAACAACAAAGATACAGATTATAATCTAAATGATTCAGGCAGTAATAATGATGATACTTCATCTCAGAATTTCACACAATAAACATTTCCCTTCTCACTTATCTTCTCCATCGTCAAATTTAACGCACATAAGAGGGTTGAATTTTACGATGTATGTTCATGTTGAATTGTTTCTATTTTTTGTGCCCAGCAGTATGAACGTTTGATTTTAGAAAGTTCAGACTTTTCAGTGATCAGGGTCCAACAAAATGGAGAGTGAAGAAAGTTAACCATTGATCAGCTATTTTAACAACCATCTATTTGATCACCACCAATACAGAATGCCTGTTTCTATCGAACCCAGCCAGTAGTTATAAATATCTCCTGATGAAGATTTCTAATAAACTCTCCTGGACCCCAAAAAACTTTGGCACCAGACCATATTGATACCCGTCAATGTATGATATATGATGGGGTATGGATCTCATCGTACCAAAGTTTTATTGCTTAGCAACTAACTTTCTCTTCCTCATTTTTCTTCCCTTTCTCTCACTATGTATCTATCTATCTCTCTCGAGCTCTCATTCTCTTTCTCTCCCTCTCCAACCCCTCTCTGTCTCTGTCTGTCTGTCTGTCTGTCTGTCTGTCTGTCTCTCTCTCTCTCTCTCTCTATATATATATATATATATATATATATATAAATGTGTGTGTGTGTTTGTATGTTATTAACTGCAACGGTGGATTCTATTTAATGTTTTGGCGGAGAACATTGTCTTTTATTATAGGTGTGTATCCCATCCGTCAAAATTTGGCTCCGATGCCATCTTTCAGAAACAATCGTTCTGAAGCACTACTTCGGCACACCTGACTTTTGCTTGTCAATAATAAATAGTGAAAATGACGTCAGTGTCCAGCAATAAATGCATAAACTACAAGATTCAGTAATGAATGTCTCACATTTTTCTGAGCAGCAAACTCACCACGATGATGAAGGGTATCAATCGATTAGGTAAACCGAAACACTGTCAAGAATAGCTACTTGAATACAATGATTAGGTCTCGCCTAGGGTGCATGGAGTCCTTACACAAATTTGATGGATACAGGATACTTGCACCACCTCTCAAGTATATTAGTCGGTATGGTGAGGTTATTTATTATGCTATGAGAATTACTTAAATATCCTTTAGAATTTTCAAATTCTAAATAATTCTCTATCCATCTGATACGGCACACTACCTCGTGAATACAATAGATTCCAGTCAATTCACCAACTCTGCAAAGTAATATATAAAACGTTTTGAAATTTCCAGTGTGAATTGGAGATATGTACAGAAAAAAGAGAATGAACGATTTTTCTCTTTCATTCAGGTAATATCAAAAATGCAGTGATGATATTTCTCTGACAAGCAAATCATTTTTATTTGACACAGTCGTAATAACCTTGCTAACAATTGAAACCTTCAAAATTGATCGCGTGGTCCGTACTATAGTTTCACAGAATTAGCCATAGTATCTTTTATAGGTAGCAGACTATTTCAACAACTTCATATAAGAAGATAACTTTTTCCAAACCAATCTTTATTTCTGGGTGGAAATTCTACAAAGGTGCCACAGTTTTTCAACAACTTATATTCAACTAATAAAAAAAATCTAAAAGCTATCTTTTAATGGCCCGAATTACAACACGATTACAAACATTTGCTTATTGTACATGCATTTCAACATTGCAATAGATGTTGGAAGTTGTATCCTTTAATTTGGATGCAAGACTGTACTTGTTTTATTACGTTGGTTATCATCTAAATCGGAAAAAAATATAAAAAAGACAACATAAATGCAGATATGCTTGAATGAGGCCACTTGGGTTATAAAAAGGTATATTTTCACGTAAATTTAATGCTATAATATTTGCCACATTGCAACCTGTCTGCAGAGTATTCGAAAGGCTTGCAACATGCTGGATTGTGCTGTTTTCGTATAACTGTATGTGACTGATATTTCAAGTATAGAATCTACGAGAATGTACATTAACCCTCTTGTCATTACAGTCACATGCCGAATAAAGCATCCCATGCATCGGCGTATTTGATCACCACATAGGCATCATAAACGAGCATATGAAAGACGCTGGTTAGAATACAGAAACAGATGTAAATTACTTACCCAAGTGAATCAAGGGAATTTCTGTTTAATGTCACTGGATGCTTAATAAGATACAACTAAGAAAAAGTCGGAGGTTACAATAGCAACAATATTGTGAAAATAAAGACTAAAAAGTGATTGAAAAGTATCTCAATATGATAGAATCACGGATTCGTCTCATGAGTTCTGGCAAATGGATTTTTCATACAAAATGTCTAAGTGTATGTATACTAGATTATTGTTAAAATATAAGTTAGATCTTGAGTTTGGATTATTATAAAACATTATCTGGCTTTTCTTGAAGGTAATAGCTCAGTTCAACGAAATAATGGTAAATGGAACAATGCCACTGATGGTGATCCCAAAAGAGCACTTCATAAACTGATTAAAGAGTGGAGAGACATTGGTATAGATTTATGAGGTTTCAAGAGGAGTAAAATGCAGGAAAATAACGGGGAATTGTCCTACGTAAGCTTTTTTCTGCTGATATCAGGTTGCTGGATACTTTCCAGGCGCACCTTGAATATAAAGAAAACCCTCCTCAGAGTAAATATACTGAGAGAGAGAGAGAGAGAGAGAGAGAGAGAGAGAGAGAGAGAGAGAGAGAGAGAGAGAGAGACGGACAGACAGAGAGAGAGGATGCTAGAGAGAGAGAGAGAGAGACGGACAGACAGAGAGAGAGGATGCTAGAGAGAGAGAGAGAGAGAGAGGGAGTTGATGGAAAAGGTTTTCAAACTGATTTTCATTTACGGTGCAAAATTTGGAATTGAGGGTATTGGAATCTTAGAATTTCGTCTCTTTTTTTGAGCGATTGATGAACATCCTTAGCATAACTCGATGGAAGGGTGGAACCAATGAAACTCCGAAGAGCACATGTGCAAAGTGAACGTGAGCAGTCCCTATTGGATCAGCAATAGTTTTTGTGACATTAACCGTTATAGTCACCCCAAATTCCTGGTACTTCCAAAGTAAATTTTAGACAACAATATCTTTTTAAGTCATCAAACTTTTAAAAGCGCTTTGAATCAACATAACGACCAACCATTGCATTCAACAATGGAACTCATCTCTTTATTCATAGGAATAGAATAACAAATTTGCCATTCTTCCTTTTATTGCATCGCTAACACTCATTCTTTTTTTTCATTCTTTATTACTTCCTATTTTCTGTCGGTTGTGTGATTTTCTGTTTCTTTTTAATCTCATTTGTTTAATTTTTAATATTCCATCTAACCCATTTAGTTTCTCTCCTTGTCCTTTCTATCAATTTTATTTTCCAACTAGGAACCGTCAAACAAAACTGTCACGGTAAGTTACCTCAGTTTTCAAGTTGATCTGGCTGACACGCATGTAACTAGAGAAGAGGACGCACTGACAGAGGTAGATGGCAGAGTATTTGAAGAAAAAACACTGTTCTGCGTTTTCGATCCTTTTCCCCTGAAATGGTTTTGAATTGGGGGTTCAATTTTAGGTATCAGTTTTGGTTGAATTGAACCTTCATTTTATTTTCGCGCAGCATTTTTCTTGAAAATACAAACGTTTTTTTCAATGATCTCTAACTAGCAAAAAGCAATGGGTGCATGTTATTCATTGATCATCTTTTTTTCATATATTTAATTGATCACCCATAACACACCATATTGTCAAAAGACGTTGCTTACGTGAAAGTTTCCATTGAGTGATTAAGTTAATTTGATAGTCATTCCTTCCATCTTTTTTCACACTTTCTGTTTCCTATCTCGATATTTCAGTGCCTTTTCCCGTATAATTCGCCCTTCTCTCTTTGAATATTCAATGATTCATTCTATAGTTTTTTTTATCTATTCCTGTTCTTTCTATCAATTTTACTCCACATTTCGTTCTTTCTGTGTTTTCGTTCATCTCTTTAGTGTTTTATGCTCTCTGTTTTCCTTTTTTTCTATCATATTTTTCCACTTCGTTCATTTTGAGTCCATCAGCTCTCTTTTTCCTTAGACATTTGATTTTGCAGATTTTCCTGCTTCCTCTTTTAATTCTTCATTCGGTCGACCAAGAAAAAAAAGAACATTATATAAAATGCACAATATTGCTGACAGGAGGATTATAGCATATGAGTTTAGAGTTGTGTAGTTGTCAAAAAAAAAAAAACCAAACCAAAAAAAAAACAAACTTTTGAAACCCCATCGTTCAAACGAATAACCCATAAAATAACATTACAGACAATAGAGAACGCTAAAAATGGCTACTTTGCTGTTTTCAAATAGCTGTCTAAAGTGCCACGACGTTACATTTGGGTTTATGTTCGGAACAGACTCTAGCTTTATATACAAATGTAGTTCTACTATTATTGCATAACCATGAATGAAAGTTGGTCAAAAGTTTATTAGTATTTCAATTTTGTCAGCGTTGATAGTCTCTTATTTGTTAGAATAATTAACGGCAGGATATAGCATTTCTCTTTGTTTCAAGTCTCAAGTTTGGCTCAACCCCTTTGGAACTCAGGGTACACATATATCTCAAATTTTCTAAGATTCCTGGGACATACATGCCCTGCAGATCTTATCCAAAAGACAACTCAACGTATGTGTCCGGGTAAAAGTAAGTGCGATGTCTCTGGATTTCACAGCTACAGAAAGAGACTTCTATAGAGTATTACAGCAGATGGTATATAATATAACATGTCTGAACGGGAGGGAGGGGGCAGTGGTGTAGGCAAAGCAATCTGTTTATTCGGTGTTTCCTTCGTCTCAAAATAATTGCTAAACCGGAAAAATCTATCTCGTCATTATTTTGATTCTCTAAAATATGGGAATTTTGATTTAAGTGAAAGAATACACATGATAAACTACTAAAAGAAAGTTAACATGTTTGTTTGATAATCACTTTCAGGCACCTAAAGTGGTTGAGTTGAAAAGGTTAACCTGGTCAAATGGATTGCCTTGTGAAAATTCGATTGTTCTTCCTGATTCTTCATTTATAACATAAAAGCAATGTTCTAAGAATAATTTGGTGTAAAAAAAGACATTCAAGATGAGGATACAAGTTGAAATCGATCAAAGATATTAATAATTATTGTAGTACACGTCCAAATTTCAGAAAAAAATATATAGACCTAGTTGTATCAAAGCAATAAAAACTGATTTTGATGTGAATATTTGGAGAATGATGACATGGGAGTTAAAAAACGTATCGGCTAAGATGATAAATTCATAACGTCCAAGATGTAAATACGAGTCTAATTGATGTTAGGTAAAATGTCACTGCAGCAGTTAATTTCTGACAAAACCAGGAATATTTGATTGATTGTTGTTGGATTTATTAAAACGCATCAACCAAAACTGTCAGCATTAGTTTCTTCAATTTTTGAGTCGGTATAGCAGGCTAGTTATTAATGTTTCTCTCTTGATAGGTTGGTAGTGGGAGGTTCAGAATTCAATGTAAGTTTATGATCAATTGATCTTTCAAGTGTCTGACAGCATTCAACCTTGTTTTATGGAAAATAGAAATTTTTAGCAACAATCACCTAACTGAAGGCAACTTATTCATTTATGATTTTTTTCTGTTTTTTATTTTGTTTCTATTGAGTAACGCTGGAAGAAAGGCAGACAATAAGTTTAGTTGCGTGTGAAGATTATTTAGCTCTGATATCAGCTAAAAGAGGAAGGTGAGTTATGTTAGTGGAGGAGATGACAATAGGAAAAAAGGACCCTTGCCTATAAAGTTTTGGGGACCAATGGATGGTCACCTGAGGAGAATGGGGAAGTAGTAAGGCAGCATTCACTCTCCCTTAAAAGCTGGCACTACAAGTACTGATAAGCATCCTACACAACAAGATTGCTATTTCAGCCTATGTTTTGCGTCCGATTAACAAAGTATGGTGCCATGCTAGATTTAGAGAGTACAACCGGCCTTTTCTCCCGTAAATCCTGATCATTGGAGAACTCATCATACAACCACGGCAGCTATCAGCAGTGTTCGCTCCTGACCAATTATTGTATTATTGTATTCTCTTCTTTACCATGATGGCGCCATGATAACATTGGGAACAAATGTGACATTTCTTTGAATCCACTATTCACGCAAAATGCTAGGCACCCAACATATTGGCAAGAAACCCTTTGCAGCGCTTTGAGGTTATCCTGTAAAAGCATGCATGAAAAAGAACTGTTTGATGTCATTTTTTTAACAAATCGGTGCACTCAAGTACAAGTAACGTTCAAAGGACACCAAATGATTTTACAGCTTACTGGAAAATGCGATGCGGAAGTCTCCGATTTGCTCACATTTATTTCCTTTTTTCCAAATTCTGTGTTTTTTTTTTTCTTCCTGATTTTTTTCTCTTTTTTATCCCTGCTTGGATCCTGTACATATTCTTTTTGCTTTAAATATCTTTTACTCTATTTTCTATTCTATTTTCCTCTCTAATTTCTTTTGTGTATCATACATTTTATATATACATTTTTCGAATATGATGTTCTATTTCCCACACCATTTTTACTGGTTCCCTTCTGGTCTTTTTGGCTTCGTAACATTTTTCTTTTATTTCAGCCTGTTGATTTCTCTTCTTTTCAGAAGAATTTTTTTCCTCCAAATTTCCATGTTTGGTGTCTGTTTCTGCTTTTTACCTGTACTGGTTTTGTCCTCTATTACGTTTCCCATTTTTTCTTTCTCTTTTCACCCTTTCTTTTTCATCATTTCCCGCCCTTTCTTACTCATTGGCTTTCATTTGTATTTCCCTTCTATTTTTCTCTTATTATACGCCGCTGCCTTCTCTTTTTTTTGGGTATGAAATTTGCTCTCACTTTTTATGATTTATGGTGACTTTTCTGCCTAAATACAGATTCGTATCTGTCTTTCGTTTTTATTTCTTCTCTTCTGTAAGATTTTTTTGTTCATTCTTTTATCCCAGTTCTATTCCCCCTATCATCTTTTACGAATTCTTTTCATTTATTTTACTTCCTTTTCTATTTTCAGAGCCCTTATGCTGTTTAAGGCATCAGTCGCCATCACCTAGCTTTACATATCACACGTTTCTCTGCTTCGGCCAATTCTTTAGGATCTATGGTATGCGAAATAGACATAGATGAATAAGGCTACTGTCATTCCAACGTACATTTCTATGTCCCTGCCATAATCAAACCCGATTTTATGTTTTCTGCTTTTCCCTTTCGTTCTTTTATCATTTTTGACCTAGGATTCTCACAGGTTTCACCTTTACTTTAACATCAAAGTTCCTTCCATTTTTATCTTTTAAAACTTTTTCTCGTATTTAGAACTGTGTGCTAAACTATTAACATAGTTTCCTTAGTTGGTCTTGCTAGCTAAACATGCATGTATGTCTCGTGTGTACAGATCTCCCTAATGAAGCTAAAGGGGTCAGCATTTAAACAATTAATCGATATTATGTCTACAAAGGCTTTTCTTGTTTATGACTCACAATTTTCAGTGCATGCTTCAATATACGATGTAGATTTATGGAAAATTGACGCAGTGTGTTGCAAGCAGTATATAATCTCGGTATTGAAAATCCAAACATTTTAGTGATCATTTTCAAAAGAAAAAAAACGCAAGAGAAATAATTTATTTATTGATTCCACCTTTTTCCAATTTCATCATTGATCAACCAAACACGACAAGCTACAAAAATACTCTAGTCAAGTGATTGTTGAGTGAACCAGACCTGTAGTTCATCTGATCTCATTTCTTTTCCCAATGTATTTCTACTCATTTCATTTTGATTGATTATCAAGGCGTGCCCTTCTCCGCATTCACCATTTCTTGTTAAAAAATGACCTCAAACAGCAATCTTCCATGAATGTCTCCACAGGAGATACCGGTGAGCAAGGGCATAAGCTACCAAATATCACTCATGGGTAGCATTGTTTAAGTAATCCTTTATTCTGCATGGGGTTGACGATTTAGTCATAGCACGTAAATGGAAGAGATTCGGAACGTCATTGATTGGATTCTTGTTTTTTGCAACCAGACCAGTCAGAAAACATGGAGAGGGGAAGAATAGGCTTTTGGTCTGCATTATTGTGTAGATTTAGGTGTCTTCCTTGGAGGTTTAACCAGATATCATCTTACAGCACCTGGTGTACAAAGTTATCACTCATAACCAGACTTGACATTTTAAAACTTCTGTGATTATAAGAAAACCACTGTATCAAAGCAATTTGGCTGCATCGGTCACTGAATTGAGCTTAGGTAGTGAGAGGAAGGAGGCACAAACTTGATTATAATCATATAAATATCGTCTTTAACTGGCATCAGCACTGTTGGAAGTTTTGAGAAAGAGGGACATGCATTTGATGCTATGATATTAGAGGAAGAGACACTGACAATTTGAATGTCTATTGATTTGCAGTGCTGACTTTGCATATATGAGTTTATTGTTCCCTAGGATACTATAGATCAATGACTGCCTTAGTTTCACAGGATGCACGAATATTAAAAAAGTCATTCTAATCATCATCATTATCATAATTATCATCATCATCCATTTAATATCCGTCGTTGAACTTTCTCAAAGATTTGCCTGACCTCCCTATCCTGAGCGTTGCAGTGCCAGTGTTCAGTCGGTTAAGCCATCCTATTTTTGCTGATCACCGATTAGCATATGATCTCTTGAGGTTAACGTTATCCGTCCTGATGTCCAGCGGTTGTTTGACATTCTTCAAACGTATGACAAGCCCATTGCCATTAGAGTTTTTTCAATTGATTTTATGATAATCTGGCCTGTTTTCCCCTAACATACAATTCTTTCTTGTGATCTCTCCATGTGATGTTGACCATGTTTCTACCCTATAATCGTTTTGAAACGGTAAAAATGGAAAATAAATGTAACAAACAAAATCATATAATTTCAGAATTGCACAAACAAGAACGATTGATTAAACAACAAATTATTATCATTCCTATTTCGTTCTTTGAATATTTTTAGATATTGATCAAATATTTTCCGACCTTCAAAGTAATGTTCAAACATGTAAGCCCTGGTGACATTTTACCATAAATCAATTAGACTTGCATTGTAATCCTCGGCATTATTATCACATCATTCCAGCTGATATAGTCTCAATTTCCTTTTCCAGGCTGACTATAACTACAAGAGCAAGTATTGTCAATAGTCTTTGAAATGGTAAAAACCGTTACCCAAAACTGCCACTAAAACTGTTGTTATCAGTTTCTTGAGTTTTTAAGCGAGTTTGGTTTGCTATGTCTGTATCAAGCTGCACCAATACAGCCAAGTGACTAAGAATTTAAGCATTTAATCCTTGTTATGTCTAAAAAAACATTTCAATCTCTCTTGATAGGCTCAATTTGTAATGTGAGTGTATGCTAAATTGGCCCCTTTGTTTGTGTCAAGAAGCATTCACAGTTTTTTTGGATGAGATCTCAGCCTAAAAAAAGACCGAACTGTGGCTCATACATCGCTCATTTTTTCTATCTATTTATATACCTAATCAGGGCATACAGCGAAATACATTGGTCATGTGATAGTTTCTGTTGAGTAACCAACCACACCGGTTCGGAAAAAATCTACTTTTTCTGTTGTTTTGATGCATTCTCATTGATTTTCTTTCTGGTGTCAAATGGAAGTCTAAAATGAACTATTGCTATCTCCATATAAATTATTAGAAATAGAATGGTTATCTTTAGGTTTTTTTCCACAACATTTTGGCCTTGCTAGTGTTGCTAAAGGTTCTGAGATGAATAATTGTTAATATTATATGTTATCTCTTTGATACATTTGAAAGTCTTGTATGAAATATGAATATGAATTATCCTCAGCAGAATACAGATATCGTTCCTAAACGAATGTTTGCTTCCTTTTTACGAAATACGTCAAGCTACCGTAACAGTGAACTATGTTTGTGAGCATCTTATTTCAATTTATCTTGTATATCCATTAGCTGATCAGTCTTAAGGTATCGGGAAATCCTGAGAGTGCTCGTATGTTAACTCAGAATAAAACTGTCAGAGTGTAAAGAAGGATATTTTGGAGTCTAAGGAACACTCAAAAGTTTCTCTCACATTAATTATTGATAACATTTCTTCACTTTCTGTCATTTCACGTAATGGAATATTTCTATAGGAACTCTACTTTTGGATATTGAGGAAACCGGTAAATATCTCTCTCAATTAGTCTTTCTCTCTAGCCTCGATTTTGAGATTCTGCAATTTTTTTCATATTAGAAAAGACCAACCAAAACTGTCTCCCAAACTGTCAATGTAGGTTTGTTCGGTTTTTAAGCGAGTTTGGCTGGCTGGCTTTATCTATGTATAACACGTACAGACCACATCAATAAAGCACGGTTGATAACTACCCAACAGAAAATGGAGAAGTGAATGATTCATTGATCACCTTCATTCCAGTATATTTGATCACCCCCGACACAGAATGCTGCCAAAAGATATTGGTCCATGGAGGTTTCTGCTGACTGACTAACTTATCGAAATGTTTTTTGCTATTTTTTTTTCAGATTTAATCAAGTCTTTCCATTCAGTCTTTCATGGTCAACGCTTTTATTTTCCGTGCATTTTTACCCTCGACGAAGCAACTAATAAAAGTAATTGAATCTATTAGAGAACAATCAATCATTTTCTTTTTTAATCATTTTTTGTGATTGATATGGGATGTAAAGAGCGTTTGCTAATCAAGAAGAGCCAAGACATTTTACATTTCTTATAACACGGTGTGTATAGGTTTTTTGAAATGGCATTAAAGCGACCACGTAAATTTCAAATTGTAAATCTTGAAGTTAAGGCAAGGTCATAAGAGACGTCAAAAACCATTAAACACTAAAGAGGGACCAGCATATAAGGCTGACTTCTGTTGTTTTAATTATTTTCCCTGTTTTTCAAACCACTTTTTCTCTTCTATGTTGTGATTTTTAGTTCATTAAAACAGTATCAAATCACTGAATCGAATTTCAAGTTGTAAAAAAATCTGCAATGCATTCAACAGCCTTCAGGTGAACAATCTTACTATATATTCTTTTAATCATATGTCATATCGCTTATATTGGTTAATTAAAACAATATTAAAACAACAAACGAATTGCAACTTGTAAAAAAAAAAGTAGGAATCTATGCATTTAACGATCTCCTTCAGGTGTAAGATAGAAAATTTTCCCTTATCTGCGGTTTCCATTCCGGTTGTGCCCCTGATCGACGGTTACCCTCTCTGTGAGTTCCCTTATCTAAGGTTTTCCCATCAGTGGACACCCATGGGTTTCCTTTTTGAGTGGTCCATCCTACGCAAGGTTCCCTCTTCAGTGGTAGCCCTTATCTAATGTTTCCCTTTGAGTTTTTTCCAATGCATTTTTTCTCATTTTCAATACATTGTTAACTTCTTATTTTCAACGCATTTCCATTTTTTCTTATTTGAAATGCATTGTTCGCTTCTCATTTTCAACGTGTGTTTTTTTACTTCTTATTTTAAATGGGTTTTCCACCTTTCCCCAGTATTCCATGCATTTGCTCCATTTCTCTGTGTCTCATTGTCTCGTGTTATGTTATTTTGCTTGAAGGTTTCTCCCCTCCCTCATCTTCCTCTTCTTCCTTTTTGTCTTTTCTGTATTTTTTCCGTTCTTTTTTTCTTTCCATCCTTTTTTCTTCTTTTTTTTTCTCTCCAAGACTCGCTGCCGGTGTTGTTCGAGACTATCGTCGTGGCCACACCCTAAGTCTCTCTCCATCTTGAAGAAGAAATACGGATATGCGATCGCTGCTCCCTCTAGCAGGCAAATAGTTGACAACTGAATTGAATGACTTATTTTCTTCAAGCAAAATGCCATTCAAGACGCGCAAAAAAACGATATTAACCTCAAAAGTTTTGAATAAAGATACAGAGGAAAAATTTTGTGAATTAGCTGAATACTTGGAAAAAAACAAACTATTCAACCAGAAGCCTAAATGTCCGGTGATGTTTACATGGACTGTTGTTTAAAGCAACATATCACCGGGAAAACATTACGATGAAGCAAAAGGAAGCGTATTTTATATTCAAATATTCCACGTAGACACCTATGTATTGTGTTGAACTGATAACGTGATTAAGACTTGTCAAGGTTGACAATGAATGTTACATTTTACTGCCGAAAATATATGTAATTGACTGAGAAATATTCGGTTAAATTCATTGACAAGGAAGGGAGTTACATTCACTTGATACTCTGCACACATCAACTTATCATGTACACGGTTGATGTATTTGGATATGAGATTAACAATTACCGAGAAAATTATTCATATTTCCTAATACTAAATTCAGACTGAAATATAAACAAAATCAACTATCAGTATTGAACTCCACAGGAATTGGGTAAAATCCCGTACACCATAGAAAACAACTTCTTTGGGAGAGTTCACCCATGCACATTCAGAAATATTTACATTTTGGGGGAAGGGCATTCTGTATAAACTTTTAGGCGAAAACTCAGTACGCTAATGACTCAAAAAGCCACCTAGCGACTATCTTATCGTCATAGGTTCGGTTCATACAGTATCCTAGATTACTTTTCTTGTACTATCTACGCTGTCTGGGCCAACTGACCCATAGTCCGTGTAATAACTGGAGGTCATTCCAAATAGAGCTTAGGATAGTAAAATGGATTCATAATTATTCTGTCAGATTATATATCCATTTGTAGGGCAGAGAAAAATGCCAGCCTCTGGGTCTGGAGCGAAGGTTTCGATCCTAACTCGTGGTACTGGATGGGGTGTTCATTCGTTGTCCGATCACTGCAAAATATGACACAAGGTCGAGCTTAACGTGGGAAGAATAGGAACCATCCATCCAAAAATGGCTCCAGCCGACGCGGCTACGGTTTGTTTCGTAACCAAAGTAACCTCCTCCACGAAATCGTCTACCAGGGGACCTGCTCCTTTAAGTGCAATAGAGCAGTGCTGCTCCAGGGAAACTGACCCCTGCAGCTGGGCTGAGTAATGATAGGAGAGCCGAAGGACGAGTCCAAAGGCTCCCTGTAGCAGTGCGTAGCCTCAGTAAAACCTTATTGGGGTGCAGGATGGGGTAATTGATAGTCTGTAGCTACACTTTCAAGTTGTAATATAACGAAACAACTGTTTGTGGATGTCTATAAGTGTGTTGTTAAACTATGAGCTTTTTGTGGTATGTTTCCATCTAGGAAGTATTCTATTCTTACTTTTATCAGTTCCCAAGTGCTGGAGTTCTCTTTTAACTCACTTCAGTTGTTCAAGTCCAATCCTTTCCACATATTCTACATTTGCTTCATTTCTAAGATAAATAATAAAAGGTGAGCGTGTTTTTTTAAAGCAGCAGAGGGATGAAATGATAATAAGGTCAATTTAATCAATAATCCGATTATTCACTTAAAAAGAGACATTCACACAAATACACAAAACATACACAGGGAACTGGTCCATAGTAAAACAGCTGATAATCCTAACATTAAAGTGAAATACGAAACATAAAAATGGATGTTGATTGATCTTGATAAAACTAATTTTTTATACAAAATGGAAAGCCCTGCACACAGTACATAACAATCATAATAATGTAAGTGACGTGAATGATTACATGCAATAACTCAAGATGGCAAACATTTAAATAGCCTCTAAAGTCTGAATTATTTTTTTGATGAAATATGCACACACACACACACACACACACACACACAATATATATATATATATATATATATATATATATATATATATATATATATATATATATATATATATATATAATATACTATAATACACATTTTCGAATGATTTTCAAAAGTATATTCACTGTTTAATGCTTCAAACTTTTTTAGACTATATATATACACACACATGTGTGTGCATGTGTACACGTGTATGCTATCATTCTTCAGAATACATGATTGGTTTTTGACACAAATTCCATATCAGGTAATTTTGAAGGAATATTGAATATCTCTCAATATTGAATAATCTGATTTAAATTTCTCATCTTTGACCTGCCAATTCTGGTCTATTCTCACTGAAATTTCTGAGCTTGTAATCACAATTTTTTCCCTAAAGCTGACTTATCCTTACATTGAATTTGTGTGTATTCCTGCAATACCTGACCCAGGACTCCGAGAGAGACACTTTTAACCACTAGGCCAGGTTAAATTGGTCACCCAGATGAGGGTATTCCAAATTCAATTTCTTATTAGAAAATTACTGGAAAGTTACCGAACGCAAGAGAACTCTGGGAGGTAGAATGGGGTGTGTTCGAAGAGTTGTCTCAAATTAGAGAAGAATTCTACAGAATACAATTGTTAGCTTGGGTTGTACCTTTGATACATTTGTTTAATGTTCACTTGTTTATCTCAGATTAAATAAACAGCAAATTCAACTTACAGTGTGTTTCCTTTTCTGTATCATTAAAAATGTTAAATATTTTGTGTGATACTGCTAATTACCAAAGGTTTACCGAAGAATATTCTTTTAAGTATTAATGTCCAGCGCTTCCCTTCATAGCAATTGACAACCCCAATAAATGTCTGTCGGATACCACTGAAGAATAGCAAAAATCACAATTGTGCAACCACCATCAAGTAAATGCCATGTTCAGACATGAAAACGTCAAATTAGGTGATTGCTTTAAAGATCTGCCAGCACAACTACGATGACCGAAAGGAAAAGCCAGATTCCCTTAAGTGAGCATCACAGAAGGATAAAGAATGTCTATCAAAACCTGACAGAATGGAACTAGTATGATATCACTACCACCAGGCAAAGGCAACAGGCCAGTTGTAGAGGAGACATTTGAGAATTCAGTAAAGTTGACGAGTTGTGGAAGGTGTGGGGTGAGTAGCTACTCAAAACAGAGAGTTCCAAACACTGAACACACGTATTGAGTTATCGAAATGAAACACCAGAGGATGAAGTAGTACGAATGAATCTACGCAAATGGGGGGAGAATGTACTGGAAGGAGAAACTATTTGATGGGGATTTCATGAAAGAAAGGGGGGGAAACATCAATTACTGTGTGTTTTTCTCTTAAAGATTCACTTCAATGATCTGAGTGAGTAAGAAAAAAAGAGCAAAAGGAAAAGAGAGGGAGGGAGAAAAAAGAGAGGGGTGTATATGTGTAGATGATATAAGAATGTGTATTTGTGAATGGTGAAAGAGCAGGAGGAAGACAGAGAAAGGAAGAAGAGAGAGAGGGAGTAAGGGAAGAGAAATCATATCTGCAATACTTTTCAAATGCAAGAATTTCTTTCTATTGACGCAGAACAGAAAAAAAAAGATAAACTCTATGCGATAAACTAATGCACCCATCCTTTCCAGCATTCATATACAAAGATACTATGCGTAAATGAGGTTTTCTTAGCAATTATGATTGCGAGGATTATATCTTCGTTTTCTGCTCTGTGTGTATTATTCAACTCACCAGTGCTGACACAAACTTACGCAAAATCTGACAAAATCAATTTTGGAACCACCAACCGTCTCAGTGTATGCCTCGTTGCACTGATCGCTTTAAACATGTATTCCCAGACAGAAGCTACATCAGTATGACGCATTTTTTTTATGATGTGATTTGCAACTCGTATTTTGATTGGTTAAATAGCTAGTCGTGTGTAGTGAATTCTTTCTGTCATGTCATGTGACTGAATAATAGAGGAAGTTCTTTGATCGCACCATCCATGACGCTCTTTGATCAGGCCACGAGGTTGGATATCTTACAATAACATAGTGAATCAAATAAAGAGGTATTTTTGACACACAAGCAAAGTTGGATAATTTTGCTTCAGATAGATCATCAAAGTCTTACAATTTTTCTGAGTTAAAAATAATCGGGAATGGACCAGTTATCTAGACTAAAAATAAATGAATCAATTCAAACATATACTATGACAGATATTATCATTGCCCACTGATACTTTTATCGCACTGATGTCATGGACCGGTCTTTGATTCCTAGTAATGGCAATGGAGTGAACATGTTTCAAGAGTGGCAGGGGGACGCTGGGAATCACGACTCACAACTCTCTAGATATCATATGCAGAAGATAAGTTCTGCAAGTATAGGCAACGCAATGCACATGATGAAAAATCAGATGAATCCTGAGAATGGTAATTATCTGGTAGCAAGTTAAATTCATCAGCCTTTGCTTTAGCATTGAAAGTCGTTCAGAGACCTTACACCAGATTGGAAAATAAAACATATTCTAAAACAGCTGCCTGTAAACAATTGATGACAGGCTCTTTCTCTGTTTCAAGTAACTTTGATTTCTGCTACTTTTCAAAGAAATGTTAACCTATGCAGTAAAATGGTGGCTAACGAGCTTGCCTCCAATCCTGAAGATCATGTTTTGAGTTTGGCCTTATAGGTTGACTCACAGATATGGCCCCCTGCTCGTGCCTCGTGTTCATCCACATTGACCAAAAGTCCAAAATCTACATGCCTTTTGTATAGAACAATATTTGTTTTTACTATCATACAACAACACATTAGGCTAACGATGCATAAAACATTCTCAGAAATCATCTAAAACATTGTTCTTTTTATATAACCTGTGCATCCAGAACGAATTGCGTAAACATCCTTATATTACAGAAATGTCAGAACTTGGAAAAAATATTCATCATGTAAAGTTCTTAACGCACTCTCCTGAACATTGGGGACTGGATACACAATTAGAAACTAGTTTTCTGCCAGAAGCTCTTGAACAGACCTTACAAATTTCTATTTGGTTATGTCTTCAAATCGATGAGGATTTTTGTTTTTGTCTGATCAATATTTTGCAAGCTTCACATTAGTTGTTGTTGTCATAGCGTTTCAACTTTGAACCCTTTGGTTTTCTTTCGGTAACTATCGTATTTGGCAACATTTTCTGAATTTTGGTGCGAATTCTTAATTGAATTAACGAAAATCGACTGTTCTCATCCCATTCTTTCCGTCCATGCAAGGATTGTGACGTATCAGTTCATCCAAAGTGATTTCTTGTTTGGATGTTGCTTACCGCCTATTCCACTTAACAAAAACGTTTATCTTGCACAGCCTGACCCAGAGATTGAAATCACCCTCGTAGTGTTAAGCAATTTTTCTTAATAGTGTAACTATTATGGGTGTGCTCCCCGACAAAAGCAAAATATACTCACAACAATTTTCAGTTATAGGCCTTAAAATATGATCAGGAGCGCCTGGAGAAACACACACACACACACACACACACACACACACACACACACACACACACACACACACACTCATGGAAACGAAAAGAGAGAATTTGTAGTACACTTTGCTGGTTGGACACTCACTTGTGGGGTAAAGCGATTCTGCAAAGAAAGAATCAATTGAAAGAGAGGAAAAGGGTGTGCAGCTTCAAACGAAGCAATAAAGAAAAAAAAAAGAAAGCCGAAATCAAACTTTGTCCTGATATGCACGACCAGTCTTGCAAATGTAAATATATTTGAACTTTTAAATGCATTTAATCCCAAGTAAATCCAAGCTGTAGCATCACACAATTTGACTCCGTTTTAAGTGCACAGATCAATAACCGTTCGTATCGACCGGTAGAGTACACCAGTACCATTAAATGTCATGTATACGATTCCAGCCCCAAGCGGCAGCCTGCCAAATCATCAGGACGACTTTACATTCTATGAATACGAGAATCTTCCAAAGAAAACGGTCTTACATCGATTTGAATGTGAGACGAGCCAAGTGAACTGTCATCTGATTGGTCATTCTACACTACTTTTCTGCTGCAGAAGTTGGGTAAAAGAAAACTGTACATTCCTAAATTGTTGAAGTTGTATAGATGGTACGTATTTCACCCGGACCACTACTGCCAATACAAGGGCAAATGCAAAAAAATCAATTTTAACGTGTATAGATGCTAAATTACCTTGTTCCTCTGGTTTTTTGCCTTAGCTATCAGGGCATAAGCTCGGTGTTACCTTGCTTTTGCAATTGGAGGGTTAGTATCTAAAAGATGGGCCCTCAGGAACCAGACGCACCTCACTTGAGCCACTCAATACGCAAACTGAAGACAGGATATTAACTCACCTTTCTATGACCATGATCATTAAAACTCACTCTATTTGTGCCATCTCCCCCAAATATGAAACATGACTTATCTAAACCAAACAGCCAAAGTGCAAGTATAGATTTTTGCCGAGCTGATTTAAATTTGTTGCTCCGTCACTTATAAGACGGAACAACTCTTTGCATAAATGATATTATCTAAGTTGACTTACTTATCGTGGAAATGAGTCTTTGAGTTCTGGTTTCTAACTACTCGCACTGCTTGCACAAATTCAAACTACCTGACAAATACAACTGATATGTTTTTTCGGATAATTTAATGATTATCTTGTCCGCCTCACATTCAAAAAGTACATGAAGAATGTGAAAATCTCTTCATTAGGATTTTCAAAGTTTTTTTTAGTCCATTCAGTCGGAAATTGAGTACACCCGAAGCTTTTTGTTGGAGAAATCCAGCCAAAGGACTTGTATTCTGCCAGTCAGTTAGTTAGATAAACTTTTGAATCGATAAAAGTCTTGGTCTTGACCAAACATGAAGTTTTCAATGATCACAAAGCTAATACATACCATAGAATCGGTCTTCGTCACCGGCTGTAAATACTAGATTGAGAGATGCCTCGAGTGGCAGATATTTTATCTCAAAAAAAGGTACATAAGATTTCTTAAAATTATCTTACTTTGGCACAGTACCAGATGTTGATCGAAGTTATGGATCGATTTATATTGTGATTTCACAGGTACCACTAGCTTTAAGAATACATACTTTATATGTCTTCTTTTGCAAAAGACTTCAAGCTGCTATAATTTCGACCTCTGTTTTTGAGTATATGTACTTTATTTTGATTTACGCTGTGCATTTGTTAGCAAGGAGTGTCGAATGGTATGAGAAAAGAATTTCAGACCTCATAAGGGTATCAACTTAAGCGTAAAACCGGCAGACATAGAAGGGAGTTATTTTTTTGATTTTGTGAACTCTCAAAAATCTTCCCCTTAATTGTTAATGGTAATTGCTCATTTGATTCATGCCATTTTCGCTCACTGATAGATTTTTAGCTACGCTTTACTCTCTGATAGCGAAGAAATCAAGTTGTCTAATTCACACTTGGTAGTTTTGCAATCAATTTGGGTGCTGGCGTATAGGCTGCATAAATTTTTGAACACCCGTCATATAAACAGAATTTTATGCAGATAAGTAAATCTTCAGTTTGGATTTTTTTTAAAAAGAAGCCAATTGAATTAATTCATATTGAATTATAATCATTATCATCATCATTAGCAGCAACCTTTTAGCCACGGTCTTTAGACATAAACCGCTCTCAGGATTCGACAGACCTCTCTATCATTGGGATCGCTGAACAAAAGTTTTCGGGGCCTTTTTATTTTGTCATACCATTCTATATTATGCTGGCTATAATTTCGCATGTGATAACTAAGGATCAATGTTGTGAACTGTGATGCCCATTGATTGTATGACATACTTCCCACATGACCAACCCATTGCCATTTAATATTTCATACGGATTCTATGATTTTCTGATACTGATGTATATGATTTCTCCATGTGATGTTGAACATGATTCTCGCATGTGCACGTTGCATGATTTTCAGTTTTGGCCTCAATATTTTGGTTTAATTTTCATGTGTAAGCTCCATAGATGACTATTAGAAGTACGCATTGGTTGTTCTTTTAAAACAAGTGGGAATGTCTTGTTCCCAAAGAAGTTTGAGCTGGCTTTACGAAAATTTTGCCATCCTAAAGTGATTTTTCGTTTCTTTTTTTCTTTTGAGGGCTCCAGAAACAAAACTCAATTGTAATTAACAATTGTATAAGCATATGTATGTGTGGAAATGCAGTAAAAAACCTTTTTCTTTTTTTTTCGTATACCTTTGTGAAGATGAGAATGATTGAAATTCATATCACATTGCTTCCACTGTAGAAATAAGTCAAACGCGAAATTGTAATGGCGGCTGGTACTGAAAATGGCGCACATTTTTCAATAAATCATTGAACAAGCGCACTGAACTTCAAACTTACGCATTTGTTCCCGGGTTATTGCCATCGACAACGACATATTAAAGTTCTTGATGTGCTAGAACAGCCAGGACATTGCATTCATAATTCAACCTCAGGCAGACAGGAAATTTGTCATATTTTATCTCTGTGAACAGAGAAATGTCATCATACAGCCTGCAAGTAAACAGAAGGCCCAACTGGCGGTTCATCATTAGTACTATCATTCGATCTTTTCATACGTATTTGACGGCATTCATGCTTTTGTACTACTTTACCCTTCTTCCAAAAAATGCAGCATGCATGAAATTTATGGATACGAATTGCACTCAATATCTCCAATACGTTGATGGTAAAGATTTTCAGTGCAGTGATCTTGGAGGTTCCATTGTGTATTATTTCAGTTCTGTTTTTTGATTATTTTAAGAAAAATGTTCGTTAAATCCTGCATTATTATTACGTCACCAGAATTTAAATACTGTTTAATTCTTCGTGACAGAGTACGAATACACATTGCTAAATTATAAATACTAGATGAAATAACTATTCATAAATAAAATGAATTGCCTTCTAAAAAGGGAAAAGAAAGAAATAGAGAGATGGGATTTAATTCGAGTAGTTTTCAAAATAATTTGATACCACTGTTCACATTGTTAGGAAAAAGAGGGCTGATGTTTAGGAATTGGGTGCTGAAGTGAAAAAAAAGGTGATCCGATTGTGTTAAAGAAGGGTCGATCTGATGTGATAAGAATGGAGGGTAAAAGTGATTAATGTTAAAAAGGGGTCATCAGGTCAAAATTGAGACAGGGCGTTGATACTGAAAAAAAGTGGGGTTGATCTCAAAAATGAGGTGTAGCAAATGTAAAAAAAAAGGTTTTGATGTAAAAAAAATGGTATGAAGTTCAAAAAAAGGGTTATAATGTTGAAAATGGGTACGTAATGTTGGGGGAAAATGGAGAGAAAAGGTTAAGAAAAAAACTATTGTTGAAAGAAGGGTAACTTTAAAATAATGAGACTAAATTTCAAAAATTGGGCAAATATTAAGGGTGCTGGGAAGAGGTGTTAGGGATAAAAGGAGAGAATTATGTTAACAAGGGAAAACTTTTCGGCCCATAAAATGAAAGTAACCGTTCGATGTTGAGCGCTTAATTTTGTCTAAGAGAGGATAAAAATACTAATCCTGCCAAGAGAGGAGAAATATCACTTTTTGCGCTGTAAAAGTGGAGAAAAACCTGGATTTGACCCAAAATGTAAAAAAAAAATTCCTTTGATTTCCGTCCCTAAAAATGGGGAGAATGTTCCTTTCAATTTTCAAAAAATCATAGATTTGCATCCCTAAAATAAAAAAAAATTTTCCCACCCGTTTCCAACCCATTAAAAGTGGGAAAAAGTTCCAACTCCTAGGATTACTACCTTCCCTTCAATTCACCCCAAATGTAAAATAAATTCTTTTGATTTTGACCTGTAAAAGTGAAAAAAATACATCTCCCTCCATTTTGTCCCCTAAAATTGAAAATAAAACATCAATCACCCATTTTGACCCTTAAAAGAAAAAAAAAATTTCTTTCGATCTCGACCCTTTCAATTGGGAAAATAACCCGTCAAGATTGTCCCTTATATGTGAAAATAAAATCTTCCCCTCTATTCAAACACCCAAAAGAGACCTTTCTCCTAAAGTGAGCCTGAATTATAGAAAAATTCTTTGGATTCAGACCTAAAAGTGGATGAAATGACCTCACAATTTTGATCTCAACAATCAAAAGAAAATTCCCCGGATTTCAATCCTTAAAAGTGGAAAAAATCCATCCCCCGATTTTGAAAAGTTCGACTTGGATCCCGAAAACTAGACAAAAAATGGTTTTGATGATCTTGACACCTCAATGAAAATAAAAAGCTTGCATTACGAAATCTGAAAGTTAGGGAAAAGGCAATACCCGCACCATCCTCATTCTTAAACGTGAGAAGAAGGAATTCCCTTTGGTTTCGAGCATTAGAAGCAGCTTACATATGATTTTCAGTAAAACAAAGATCATGCGCAACAACCACATCGGAAATGAAACCACTGAGATCAAAATTGAGGACATAGAACGTGAGAAAATAGGCCATTACATCTATCTATGACAACAAATCTCCATGAAACCCTCAAAAGAAGTCAAGTAAAGAATCATCCCGGGATACCAAGCCTTTGACGGATCAAGCTCAACTTTAAAAAACAAGATGATCCCATTAATACGAGAAACAAAAGTGTACAACCAATGCATCCTCCCAATAGTCACTGAAACATTGAACCTAACCAACAGACAGATCCACAAATTTAGAAGCATGCAACGTGCACATGTTAGAGATAGTCTCAACCTGACATGGGGAGACCACAAGACAGCACAAAATATCCAGGAGAAGACAGGAGTTAGGGACATCATAGAATCCATTGAAAATCTCAAATGTCAATGGGCTTGCCATATTGCAAGACTGACAGACAACTGATGGACATCACTACTCACGACACAGATCCCCAGAGATCACATGCGTGACTGATGTCGGCAGAATATTAGATGGAGGGATGAGCTAGACAAATAACAAATGTACTGGCTCTGCAACGCCAACGATAGATAAGTGTTGCGAATCCTGGGGAAGGTCCATATCCAATGAAGGACCTTAAAAGACTGATGATGATGATGATGATAAACTGAACTTACCATGAAAAAGGAAGAAAAAGGAAAAAGCTGAAAAGAATTTTAAAAAAGTGATTAATTTTGACCTCTACAGAGGTAGAGAAAACAGAGGTAAAAACGATAATTCTTTATTAATTACGACCTTTAAGAATGGAAATAAAAGTTTTCTCCGTGCGATCGACATAAGACCTGACCCCCCCTCCCTCAATTAGTGTTTTCGAAAAATGCATCTTGACTATCTCCCATCAAAAAACTACTCAGATGGAAACATCACTACTCAAAGTTGAGAAGATATGTTGGAAAGTTTTTGTTTCTTCCTTAGCAAAAAAAAAAAAAGCATCTTTATCTCTTTTTGATTTGTTTTTTACCATTTCATTTCACCATTCTTTGATAATCATATTAATAGGATCACGTTGCCCTGATTTGAACCCATCTAATTTATTTTGGGGATGTCTTCCGGAAATTTATTCGCCAAAAACCCACGGAAAAATTGATGGATTTATATCAAGTAATATCATAAAAGTCATAAATACATCCATCATTTAGTTGCCTACTGAACAGCAATTATCCAATAATTTTCAAAGTAACAGTATCTGATGATATAGGCTGGAAATCAAGTAAGAATAGCGCCTCACGATATCACATCATTTAGTATTTTAGCTGATTGTAGTGTGCGATATTGCGTCTGTGGTTTTACATCTTTCTCGGATTTCAAATGTTTGATGCCATTTAAGTTATAATCGAATTATTTGATTATTCTATATACGTTTTCTTCATTATAGACATGATGAAAGGGACATATTTTTCTTTTTGTAGGAGAATGTTCTGTTCAAAATCATTTTTCTCCGTTCAAAACCTCCAAATTATGATCATTTGTACTTTTCCCTGTTTTCTCCAACATCCAATGACTAATAGTTTTCCTTGTATATCAAGTAACATTAAGTCCTCTAGAAATTCCAACATTTTCCTAAGTATTCTACATAATTTTGGCACTGCCGTCGCCAGGCTAGTTTCGATTTAGCCATGGGTTTTCCAACTTCTGAACTACTCCAAGTGACCCAAAATGGTAGCAACTGCTCTCAGTTTCAGTGTCAATACTTTTTTTCCTTTTCCTGTCCAGGATATTTCCTAAGGTGTTCACTTTCTTCCAAGTGTACTCTCTCGTCTTCTGGAACAACTGCAAGGACTATGACAACTTCTGTACAGACAATAATAGGATTTAGTTTTCTTGTCTAGATTGGATGATATGTAAAGATTTCATAACAGGATAGAGATTTTCATTTTCGAAGATTCTTGTTAGTGTATGTACGTTTGATTTGAATACTGTTGTAGACATTATTATCATACTCCTTCTCGTTATTATCATAATTATTATTATTATTATTATTTACGATTATTATTATTATTATTATTGTTGTTGTTATTGTTATTATTATTATCGATAAGTGTAGAATAAAGCAATATTATCATCATTATGATCATTAACATATCATGCGTTTTCATAATTACATTTGAAGTTTCAATGTTATCCCAAAATACTGAGTTTGAGCAAGTATCTGATAGCTGTCAGTGTATTCAGAATTATCCCAGCATCGTAATAGTCTTAGGTCGTCATCGATTTTCGAATCCATCGAAACATCAAGAAAATTAGTGAAATTCCAAATTAAAATGCTCAAAACGTTAGAAGTAGAAAAAAAAACATTGTTGCTTTAAGGGAGTTCATTATTCAAGAAAAAGGAAGCTGGGAGTTTGTATGAATTTTGCCACATCGCACTCCATCCATCCCCAGTTTCAAAGTGTCTTTTATACACGCCTTAACTGCAGAGCTGACAAAACTTTGCTGGCCTATGAAACCTGATCTCGGCACCTAATAGGTTACAATAATCTAGGATAACCCGATCAAACTTAAATCAACTTATATTTTATCCCTTTTATTTTATCTCTAAAAAGTAAAATTTCTATCATGTAAAAAGTTGTTTCTTGGTAGATTAATGAAGTCATATTAATAATAGTCGAAAACAAGTCAAATTAGATGAAAAGAGTTATCGATATCAATATATTTTGTGAATTTTCTGAGAGACGCTTGGGGTAGTCAGTTGATTATGTTCAGCTGATTTAATCTGATTTCTTGCCTTGAGAATTCGCCTAAGATACTCACGGACAACAGTTCAACCGCATGTCAACTTAATTGCATTAGATCCCCAAAATTCTTCATTCTTGACTCATCCTTCTTTCTTCGATATTTGGAGAAATTCTACATTCCATGACATTTATTTCCCTCTTCATCGGTGGTTATATTGAGTGGAAAGCTGTGCTTCCCCACAAATGGTCAAAGTCACTCTTGATTTAAGTTTAGACCAATAATTGAAATGTATAGTTGTTTGCACTACTGAGCAATTCTACAAAAATGTGCATGATATAATTTGGGATTGTTTTATTGAGTACTCAATATAAGCAGTTTAACATTGGAATTTCTTGGCTCCTTAAATATTCTTTGTACTCTCTGTTCATCAATTAACGACTTGATCCGGACTGATCGCTGAATAGATACATTCAAGTAACAGACTGATTCTAATTCCAAGGAATCAAAACAGTCAATATGCTTGAAGGGCAATATCTAACGACTTTTGAATCAGTAGAGAAACGAAATTATTATTTCAAGACTAGGGACTGCCTCTGTTACACTAGATAAAGGCCCCCAAACCAAATTTGATATCACCAACGGTCGAGATGATATGTACATGACCAAGATGTCTCGATCAATAAGCAGATACCACCCGTACTTCATTACATGATTTATTGACTATCGCTTCAACAGGCCGGGCCTTCTTTGGGGTGAGCTATCATCTCCAGCCTGTTAAGGTTTAGCACCATTACTCATGCTGACGATCCGTAAACCATAAACATTTATCAGAAACCGTCAACCACAATATCAGCATAGCATCAGCAGAAGTTTTTCAGTTTTCAAGCTTGGCTGGAGGGTTATATATGTATGTTCTAAAACATACAGGCTACAACAATTAAGTTAAAGGGTTGAAAATTTGAACATTTACTCTTTATAATATCAATTAAAAACATATCCTGTTTTTCCATTCCCAACCAAGAATTTTATGTGTTGGACTCAATTCACATTCCAGATTTATAGTAATTTCTTAATCTGGGTCAAGTAGTGTTCACATTTGTTTTTTTCTTTTTTTTTAAATTTGGACTTTCTTTGGTGATCACTACCCAACACAAGACGAAAGAAGTAATTAATTCATTGATCACCTTTTTTGAACATTCTATTTGATCCCCTCAGAAACAGCACTCCGCGAAAAGGTGTTAGTCACAAAATATTTTCTATTGAGTGACTAACTTAAGATGTTTCCAATTTCCATAAATATCTACTTTTGCTCTCTTCCAGCTTTTTCCTTAATTTTTCTTATTTTGTTTTCCAAATCTTAAATGAAGATTGGTTTGAAGTATTGTCAAAATCCTGGCCAAGTTGGAATTGTATTTGTCCCAACCTCTGTTAAACAACAAAACAAACAGGAAATAAACCTCTCCTACTTTAGGAGAGTAAACCCCCCACGGTTCGTCTATGGCGTTGCATTAAACCCACTTTAAATATAAAATTCATATCCCTCAACCATTATTTGACTGCTCCTCGAACAATGGGCCAAACCGAAAAACATCATATATTTAAGAATTATTGATTATTTTATCGCATATGCTATACAAAACTTACATTTATTATCTCCTGTTAGAATAGAAGTAAGAATCGAATACCTACAAGGTGTATTTTTCTTTTCCAATAGCAATTCAGCCCTTTACTCTTCAGTACTTTTTTGAATGCTTTAAAAAAGACAGACAGAAGGTAAAACGGGTACTCAGTTGAAAAAACAACAACAAAAACCAAAGACAAAGGAATTAGCCTGAGTAAATCACAGAGAGCAATTAAAACATCATGCCGAACATACTTCTGACAGAAACCGCCATTTTCTCGCTCTATCCATCATTTGAATCAATCACTGCGGACAAGCGATAAAGAGCTAACCTTTGTTCGATGGGGCATGGGTTCAATTCGTGGCTGAGTCATGACAGATCAATGTAATAAACCTCTGCCCGATATCTGAGTTGTTTTTATATATCTCTGCTTTCCAAATAGTACCCAGTGCCTCTCTGTTAAGATGTCAGCATAAGAAAATTATTGAGACAGCCTGCAGAGGGGTAGGATACGTCAGGCAACCTCGCCTAAGACACACCAGTGATAGGTGCCCCAACGACCGGGTAGAGGAGACTAAAAAACTGTATTAGGCTACAAGACTATAGACTGTGGTTCTTCTTCATCTGTTCTACTCTACCTTCCTTATTCACTTTTAATGACTTGCCCCTGCAACTCATGTCTTTTGTAGTTTGTCATATCTTTTTGTTCATGATTCCCATGATATTAGAAAATGTCAACTAAAAATGTCCAAATGGGTGTTTCTCAAATTGATCTGGCTGGCTGGATGGCTAGGTATGTAAGTACGTATCACACCAACAGATTGCACCAATGGAGCTAGAAGGCTGACATTTCCAAAATTTACTTTATACGAAAAAAAACTATTCATTTTTTCAATACTCCGAAGAGATTTTTGTGGAAAGTTAAATTTAGATTTGCCCTTTTGCCAGAAAAATCCCTCAGTTTATGTTCAAGAACATTCAGGTTTGTTTTTTGAATTTTTTTCCCCAGTGATCCCTACCTAACAAAGGTAAGAGAAGTGACTTGTTTATTGATTACCCCATTTTTCCATGCTTAAAAAAGATGTTGGTTATTTTTTTTTTAGTTTTGCTCTGAATGTCTGCCTCTCAGTTCCTCTCCTTTTTTCTTCAATCCAAAGCCCTTTCTCTCTTTCTTTGATTGATGCATTCTCAAACGGCCGAGCATATACACTATTTCTTTTTCATTTTTTTTAGAGATTTTCTTCAAGTGTGAAATAACATTATAATCCAACCATTTTTTTATAATAGTAACAGGTTTTGATAGTTTGGCTTATATTCCAGGTGGGACATATCCATGCAATTAAATTTCTGTCGGATATCTGAGGTTTTTTCTTAATATATTCCCTCATAGACAGCTACATTCAAGTATACCTAAATCGAATAGATAGATACCGATATCAAAATTCCATCGGAAATACTTTAGTTATTTAGTCACGTTGCATATATTATTCTCACAAATCTCCTTATATTTCAAAGTCATGTTTATGATCTAATTCATGAATCCCAAAAGGTTTTTTCTTTCATGTGTTATATTTTCACTTGCGGGAGGGTGAAAATTCTATGGTCCATTTCACAAAACTCCTCTCTTAGCCTCAACATCAGAGTACTTTCACTCAGTGTATTCCAAAATAACGAAGGATGAAAGTTTTTTACCCAAATCAGCTTTATATCTTTTTATTTCGTTTTTGCTTTCTTCCAGCAATCTTTCTCACCACTTCCCCACTGTCTCTCATGAATTCAATTCCTCACTTCTTCTGTTTCTTGATTTTGTTTCTGCTCCTTTTTTTAGACTCGTCGATCGATTTTCTGTTTGTATTTCTGTATCTTCCATGATTGATAGGCAGCTAGCTTATCAACTGCGCTAAACTTACAAGTATCTACAAATTCATTGCTTTGTGCATTCAATACGAAATTCGTAATAGTCATCTTCAGTTGGAATAGAAGTACGAGTCGAGTTTGACTTAATTCATTCAGGCTTGTTTCTCTGCTATGTTCACCCCGTTAGCCTAACCGTACTTCTTTTCTTTTTCATTCCTCCTGCCATGATCTCCGTACAGTGAGTCCAAAAAATGTCTGAATTATACAAAAACTTTTTTTTTAACATTATCCCACATGTTTGAAATTCACAGAATTTCCACTAAGGATTCTTGATTTTTGTACACACATTCTGTCAATGTTGTATGAAGATATTAAAATGAATCTTTCGAAATAGATCAGATATTTTTTGGAATCACAATATTTCATTTTTTACTCTTATGTTTGCTTTGATGATACACATTTGCAACACTGGCTATCACCTACATGCGAACTCAAACATTCGGAGTTGGCTTCCTCAACCACAGCAACAGGCTTATTTTCCTATTTTGATTGTTATTTAACGATTTATGTTTGATCTCTCTGCATCCACTGAGGATCGATGTCATTTACTTTGTTCAGTATGACACAAAGTTCCATAGGGAGGGAATGGGGTAAAACAGTTGTTTTGCTTGTAGAAAAAGCTTATTTTTAAAAGCTGCACCCAAAATTCTTGTTTTCGTAAATTTGTGCACTAGGTTAGATGAGCACTTACTTTGATTGCAAGATATTTTATTTCAAGCTTTATGATTATTTGTTATGTTAGTAAAAAAAAAACCAAGATGATGGAAAACCCATTGAGGATAAAAGATATTCTTTCAACTCAGTTTAGTACGGCTCAAGTTCAACTGGTGAGAGTCAGTCTACCTTGAAAGCAAGCATTTAAATATAAACTTATCTCTGAAATGAAAAGACCAACCCCCGACACAAGAGTTAGACTCATTTACCTTACTTCATACTTTATTATTAATTCTTGATCTTTCTCGCATGTCTTCATCGTTTCAACCACTTTTTCTCCATGACATCCCAAACCAATCATCTCATAGTTGGCGGCTATTTCATCTATCTGTCTGGTGTTATCTTGCTCATTCGCCAGCAATCAAAAGCCGTCGGCAAATTATTCCAAAGTTATTCAAACTAAAGTACTTACAATAATTTCCGCCAATTCCGTTTCCTCAGTGATGTGCGCAGAGATCAAATTTTCCATCAATTGGAATTGAAATTCGACTCACAAGTATTGCTTTGGTTCGTCCTGTATATCTGCCCCTAAAAGCTGTCAACGAATTGACATTCCAGACGGAATCGGTGATGCTACATTCGAGTTGATGCCACCCCCTTTTACTTAACATTAATTAATGTCTCGTTGAAGAAATTTTATCACGCTTCCTAATTAATAGAATGATATATGAAATATCATACCGGGAACTTTTGTCCAATATGATCTGCTTCTGTGGCATGTGATATAGCAGACAACATACATAAAATAAATGCATCGTCACATTCAATCTTTTAGTGATTATGTATATAATGACACACCAAATTCAGACAGTAAAGGAAAATACAAAATAATCACAGCTAAATTTTAAATACAACTGCTTTTGAATCTCATATTTGTGCTCACTATTTCAACTATTCTTATTGCAGCCAACTTATACTCTCGCTACTCAATCACCGTACACTTTGCTTTAAGCATTTTCTACACCGACAAAATGAACAGGATGTAAAAAAAAATAATGAGAGAAAATGAAAATTGTTCGTTATTCGTTTGAAATCAAATAAAATACATTTCAAGAATCAGTGATTCATGCAAGGGTTACTGACTGAATCCAGCTATCATCTAACCACAATTGAAGTAACCAATGTATAAGCACCACAATTTTTTGACAATTGTCCAATGGACGAAGTTGACATTTTCTAATGTATTGTTCAGAACATGAGGCAGTGCAGTGTCGAGTCTGACATTTTCTCAGTGAACAGTTCTTGGGAAATGTAATTAAAGTTCAGAATTATCTCAATTTAGACATAACATTTCTAAATTTCGAAAAGAATTAACCGAAATGTGCCAACACTGTTGTTCCGTAAGACGATTTGAAAATTTTTTTTGTTGTAAATAATTATTTGATATAAAAAAGCCCTCGGAATGATAAAACTATTGTTTGATCACCTTCTTAATCAACAAAACGTAAGATAGAAACCGAACATGGGGACAGGCTGGCTTCAGAAGAAGAAGCTACTCGACCATTCGGTACATCAACAAAAGAGGAAACAGCAGAATATAAAATGCCACTTGCAGTAGCATTCCTTAAGGACAGGAGGGCTTGCAACTCGGTTGAAATCCCCAGGATCACTGATGCGATTTCACAACAAGGTATAGACCCAGTATGTGTGGAGTTTTGCTAAATATCTGCCGACATAGTAATCCCTTTCTCCGGCTTCATAAAGACTCTGGGAGTTCTAATCTTGGACAGGGATTAAGACAAGGCAATAGCAACTTACTCCAACTCTCCACAGCCTACCTTGAGATGATCCTCCGAAACCTTGCCTAAGAAAATACAGGAATCAGAATTGATGGCAAATACCTAAGTATCTCCCGATTCGCTGACGACATTATTTTTACTGAAAACTTTCAATAACTTCAAATAATGCTAGACAAACTGAATGAAAGGAGCAAGAAGGTTTGTGTTCGCACGAACTTTGGTGTCATGTAAAACAAAGCGGTTGAGGATTAAAATCAAAATCAAAAAATGGGACTTAAGAAAGTTGACCATCACATCTACCCATGAAAAACAAGCTTGCCTTTCAAGAACAAAAACATTCAAAAAGCCTGGGAAAAGGCTACAACCAATGCATTTTACTGGTAGTCACTGATAGAGCTGAAACTTGGAACTCAACCAAAAGATTAACCCTCGAACAGACAACCGTACAACGTGAACAGGAGAAAATCATGTTCAGCACCACATAAAGAGATCACATGAGAGCATAGTATATTTGAAATCAAACTGGTCAGTTTGATAGATGAAATGTTTCTCTTTACATCATAGTAAATAGTGTTTAAAGTGAATGATGTATCAATTTAATTGAATTCTTTGAAGATTTAATGTGAACAGAGATATACGTAATTCATTACCACTGGAGTTTTTTGAGAGCTTACAATTATGGTGTTAACAAAGTAAATGATAACAAGCTATATATATTTGAGAAGAAACAGGAGAAAAAAACATAAATCCAATTAGGAAACTACTTTGTTTTAGCTTGTTTAGAATAAAATATATCAAGATTGAATTTTGATTATTGGATAGAATATTAGAATGCAATCTTTTTATCATTCATTAAGATTAGCTTTGCTTAATTATATTGATTATTGGGGAATCATTATAACACAATATTTTTATTATCTATTTTTGATAGTTCAGGTATTTACATGAAGGTAAAAGTAGTAAAAATAAATGTAGATAAGTAAAATGTACCATTCTCTAGGAAGACAATGCAATCATACACTCAGCAAAAAGGCTCAAAATGAGATGAGATTGTTCAGTCTGAGTAATTCTAGAGCATCTCTTCAGCACATCAATATATTTATTTTCCAGATATTTCGGTTGTCGCTAAACGTTAAAAGTAGGAGAAAATCGATTGAGCAAGATCAGACTCATATAATTTCTTCAACATTTGATAAAAATATGTGATTAGAGTTTCCTCTCATTGCCTGCCATGATGTTTCTTCATTTGGCAATGAAAGTTCCCCTTTATCGCCTAATAATATCCGCCCTCGTAAATTACTGATACGCAAAGAGACTTTATCTTTTTAATTGGATTCTGGATGGTGTGATGGATGAAATGTTTGTCTTTCCATCATAAAGAATTATGTTGAAAGTGAAAGGTATACCAATTTAATTGCATTCTTTGAAGATTTAATGTAAACGGTGATATACGTAATCCGTTATCTCTGGAGGTTTTGAGGGCTTACAATCATGGTGATAACTAAGTTAATTAGCATTGAAATGTCTCACTCATATATATATATATATATATATATATATATATATATATATATATATATATATATATGTGTGTGTGTGTGTGTGTGTGTGTGTGTGTGTGTGAGTGTGTTTGTAAGGAGAGAGAAAGAGAGTACGAGAGTAGGATATACGCCAAGAATGTTCTAAGTAAGCCATTTAAAGAAACAAGTTGAAGAAAAAAGAATCCAATGTTTGACAAACACCCGCTCACGATATGTGTGTTATCTTTAGAGCTACAATTTGAGTTGTTTTTCAATATTATTTGTAAGTTTGAAAACTTTGCATAGTAAACCTGATGCATATTACAATGAATCTCATATGAATACGTCATATTACATGAAGATAATCAACAGCTTTGATTTTGTTCAAACTCTGATGAAAATTGTGTCTTTTTTAAAGTTTCATCTGCGATATTTTTGTAATTTTAACAGTAATGATACCCATTTTAGTTTTGTTTTGATGCGTTGATACTTATATTCTAATATGAAAAGCATTGTTGCCCAAAATACTCATAACATGGATGAGCAATACTTGGAAACTTTTCTCTTTATGCTCTGCAACCTTGTAGGTAGATACGAGTCATCAATGGTTTATGCAACAGAATCACAATGCAGAGTGTTCGATGTTCAAGAAAAAAAAAGGACTGAGCATTGTCATTCTGAAAATAACAAAAATATTGCAAATGATAGTTTGTCAACTTTGAATCTGATCTCATCAAACTTTTTGAAAAAATATCCCCTTGGCTATAAACATGCACGCTTATTGATATATGTATGAAGTAGACAAGCATCAATTAATAGACACGTATACTCCGACACGTGCAAATATACAGATGATCATAAACAAACACATACACATTAGATTATTCAATAAAGTTAGCTCTATTAAAAAAACATTAATACTATCATTCATTGATTCTGACTCTGATTTTGGAAACAATCAAAAGAACCAGCAAATCTTTTCATGAAAGTTATCACGATATAAAAATGATGCAGGGCTGCACGTTTCTTTGGTCAAGGGTTGTCTACGACTTGTTCATTCACTCGCTGCATTCCATTGTGATTGCACTTTCGTATTTTGCTGTTTTCGGTATTTACAGAATTTTCCTAATTAAATGTAATTTAATTTTTGAGAGACAGCATAATGCCTCAAGTACAGTTCACTGCAGATAAAGATCAAAGTTCTTGGTAAATGGAATTATGTGGCTGCTTGAAATATGTCAGCAGATATGCGAAACCAGAAATTGATTATCGAAAATCTAAAAAAAAAAAGGTATCCTTCATTTGTGTACTTTTTGAATTGAGAAAATTATTGGCACAAAGTACACGAACACACCAACATACACACACATACATACATGAATATATTATGTATATCCATTTAAATGAAGCGACAGATAATGTTTGTTTGTCTGCTCAACTCTTAAACATTATTAAAGGTTTATGCAGATCAAACAATTTTGTTATATATAATTAATAGACCTAGAGGAGGGATATGGAAGCTTAGTGTTTTTCATGACAAAACCATTATTTAAGAATTTTAGAAGATGATTCTGTTTTTCAAGTATCTATGACGCAAAACTGAACCCTTTCTTCAATTTTTTTTTCTTCAACTATCTTTTTCCTGAGTAATAAGTGTTATATCCTAGTTGAACTAATCTCTAAAGTACAGAAAATGTCGATTATTCCCTCCGAAATTTGTTTTTGTTACCAGGACAGTGATACTTGAATTCTGCAAATAGACAAAATCGTATACCTTCAATTGCATGAAGTAAAAAAAACGTTATCTCCTAAATATCACCGCCATTGTCACAAAAACAAAATTTGAGAGAAGTAATAGCCTCTTTCTATTATCTTTACACAGAATTAATTGGAAAATTAAACTCATTGCATTTGGTTTGTCTGTTCGTACCTTTTTGTCTGCTGAGACAAAAAAAAACTGATTGGCTTGAAATTTAACATGGGGAATGAAAGAAAAATTCTCCTCCTGGTAAAGCTTCGAGAACATTCGGGATCAACAAAAGAATTTCTGTACCTAATCTTCGGTATTGAACACCAGAAAAATGATTTTTACACCAGGATTTTTTTTATTCATTCTTCCCACAAATGATATATTTCCTACGATAAAATCAATTCTTAAATGAATTTACAGCATTTGTTTCCTCATATCAACGGAGAAGCTTCAACAGTAGCAATATATTTGTCAACCTTTGTCAAATAGTGGGAGCCCTTCTCGCCTCACCCTTTTCAAACTTAACAACCAAAGCTTTGGTTAGATTCTATAACCCCTTTTTTTCTCTTTTCCTCAAATGAATGGTTCAATTAAATAAGGTTATTATTGTTTTTAAACTTTTCAATTTCGTGCAATTCAGCGAAAAACCATAGATTACTAATTATGATGTAAGTTTATCAAACCGAACAGCCTTATGCATCTTGTATATTATTTAAAACTATATATAATTCTATTCAAAAACAATATTCATAAAAATTCTAAAGTGGGTATACATACAACAAAATTGGAGGTAACGCTAATGTTTTATTCTTCATTTTATATCATTAAATCTTGTAAATCAATATAATTCTTTTTTGACAATTTACCTCCAGCCAATCTTATTTTTTTCTTTTGATTTAGGTTAATTTTTCTTTCTACAGTAAAGATCAGAAAAAGGTAAATAATTTTTCCCAATTAAATGATTGCTGCTTTCAACAGCCTCGGTTATTACAACCCGGGAAAACATTTTGAATAAAACGTTTACTTTACTGACGCAGCACTATCAAAGATGACTGAAATGTCTTGCTGGACCCATACTTTTAAATAGTAGCATCCTCATTCGAAATCAGTTTTCAAAAACATGACACTGAATTCGGACATAATCTCAAATTAATTGGACCCAACCCAACATAGAAAAAAACAACTTCAAACCAAAGTGAGCAATGTATTTCAAAGTCGTATTTTCCCACGTCAGACAGTCATCCTAAGGACAGTTGTCTGATAGATTGAAAGTGAGAGTAGTGCTTCGGTTTATTGTTACATCCTGAATTGACCTCCCTCTGTCAAACCTACATTTTTTACCCAAAAACTGACACTTTCATGTAGATTATGAATGTTTTATAGTTTGAAAACACCAACAATTCCAATTTCTTGGTTTTAAAATTCATTGATCAAACACTTCACCGATGTAACTTTTGGAAT
>OY735229.1:28402779-28455279 GCA_963457665.1 Thysanoteuthis rhombus | reverse complement strand
GTCAAACGAATCCCTGTCTAGGGAACTTAGGTACACTGCCAGTCATTCAACATGTAAAATAATTCCATATATTCTCGTTCATAGTTAGTCATCGGGAACCATAAGTTGCAATGAACACGTCAAAAAGTTAAATCAACCTTGTTTCTGAAATTCTCAGTAAAAATTATATACACACACACACACACACACACACACACACACACACACACACACATATATATATATATATATATATATATATATATATATATATATATATATATATATATATATATATACTCAGTCTCCAAAAAGATCATAAGAATAGACATCAAAACCTTCCTACAGACTAAGGAATATATTCACTTGGGTTATGCGAAAAAAACTACACGAAGACCATGGGAATGAAACATGACAGGACGTAACGATTGGCAGGAATGCACTTGGCATAAATTAATCGCACTGAAAAGCAAACTGACAATATGTTCAAAACATGAAGTATATAATCAATGCATAAGACGGATCCAGAACTTGAAAACTTACAAAACCAAACAAAATCGGGAGAAAAACACGGAAGGAAGTGGAAAAAGCTATGTTAGGAATAATAAATAGAGAAAAATCAACACCCAGGAAATAACCAAATAAGAAAATGTCTACAAGTAATTAGGCAATTGAAATGTTGATAGGCAGGGTAAAGAAGGAGAAGAAGAGGTAGCAAAAAAACAACAACTTATTGGCACGTGTAAGACTATGAAAATGCTAAGACAAAAGCAAAATATTTTCTCTCTCTCTCTCTCTCTCTCTCTCTCACACACACATACACACACACACACACACACACACACACACACACACACACACTCACTATAAAAGGCAAAAACGCCCAAAATTATTATGGGGAATAGACTTTGTTCGTGTCTTCTAAATCTAAAACAATCTTAAAGTTTATAATATAATCATTTATTCATTCGGAAAATGTGTACAAACTCAGCCTGCTAGTGTGGATACATCTTTTTTGGCTGGTAAGTTTGCTTGCTAGTGACTCAATCTGTGATTGATATATTGTTATGATCGAGGAGTAGGACATTTAAACCAGACTGAAGAATGTATTTGAGTAAAAAGTACGTAATGATGTTCAGTTGGTATGAAAAATGTAATTATATGAGAGTGAAGCTAAATGATGCATGATTTTTAGTTGCCAAGACTCAATAAGGTGGATTAAAATGGCTTTGAAGTAGAGCAGTTTAGGATGACAGATGAAAAATGTGTTTTTTTTTTCACGATGATAATTACATAAAATTGGAAATGGTTTTGAACTGATTTGTTTCTTTTTCAGTGGGGGATGCTGCACCTAGTTCTTATAGTGTCAATGCTCATTCCAAGTTTGAATTGACTCCCTCCCTGTAACAAAAACAATTCTCATAAAATGTATACTGTCATTCTATCCTGTCAACTGAGCCCTACTGACACGCCATACATTTTAACGTTATATATATATATATATCTATATATCTATATATCTATATATATATATATATATATATATATATATATATATATATATCAAATACAAATGTTGAAGCAATCATCTTTATTTGAATTTATTTATAAGCAGAGTTAACCCTGCAGCAGTTAGAGTTGTTTCGAATTCATTTTGTTTCGACCGACATACACATACTCGCCAAAAGACACCCCACCAGTGGTTGTTGGAAAATGTTTTCACCTACCATTGGCCAAAAAACAAAATATATCCGGATAGTGTACTTATGAAAATGCATAAAAAGAGTCAAATAATCCTGGAAAGGGAAAATCCATTTTGGAATATGGTGGAAAAGAGTGCATGAGCAAAAGACGTCGAAAATTACGACTGTAGAGTTTGGCGAAATCGAACAGGGATAGCCAGATGTTTATGCTGAATCGAACTCATTCTTTTACGACCTACTTAGGGTAAGAAATGGCTCTCCTATCCCTGAACAATATGCAAACAAAATATGCTTGCTGATGTAATAACTAGATTAGTTCATTTTAGTAACATAAGACACACAGAAGATACATTTCATCACCTTCCCGGTATCATGTGTTTCTCTTATGAAGAGAAGGCTGGTCCTGCGTCTATTTATTAGAAAGTTACAAAAACATAAAGAGTAATTCCAGGTTTCAGATCAAGTTTTGGAATGTTAATGATAGATTGATAGGTAGGTAGTTTGGTATACATGCTCTGACAGGTACATACAGGTAGATAGAAGGATACTAATGGAAACAAACAGAGAGGAATGACCAGATGGATACATAAATAAATACTATCAACGTACATCGAGATTAGGGCATCTATCAGCATCATTGATTGCAAAGGTAATTTGGCTGTTTGTAAACAGGAAATAGGAAACTGGAGAAGTCTTTGTTGTTTTCAAATGTTTGTTGAGAACAATCGTTTTAAATGTGTGCCAATTCTTGTTTCCGCCTCGTTTTCTGGCCGTTTTACTTCATTTGATGAGACTGAGTGTAACGTTTTATTCTGTATTATACAAATAACAAATATAACATGGTTTGAAAATGATGTTCACCCGCTGGATTCGATGTCCTTCATAGATTGTTCAAATTTTCATGTATGAAAATGGAGTCCAATGATTGTTTCCCAACAACAGTTATTTAGTTTATAGTCGAAAGAAATGGGATATATTACAAGTCGATGTTTTTAGATTTGTCATTATTTCTTGTATTTAGTATTATTCATTTACAAATATGTTTCAGATATTTAGAGTACATGTATACAATGTGTTTGTCTTTCTATTCATCAACCACAGAGAGAGAGAGAGAGAGAGAGAGAAAGAGACAGAGAGAGAGAGAAGGGGAAGATTAAAATCAGACAGACAGAGGGGAAGGAGGTAGAGGCAATGGTAGACGCAGGCGCAAAGTCATGTACACAAATATACACATGTGTAAATAAAGCATGAGAATTTTCCTGTGGCCGAACTGGTGAAGTCTCGAAAAATCATCTGTTCAAAATGAGTTCAAAATCCGGTTACAACTGATTTTGCTGACTTTGATTTCTGATGTCCTTATATGGTTGATCAGTAGTATGATTCATTGATCCCGTCCCTGGAAAGTCAAAGACGTAATTTTATTTTCTGTTGATGAAATGGCCTTTCCCGTGTCCAATATATGTCTCATTTTCTTTCAATTATTACCCTGGGCACTGAAGCATTCGGGGAGCCTTGATTGACTTCCTGCAACAGTTATCAATTCAATTTGGATCAGGTTCAACTCCCTCGAATTTCAACATTCAAGAATGATCATACGTTAACACACAAATATGAAGATCCATTGTGATTTTTCTGCAATTTTGAAAGCTGTTTGCGACTCTCGTGTTATGCTATCGTCGAGAAACATTTCACTATTGTTTCATTTTAAATTGTAACTTTAATAAATCTGAAAGGCAAACATATTAGCAGATTAAATTCTGTTTCAGTAAAACACGTCAACTCGAAACATATTGTTGGTTGTATTGTATGCACAAAATAGTATATATATATATATATATATATATATATATATATATATATATATATATGTATGCGTGTGTGTGCGTGCGTGTGCGAGTGCACCTGCCTGTTTATGTTATGTTTATATTTGTGTGCCTGCATATGCGTATGTATATACAGTGAGGGGGGAAGCAAGTATTTGAATATATTCATTTAATATACTTCCAATACTCATGTTAACTTTAAATTCATCGATGATGTATTCTGATAACAAATTAACGATTACGAAGAAAAAGTACATGTTTCCAAACATAGAATACAGAATAAAATATAGAAGAAATGGTGGAAAAAGTATTCAGACACAATTTTTCATATTTTAATTTTCGTTTGCATTGCCCTGGTTTGCAATCACTACTATAAATATTCCTTAATCATTGACTAGCCTTCAAAATGATTTTGTTGAAATCTTCCCCTCGATTCCTTGGGAAATACCTTCAAATACTTAATGTTTTTAGGTCCCTCCGATGAATTCGATCTTCCAAGAATTCATATAAATATCCAATCGGATTTAAACCAGGGGATTGGCTAAACAGACGGATGAACCTCTACTTTTGCCTGAAAAAACCATTCGCGAGTTCATTTAGCTGCATACCTGGGCTTGTTATCTTATTGAAAGATCCAACCATGTCAAAGCTTCAGCTGTTGCACAGAAGAGAACACATTAGCTTCCAATGTACCTTGATATATTGCTGCATTTCTATTTTATCACTCAATCCATATCATAGAGACAAGACTTATGAAGTTCGATGACGTGTTTATTCCGGCGTCTATAGAAGCACTATTGCAATGCAAAAAAACTGTAGCAAATGCAGTTCTTACAACTCCATATACTATAGACCGAGACACACACACACACACATACACACAAACGCATGCATATATATGATAAGACAAAATATTTTCATCAAAAACACATTTATGTCTATGCCTCGTTTGGGCATCTTCAGGCCAAAGATTTGGTTTGATTTAAATTCCTATTTGGGACATTTGTTGGTGGAGTCCTTATTTCTCTAGGTGTTAGTATTTTTCTCTTATTCTGTTTATATATTTTTTCTTTTCTTTTCCCCCTTTCTTCAGTGGTTGGTCATCGCCTGTTTGAAATTCAGTGGTGATAATGTCTTTTTGGTTGTTTTGAATAATAAATTGGGCATAGGTATGTTCTCAAACTATCAGCTCCCTATGGTATATTTCCTCTTTAAGAGTCTTCTATTCTCATTTGAATCTGTTTTCCAGTGTTAAGGTTAATTTTTATATGACCTTAGTTTTTTTTTAATTATTCCGGGTTTAGTCTGTTTCTATACGTCGAAGATAATTATGGTGATTGGGTTGTTCCTTCATGTGACGAGAGATGTAAAATGCTATTAATGTTAATATTAATACACGGTGAATAAGATACCTACGGTGGTTAATTTTTAGTATAAGTATATGTGGGTGGTGGGTACTAAGATTTCTGAGAGATGCTGGCATTTTTGCTCAATAGATTTTTTTTGTTTTTTGTTGATTTTTTTGTTGTTTTAGTGGCAAAAGTGAGAATTTCAAATGAATCATTTTGGCATAGGTTACTCGGGGTTTCAATACTCAGCGATATGTTTGTTTGTTTTTATATTTTCCATTTTACTGCGGGTTTGAGGTCGCTATTTGTTAGTCTCTAATGATATGTCGACATTAATGTACGATTTATATATTTGTTCGTTTGTAAATGATGATAAATGTTCGGCTGTTTTTAGCTTAAAAGGCAATTCAATATTCTTAAATCATATCTCATTTTTAAGGATTTCTCTTAGGTTGATATTTCTGACTGGTATACAATATTTCATTCGGAACATTCGTTTCGCAAAGGGCTCTTGTTCCTGTTTGTATGACTTCAATCTTGTATATTTATGCTTTTTTCGCTATTATTAATTCTAATTACTCTATTGTTATGTTTTGAAATGAATGCATTAAGAACTTTCTGAAAAACTTAAGCTAATTGTTCAGTTGATTCTTGTCAAATATTTATTTCCCCAGGTTACACTCGGGGACGTGTTTTCTTTAATTGAGTGAATTTTACTCCTCAGTCGGTTTTTACTCGTAGGTTGAATGGCAGTGTACACCAAATGATTTTCCTACTAATACTTTTTGTTGATGCTATAATTCACTTGATTGGGACTCTACTTTTTCATGATGTTCATAGCTAGTTATGGTAAATCTGTGCTCTTTCAAGGCATATTTATCTTTAACATTGTTCAATATTATTTAATTTCTGGAGTTATATAGAACCGTAGCATCCATTGAATTGGAGAATCTAGCAGAGTTCTAGATTTTCAGAATTTAGTTTCCCGTTGGGGTTATACAAAATTTACAAACCAATCAGCTCCGACCTCTATGCTGAATTATGACAACCCTTAGCAACAAAAGAATCGAAGACATGTTTTTTTTTGTGTATTGTCTTTTGAACATTTAGAAGGGTAGTAATCCAAAATGTCGATGGCACAAAATACCACTCCTTATGCTTAATGTTCCTAATTATATATATATATATATATATATATATATATATATATATATATATATATATATATGTATATGCCTAGGACCGAAGCATGGACCTATCATCTACTTAAACTGCCCCCTAATCGTGTACTGAGTTGATGCCACGTTGGTCTTTGATTAGCAGCCTTGCTCCCTGATGCACCTTACCCTACCTCTTTACGATCAACTAACAGTAAATTTTAGGGGTTGTCACATATATATATATATATATATATATATATATATATATATATATATATATATATATATATGCATATATATATATATATATATATATATACATATATATATATATATATATATATATATAGAGAGAGAGAGAGAGAGAGAGAGAGAGAGAGAAAGAGACAGTGGACATTTACTCAGCATTATGTCTTAAAAAATCTCTTTTTGTTCTCTTGAGAATCCCCTGATAGTACTTTAGTCCAAGGTTCAATTTGGATTGTACTTTTATGTTAAATCAGTCCCTTAGTCCACGTGAGTTTTTCAATATTTGAACTCTTCACTAATCAGTACCCACCAAAATGCAAGGGCAGTCACTTATTCATTGATCACTTTTCCAATGCTTTGATTGATCACCCCCAAACACATGAAATCAAAAGACATTGACCAGATGACATTTTCTTTTGGAGGAATAACTAAAACTGTCTCTGTTATTCCTCAAAATAGACGTTTGCTTTTGGTATGCTCTGTATTATATGAACATGACCTTGTCTTATGAATTCAGACAAAAGGAAATCCACTTTGATCACCAAGTTGAGGAGAGAAGAAATCAAATCATAACGAAAGAAGACCAGTGTTTGAATAACAGGCTCAGCAGGCTGAGAGCGGCAAACATATCGGGAAAAATATAAAAAGCAGCTCTTCACCAAGCCGTGTCCAGTCGACTCTTTTCGCATGAGGAGCTTCGTCTGATAGAATAGATGGTGATCTGCTCAGGTTATAGCTGAAACAGCTCAAGTGGAAAAAGCAATTGTTGACAAAAGGGGAAATCAGTAACATGCATATATATATATATATATATATATATATATATATATATATATATATATATATATATATATATGTTTGTGTGTGTGTGTGTGTGTGTGTGCATGTATATGTGTGTATGTGCACATGTGTGTGTATTTGACGTCGAGTAGTTTACTATGAAAAGTCACATGAAAGAAACTCTCCAAAGTTAGGAAAAGAAATAATGAAGACAGTGCGTCTTGGACAAAAATAATTGTAACTGCATGGCCGGGCAGGTGGTCTGAACTCCTTGATTCCTACACTGACCATACCATATGCAAGCACATTCTCACAATTATACACACACTTATGCACCCACAAACTCGTATATATAAATATATATATATATATATATATATATATATATATATATATATATATATATATATATATATATATATAAAGTTGCATGAATTTATACACACTTGGATGCATCATTATATTGCGATGTAAAGTAGTTTATTCAGAAAGATCGCACGAAAAAAGCTTCCCAATGTTAGGTGAAGAAATAATGAAGCCAGTAAATCTTGGATAATTGTAACTGCACGAACATCATAAGTAATTGTAAGCCAGGCAGCTGTTCCAAACTGCTGGATTTCAACAGCAATGAGAGAAAATAGTTATGTCAGTTTAAATATAGCAAGTATTGTGTCTGACCAGAAAGTTTTCCATCAGTTTAATATTAGTTTACATAAAGTAGTAACATCTTGGTCCTCTTCAAAGAACTTGCCTCGGGATCCAACATACGTATCCTTGTATAACTTTCAATTTCCGAAGAATATCCAGTCTTTTTCGGGATCGATATCAGGTTAGCGTCCATGATCTGAAACCCCGTCCCTTTAAAAAATGAAAAGCTATGAGTCATAGCGGAATAGATATTGGCTTTAAGGGAGCTGACAAACCTACCTTACGCGATATTTCAAACAAGACATGAAGAATGGACAGAATTAGTCATTGTATATGCGTCGGTCATACTGTACACGTCCAGTCATTGACATCTAACAGTCAACTGAGTAACAGCATAAGACAGTGTCCATTCAAGCATGTATAGAAAAGTTCCTTTCGACTGTTTGTCAAGTTACGTCAGGGCAATTTGTTTTAGAGATATTTGATAAGAATGTTTTTCCCAATAATATTGAGGCCAATTATTATATTACTTTGGATTATTGGTTGATAGACTGTAGAAGGGACAGAATCGTAGAATAAGTGTTACTGGTAGTATCATCTATTTTACCATAGTTTGTAAAGGTTTTCAGGAGGTGGCATGCAGTCAATTTCTGATTAAAATATCATTTCTTCAGCCAAGCGAAGAATTGAAACTATGATTTTTTTCTATGTTGTAGAACGTTGTAAGACAATGATAAAAGTTCTCAGACGGGAAGGTTTTCAGAACAACCTTTCGATGCAGGCCTCAGTGGGAGAAGCACAGATGATCCTGTCAAACTAAAGGCCGGCATTATCTGTTTTGATTAGTGCATTTGAATATTTTCAGGCAAAAACTACTTTGTCGTGTTTAAATAGTGTAGATAATCTTTATCCCTATTGGTTATGCTGTGTAAGAACAATTATATCGAAGAACATATTTTACTGTATTGGTGTATACACACACACACATATACAGATATAAATATATATATGTGAATAAGATATTGGTATAGGTTATGGTCAATCCAACAATATAGGAAATGGATGACAATGTTTTAAACCATTGGAATATCATTCCCGAGGATCCATTCTATGGGTTCCTTCAAATGCAAATAATGTGTGGACAACAAGAAAACAGCTGTTTATAGCTGGAAATCATGGATTGTGTTTTATCTTCGAAAAAATCATTGGATTTGCATGCATGCACAAATGTTCGGCTATCAAAGACGTTTGTGTACCTATTCATTACACGGACACACAGACACACAGACACACACACAGACACACACACACATACACACACACACACACGCACACACATATATATATATATGTATGTGTGTATATATATATATATATATATATATATATATATATATATATACACACACACATAGATATATATATGATAGAGTGTTTTTTTCAAATCAATTATTCGGGCGAAATATCTTATAGTTCCAATTTGAATCATCCTATCTGAAATTACCCTCTAATTTTGGAAATTGTTTGAATAAACACATTTTATTACCTCATAATATCGTTTTAAAGCAATTTCAATGGCCAATCAACTTGTAGCAAGGGCAAGGGTACCAAATGTGCTCCATGCAAATTCTTGATTATTCGAGCAGAAAGGTTATTGTTGTGTATTGATACGCAGGTACTTAGATGACAGGTACTAAACAGCATAAATAGAATACACAATTAGAAAAGGCATGATGAGCTGCAGAAAGAGTCAAACTATCAATTCTCCAAAAGTGTGCAATTCAAAGTATGGCTCACTCTCACTCACATATACCAATATATATGTGTAATCAAAGCACTCAAATCTTATTTATGGTGTAAGCAGTAAACAGTTCAGAATTGTGTCAACGTAATGATTCTAGAAGATATAATAAAATGGTGTTTTTCTTTCAGATTTATGATTACATGATATCTGTTTTATGGGAAATAATTTGTTGTTTGCCATCTACTTGTAAATAGTGTGCGTAATATGGATAGATATTAACGTAGACCTAGAGGGAAATCTATGCTAAACGGTACAATTGAAATAGAAAGTAACTTTTCAAGAGTAATATTCATTGAAATGCATAACTATATGGACATAAGTAAATCTTTTGAGATTTGTAACCTTGCAAATCATGAACATGATTGTGTTGCAAATCTTCAGAAAGTTCTATGTCCAGCGACTGATGTTTAAAGACTAATGATGATGATGATGATGAATTAGATGAATATAGAGACAAATACGTTTGAAATTATAATCAACTTATATCAAATATTTTTTCTGTATCAAATTCCTATAGTGGTCATTGTGAACGCTTAAAAAGTCTTGATATCCAGTATTGTATTGCGTTGACAATATGAGTTATTTTACTGCTATAGCCTTGGGAGTTGAGTTGAATCATAGGATAATGAATTGGAACTTTTCAATTCCTTGACTTTATGCTATATTGAATTGTACATGCCCCACCATAGTCCCACAAGTTTTCTGGATGGATAGTGATGGACAGCAAAATATGATATTTTTCATAATCATGAAATACATTAGTTCATTCGAACAACTGCTTTATTAATCATATGTTTTGGCCAAGTGTTCAAATTTAACAAATACTGTTTTAGATGTTTCTGCACGTCTTTAATTGAGGATTTCAGTTCAGTCAGTCAATCCAAGTTATGTTAAAGAATAGAAATAGGAAGGAAAAGTGGTATATCAATTATATATAAGACATCATTGAAAAGTATGACGTCATTAAAAGAAAACGGTCCTGATCGATTGTTTATACCAGCTGGTAATGATGTCCTCATTTGTTTTTCCTTAAAAGTCCAAAATGGCCCAAAACATCGTAAATGACTCATTAGGATTGTAATAGAAATAACTGAGGATATTTACATAACAACCGTAATTTATGAGTACAAGGATCAAAGATAAATTATTTTCTCTCCAATTCCCCACCTCCTCCTCTTCGTAATACTACTACTACTACAACTACTACTACTACTACCATAACTGATTCTTGTTATTTTTAGCACTAACACTGTGATCATTACATGTGAGAATACGTTCAGTTATCTTGGTCATTAAATTCATATCTATTTTTTTTATTCATCTTTCCAAGAAAGGGACTAATCACATGCATTTTGCAATCGTCAATGAAATTGATTTTTTTTTCATCAAGAGAATTCTTTGAAGTCCAGAATAAATAAGAAATCTGAAAGACTTATATCTGGTGGAAAAGTTGGTGTGGGAGGAATTTCCCAACCAAGTTGTAACAACTTTTAGTTAGTCAGCTGAAATAAACTGAAAGACCAACCTTACACTGAAGGCATCAAATATTTCAAGATTCCCTCTCTTTATTGGGACCTTCAGTTGATCTAATTATGTGCGGTACTTGTTCAAACAATTGTTTTTGTCTGTGGGAGGAACTCATAAGTTTGTAATCCGTCCCAATTCCACCATAAACATGCCACCTTCCCGAATTGAAATCAATCAGGCATTTCAAATACTTAGTGGTTCCTTTCCCTTGTCCCACGATCTTCAACGTTCAAAGTTGTTATCTTTTTGGAAGCCTAAAATAAAACTGTCAGAGAAACTGTCAAAATAGGTTGCTTCATTTTTCGGGTTTGTTCGGCTGACTGGCTTCAGATATATGCATCGTGCGCACAAGTTGTAACAAAAGAGTTAGAGGGCTGAAATTTCAAACTTTTTACTAATTATGCTTTTTGAAAAGTCCACCCATACCCTGAAAAAGATGCAGGGCTTGATTTGCAGTTTCAGTTTATGTTCAATCGATCCCTCTTGTGTGTCATCACATGTGCTTGTTCATCTGATAATCTAGACTTTCTAAACGATCACTGTCTAACAAGAGGCAAGGGGAGTAACTTTCTTATTCTTCAAATCGTTGAACGATGGTTGACATGAAAGTTGGTGGTGGGTTTGTTAGTGTGTTAATAAGGTTTTTTTGTTTGTTTTAAGTAGTCCAGGCCATACCATTGTCAGAGAATTGGCAGTAATTGTCAGGACTTCACTAGACCCCTTCTGAAAAAAGTTTTTTCCAATTTTTTGGTAAAAAGCCCATTTGACTTTTGGGGGTCTTATCCTGACTAGTTTACAGTTGATATCTAGATTATCCAGAATTTAGATGTTTCTAGATGTTTTCACTCTATTTTACTTGTTTTTCAGTTGAAAACGTCAGTGATGTCATGAGTAGGATTTATTTGACTATATTTATGCTTCGAAAAATTTTTTTTTTATTTGACTGCCGATTTTGATGCTAAAAAGAATTATTGACTGAAATGGTGAGTTTATGATTCTTTCTATTTATCATAACACACTTGGTTGATAAACTTTCCATCATTAGTATTATTTCATCGTTGGTTTTAGACCATCGAATTAGATACTGTTAATCGCATTCGTCACCAGAACCGGTAAAATAAGTTTCTTCAGATTTCGAATCCCGATTGCTATGTATGTATGAATGTATGCGTAACGTGCACAGTTTGCATTCAAACATTTACTTTTTATCATGAGTACAAAAAAAAATTCTTAATAGATTTTTGATGGTGGGTTCAATCCGAAAGGAAATTAGGCAGTAATATTTCAGGAGTATCAGCGGCACTACGGTGAAGCTACTGCTTGATTGGTCACAAGTTTGATGGTCGCAGCAGCCCATCTTTCATTAATTGCTTAATCGATTTACATTGCTTTCCCCAAACGATACATTCATAGTCTAGTAGTTGGATATCATGTCAAATAGAGTTTTTATAATTTGATTTCAGAATTTCATCTTTCCATGCTTTGTTTTTTAATATACTAGTTTGAATAGCAAATTTGTTATAACATCACTTCTCAAGCATGCCGTCATAACGGGATTCTACTGAACCAATGTTTTATTCCCATCAGTTTCTTCTGGTACTTCATTTGCAATTTTCCTGTTATATGTAATGTCTTCTTCTAAATGAAAATGGTCTGATCCCAGCTGGAACGCTCATCCTACATTGAACTTTTTCACAAAAGTCGGTTCATGTTGAGCCAAGATTGGATTCCTTGACAATCGCTTCAATAAAAATGGCCGTCAGTGACGCTGTCTCATGAAAAAGCAATTAATCAATGAAGCCCATACTTCGGTAAATGCCCTATCACCCAAATACACGGATATATATATATATATATATATATATATATATATATATATATATATATATATATATATATATATATATATATATATATACGGTTTTCATTCAAATGAATGGCTGAAATCACCTGGATAGAAAATGTACCACCAAAAGCAGTCGGTTGGTAAAAGATTACACCAATGTTTTTGTTTCGAAAGAACTGATTCATTTCTTATGTTTTTCAAGAATACAGGGTTACTGTTATCTTAATTCACATGGTTATTTTGGTTTCACCATTAAATATCTCTAAAATCTGTTTCCTGGCCTATATAACTTGTTTTAACCCTGGTTGGATCGTTACTGAGAAACATGTAGTCTATGATCGAATGATTACGTACATCATAATATAGTAATTATTTTATGATAAAATACATTATTTCTGTTTTGCAGTTTTTTGATAGAATCATTGTGTGCCTCCTACGTAAATAACCGTTTGTTTTATAAATAGTTGGAATGGAAAGAGAATTCAATCCATACGCCCAAATGATGTTCAGTACTGCGTAACTCATGATTTACTCAACATATCTTGATGAAATTATATGCGGGTTAGTTTTTCCTGAAATAAAGGAAGAGGTATAGGGCAGCATTCGGGATTTATAATTAGCCAAAAATGTTTGGAATGAAGTATCCCAAAATGAATGTCAGTAATCACTAATTATTCTCAGCTTTAAGGACAAATTGTGCTATTTATGTATAGTTCACGCATAGAAATGCATCAGAATTCGAGAGACGAAAATGTTGTCATGTTCAAGAATGAAAGAAAGCTATGCATACAGGATAGCTATTGTCCCCAGCAGAAGAAAGCTGGAAACTACCATTCGTCATGGGAATCCGCCGGCGTTGTTTTTGTCGAAGTTGTCCATTTTTTTTTTCAATTGATAACTTTGTTATTCCTGAACATATTTCAATAACGTTTTTATGAGGGTCTGTTGATATATTCGACTTGGGAATGGTGACTTATGGCCGACTTTATTGTATGTCTACATTTCATAAGCAATAATGTTTTTATTCATAGTTGTTCACTTTGTCTACTGGAAAGTCATCAGTTTTTGTTCTCTCTATTTAAACTCTGTTTTTCTATCAGGGACCTTTATACTTCTGATATGTTTTATAAGTACAACAACAGTGAAAAGAGATTTTATCGGTCTTTATTTGACAGTGCTCAATGTCCTCCAGGTAATATTTTTTCTCTGTTAACATTCAAGATCTCAAATTGTGTAAAATCCTTTCTTCTAGCAACTAGAGTTCTGACTCCGGGGAAAAAAGTTTGACAAGAAGACCCCGAAACAAGTAAATACCTTTGCATAAATTCTCAGCAATATTAGATTTCATGTTTGAGATAAATATATTGCTTCAAGGAGAAGGCACTTTTTTATGGAATACTGTTTACGCTGTACAGAGAAAAAATCCAATTGCCGAGTGGTATCCCAAACACAAACTGGATTCTTCCACGTCATGCACCTCCAACTGTCCGTGGATGAATTTTTTGTAGTCATATGTGAATGTGCAAACACGTTCACACACATGCATGCACACACAAACACACACGTGCACGAACACACACACACACACACACACACACACACACACACATATATATATATTATGAATTGATTACATATTTACGCATAGAGGTTTGATTTTTCAAAGAACGGGTACGTTTCCTTTGTAATTGTGAATAAGTATACAAATCTTGAGTAATATTCAAAACAGAATTTTATTCCTGTAAAGCCTCGATGAGGGATGGAATAAGAGATGTTACGTCTTAGAGACAGCCAAAAAGATCTAAGATAATAATATATTTTTTATATTTATCAAAAAACACTGAATTTATGACGGGAAACATAGTCAGACATATGTTAATGATGAAAGGAGATGGAAAAGGCATTTGACTAATATGGGACTTATGATGACTGCTACTGTTGCTGATTATGACAATGACGAGTCAAGGGTGTCGCTATATGCATACACGTGTATGAGTGAAGCTGGTTTTTATATTTACAGATGTACAGATATGTCTATGAATGTTTGCCAACGAATGATTTTACTTTCATGAGTTTATACGCACATAATTATATGAGTTTTGTGTTTATATATGCATATTACGTTGTATCAATCACGTTTGAAAAAAAGTGGAAGAACCAGAGCTGTTTTCCCGTTAAAGGTCAATATTTCAATATTGTTGCAGGCAAGATGTTGTAAATATATCAGGATGGGAGACTCTTCTATTTCCACATATTCTTTAATTATCTGACTAGCAACTTTGACATTTTCGTACGTGGAGCGACTATGCGCACAGGTGATAAATTGGATATTTCTTCGCACCATACGTGACACCTTCATAGTTTATTTTGCCAAATTGCTGTGAATTATAGATGCTATAGATTTGAAAAAAAATCCATGAAAACGACAAAATCTTCCCACACCCAATCAGGTGATATTGAAACCAACTAGTAAATGTAATCTTTACAGTAGACGCCCCCCAAAATCATCATTAATCTCAGTTTAGAATATTACATAATATTCTAAATAAAGAATTAGACGGAGATCAAACTCGATTTGTTAACATAATAAACATCATTGTGCTAGTGATTTGGTCAATTGTATGAACGTGTCTGGCAAAATAAAAGGCGTTATGTTTTCCTGCATTATCCACTTTGAAAATGTATGAAAGACGTATGTCAAATGGAGGATTATATGAATATATATGAATGTGTCATATCATCTTATTTTGTGCAGTGCATATATTTCTCTTCGTCTTACAATGATTGACTTTCGTCAAGATCGAGTTGCATCTGTACTACTAGAATGGAACCCAATAAGCAAATTGTTGTAATTGTATGTCCCACACTCGTATTTGTGACTAAATGTTACATTCAGTTCATTGGTAATCATGTTCCCATAGTGATTACACCTCAGAGTACTATAAGTAAGTTCAACATATATATATATATATATATATATATATATATATATATATATATATAGTATAATGTGGATTTGCTACACAAACTAGCTCATCTTTCTGCCCTCTTTGGGCCTCATCAGGCGAATGATTGTCCATGTTTTTTTGGTCTATCTATTTGGAATTTGGTGAAATTGTTGTGAGTGTGGTAGTGAGTGGTATTGGGATATTCATTTTGTCAAAGGATGTGAACTCCATACGGAGGTCATCTCTGCAAAGATGCATAGTTGTGGTCTGGGAGTAGTTCTATCTCGAATTAGGTGTTTTGGCATTTGGTTTAATTACCCCTGTTGCTATCATCTGTAGCTGTAGTGGATAGTATTAATCCTGATGTTTAATTTATGATGTGTTTGGGCATGTTTGAAGGTAGAAAATGGTGATTAGAAGTTTTGGGGATGATGGACATGGGGGCCAATTGTCTACTCCACTTTTTAATATATTGGTGTTGTTTCATGTTGATTGAAAGTATTTCAGAGCGATGCCTGCACTGTATTGTGATGTAGTTTTTTTTTCTTTTCAGTTGAATTTGTTGTTTTTTTTGTGATTCTAATAAAGTTTAAAACCTCAAAATTTTCAATAAGGCAAAGATTGCAAGAACTATCGAAGTTTTAGCATGTATTAGATTGTCAAAGAATTTTCCACCTCACTGTTGGCTTGTAGTTCATTTGATGTAATTTCCAGTTGTGATCTGATAGGGATGTGCTATTTTTGTATCGTTCATCTGTGAATGATGATATATGGTTGGCTAATCTAAGTTTGAATGGTGTGTTCAATATGCCGATGTAATATTTTATATCTAAGGGTTTTTCCTGAGTTGATATCTCTGCCTGGTATACTATATTGGATCCAAAGCATTTGTTTTGCAGGGGGCAGTTTTTCTTGTTTGAGCAGTTGCAGTCTAATTTTTTTGTACAAGTATTTTCTTTCCTTCTATTATTTCTGATAATTTTGTTATTGTGGTTAGTAATGATCCTATTGAAATTTTCTGTACAACTGAAACTAATTTTCAATGTATTTCTATTAAATATTTAGTTTAGTGGGTGGTTCGCGGGGAAATGTTTTTTAATTAGTCGAATAAAAATTTTGCCTAAGTTCGTTCTTATTTGTAAATTGAGTGCAGGTATATACCAGATGATTTTTCAATCCTGTTTTGTTTTTTTAGATTATTTTTCTCTTTCTTATTTTTGGACTTGACTTTTTATTATCGTATTCGAGGTTCATTTCCGTGAAACCACTATTGTGTGAAGCTTTGAGGTAATTATTTCTAACTTTATTAGATATTGTTTAATCGGAAGAATTGTAAGTTCGCATGGTTGGAACAAGTGCTGATATACTCAATTATAGAGTATTCTTTTCTGTATGGTTCATAGGTATTGTTGTCTAAATTGAATGTGATATCTAAAAAATTAACAGTTTTTAAGTTAGCTTTAATTTCAACTTTGGAATTCATTTTTTAAATTTCTTTTATAATATATTTTTGGATTTTCCAGCACGTTTGTGCGTTATAGTTTTCTACAATTAGTAGTCCATCATCACAGTACAATCCTCTGTTCTTAGTGTTTAATTTGCGTGTAAGATTATGAAATATGTACAAACTTATAAGCTGAATTGAAGCTGCCCATGGAGACATCAAATCCCCAGACGTCGTTTTTTTGTCCGTTGTCCTGGATTATTGAACAGTACCGTACGTCTGCAGTGCGTAATGATTTCAATGTCCCTGCTGCTTATGTTGGTATAGGTTCTAGCAAATGTCATGGCCCCCTCGAATATGCCTTTATATATATATATATATATATATATATATATATATATATATATATATATATATATATATATATATATATATATATATATAATGTTTGTTTTTACTTTTGGCTCTCTCCTAAATATTCTATATCAGATTAATGTCTACATTTGCAAGCAAATTACTCAGCTTTTATAATCTGTACACTGAATTATACATAACTTGTTATCGATAGTGACTTATTCTCAACATTACGGTTGCAAATGCCTGACATTCAAAATTTGTTGATTACGTAGTACTCTCTTATTGTACATAAGGCACACAATAAGTAGTTTGGAGTGTCACTTTGATTTTATATTTCATTATACCTTTTAACTGTGTCATAGGAAGTTAGTTGGAAGATGAACTTGGCATTGAAAGTAACCTTAGTGTGAAAAAGTAACGATCAAACGCTTTTCATAGATGTATGAACGACGTTTGTGTCTTCAGTAAAGTTGAGACTCATTATACTGGCAATAATATCACAGGTATGGACGGTACAGAAAAATCCATCGAAAGACAAATTTACTATTATTTACTAAGCTGAATCTGAATGTGGCTAGCTACAGTCTGCAAGACTATCAGAGTACTATTTGACACCAAGACTACCACTGTTGGTACATCTGTCCCTTTTGGTCCATTCTAGCACTTATGGTACGAGCTGTGAAAATATGACACGTCATGTGAATTCCCTTTGAATTTCATCTTTTATGCAACAGTAGAGCGAATATATATCATGCATTTTACTTCGCTTCGCACAAAGCATTAATCTTATAATGTTTACTAATATTTAGAAGTAACAATTAATATTGCATGCAACAAGAAGTGAAGGAAATGGGCACTGAAATTAAGGATATTTTTATTATGTAAGTTATGTTTGAGTAATTTGTTTCAATTTGTTAGTATTTGGGTTATTTTCTTCATTTGGCACTTTTAAGGACGATCGTATATGTTTTTGCCTCAGCTTTTGTTACATTTGCTAAAGGCTATGTGGCAGTTGTGCTTGAAACTATCGCAGGTGTTCATATAGATATTTGTCTGTCTTTGCTTTACTTGTCACTGGGCTTCGACTAATATGAGACTCACAACGCTAGCATTGGTCTACAAAACAAGATTACGAAAAATATCTCAACTTGAAATATATCACCTTGAAAATATGTGTTATCAGGATGTGTCGAAAGATTTACGATTAACATCTCAAGAAAAATGGTTGGGGTCAGGGAGAGTTAATATAGAAGTTTGAGATAATGCGTTGTTTAGAATTCGTAGACCAGATGTATCTATTGAATGGACTGGGGGGTCATACAATTACAGTAGGAGTAAATCGAGTTAAATTGAATGTCAGAAAGAAATTAGCAACGCAGAGGTGAGACAATAGATTGCTGCAGCATGCGCTTGTATACACGAGTTGTATACTTTTTTCAAACTAAAACAATTGTTCTGTACATATTCTAACTTGGTTTTCAAAGAAATGATTTCCTATTCTTTTAGATGAGAGAACAATGACATTTTTACGCTGATATCTCAATCATAAATTCACTTCAAGATATATTAGTCTTTCAACGACCTAAGACCTTGCTATCGATGAAATTAGGTTTCTGGATACTACTCGTTATTCAAAAGCAGATTTATGCGGTGGTGGCCTGGTCGACATTAGTTTGAGCTTTATTAACTTCACAGGCAGTCTTAATTAATATATGGAGAGGGTTACAAGAGTAGTTATGGATCTGTAGGAATTGAATTAACTTAACATCATATTAATCAGGTGACATAAAAGAAGATCAAAATGATGAGGATTACTGAATTACCTCCCTAAACTTAATTTAACAATAAGCCCCATCCTAAATGAAAGAAAATTAAGGCATCCGAGAAAATATAGTTGAATCAACATCATTTGAGCATAATTCTTCCTCTCTCTCGGCTACTCCGTCTCTCTCTGTCTCTCTGCCTCTCTCAATTTATCTCTCTTTATACACATACACAAATACAAGTGAGTGCACACACTTATAATTAGGTATATATATATATATATATATATATATATATATATATATATGTGTGTGTGTGTGTGTGTATGTGTTTGTGTGTGTGTGTGTCTGTGTGTGTGCGCGTATGTATGAGGTTTGATAACTTCGACGTATCGTAAATTACATGATTTGAAAATATTGAAAAAACTAGTTATTCTCAAGTTTTTTATTCCAAACGTCATCGTATTCGGATTTGAACTGGTTTAACGTTTCATGATACTCATGACAACGATGAACATTGCAAATCGAAAAATAATATTCAAAAAGCGTTGAAATTGGATTTAAGGACTTTGAAAATAATTATTCATTTCAATATATGTAGAGAAAGAGAGATAGAGTGGGAAAGGGAGACAGGGAGAGGGGAAGACAGACATATATATATACATATATATGTGTGTATATATATATATATATAGAGAGAGAGAGAGAGAGAGAGAGAGAAAGAGATAGAGAGAGGGGGAGAGGCAGTCGGAGGGAGAGAGACGTTCAGACCAGTAATGTTTTCAATTAACTTCCATACATATGCATACGTTGATAACAATATACAAGCTATGGCTAAAAATTTGAATGTGATACAATACATTTCTGAACAATAAATAGTTGACTATTACCAACACAACCGAAAAAAAAAAAACACTGTTGAACTTGGGCAGCCATATATTTTGAAGGATAGTTTGAGCTGCAAACACTTTACATCCAGAAACATATTTATCAGTTTTATACCTCAGAAAATCATAAAATTTACAGCGAGTCTGATTACACGAGTAAAAACCTTTTACAATGTTCTCATCAGGCTAAACAATACATAGAATAGTCTGGGTGGCCATCTAACTACAGGTTAAGTGACTAAAGATATAGAATTTCACCAAGAGACGATAACACACAATCAGTCGTGGAACAATTTTTTCATTCTCAACTTTAGAAGCAAAATTTACTATCATAGAAAATAAAGAAAAATGATCATACAATACCGCATCAACATTAGAATCCGATGAAGACGGAAAAGTGTTATGTCTTAAAACACTATCCCCCAACGGTACTTGTAATGTTTTGTTTCTTTTAATGAAGTGGTTTTCACAAACAAATACTGACTTTTTTGAAGAACCATTGTTTAAAAATATTCCCCAAATGAAATTGACCCTGGAGATGCTATATCCGTCGCAATAAAACTTGAAAAGTTAAAATCAAATTGCTTTTATATTGCATTGATCGAGTGTTTTTTTCATTCCTGGAATTGACCGTTAAAAAGTTATGTAAAAATCTGGTTATTGCTTAAAGCAATATCGCCAAACCACATCAAACAAAATACTCGATGATATTAAGTCTCTTATTTATCATCAATCCACGTAAACTCTTTCATGGACATTAATTAAATAGATGAAAGTTACTAAATCATACCTGGAATGATTAATCAGAGAATAAATAATTTAAGGGGTGAACACGCTTGTGTACAACTGTATACACAAGATGTGCTCCCGCTTGTATTTCGAGATGAATATTTAAATATTGTTATGCATTTACTCAAACTACTGTTTCTGTTTATACCATTCTTTTTCATGTAAGAGGACCATGAGTCATTTCGGTCTCTTTACTTCAAAGTTATCGAAAGATAAATTCTCCTATTGTATATATCTGATTTACATCACATTACAGAAAAATAACGCCGATCCGTTTTATTATAGAACGATGACGATGGCAAGTAGCGTACCTTGAGGTAAATATGCCAAAACTTTCTTCAATTTGACCCCGGATTTGTCAAGCGTTCCCAGTTTTGTGTAGTGGAAGGTACGACAATTTAAAAACAAGGAGTGGGTCTCCTGTCACTGCTTATTGCAGGTTTTAAGTGCACACATATTTCTGACGAGAAAGTGGCAAGACTTCTGCTAGTTCATTGGGATTGGCATACATGAATCGAGTGAGATGGATGGAATAGAGACGAATACCAACCAACAGATACATAGATATGCAGAGAACGAAATATATAGAGAGGTGAATAGATTGATAGATAAATACGAGGAGATACATAGATACGCAAAAACCAGGAGTAATAAGATACTAACAAGCTGAGATACATCGATGGGGTTAAGCAGGAGTTAGGTAATTTGAGCTCGAGAGACTTACTTAGCATGTCACTGTGCTCACATAACTTCCAACGAAATGGTTATCTTGTGGATTCTACAAGGAATACTTTTCATTTAGGCTAGCAGTAAAAGCCACTACAACAGTGATTTTCTGGAAATGGGATGCAGTAGATACAAAATGTGAACATTCACCGGGGATATATCCTCGTGATATATATATATACACATGTATATATCTATCTATCAATCTATCCATCTATCTATCTATCTATCTCTCTCTATACATATACATAGAGAGAGAGAGAAAGTAGAGAAAGAGAGGGAGAGAGAAGAGAGAGACAAACAATAGGAATGAGATAGATGTATTGGCAGGGACAGTGATTCATGGATAGAATAATGTTGACTGGAATCGATATATATATATATATATATATATATATATATATATATATATATATATATATATATATATATATATATATATTCCAAGTAATGATTGCAATATAGCATAATATAACATAATATAATATGAAGCAATGTCTGATATGCGATGGATCTGTTCTGTAAATTGCTTGATACATCCACTTTTAATTTAGAGAAGATTTGGAAATATAGTACAGGGTAGATCTGCTACTCAAACATGTTTATATTTCTGCCCTTTTTAGGTCCCTTTAAATGAATGAGTGATATCTGCCTAAACACTAAATTATATATACATATATATATATATATATATATATATATATATATGCATATATATATTTATATATATATATATATATATATATATATATATATATATATATATATATATATATATAAGAATAGAGAAAGCGAGAAAGAGATTATTGATACTGACTGAATTTAAGATAGATGAATAGATACTGGGCCTGGTAGGTGCATAGATGGACAGAGAATGATTGTTAGATAGTAAGTGATATTAATTGTTATAGTACAATGAAACAATGTTCTCTCTATTCATCCAATCAATCTCCATTGATATTTTCTTCCTTTTTCCCTACCCTCCGTCATCAAATTTGGATTTTTCTTTTTTTTTCTTTCAGCACTTTTTGATCTAGATTTTTACTGCTCTGATTGTTTTTTTATCCCACCTCTATCTTTCATTGTCATTGTTGGAAACTTTCTTCCAACTTGTCTTCCAACATTTAAGGCTTTGTTTTCTTCTGAAATTCCCAAACCTTGGTAAGAATAATCAGTCCATTTTTCTCCCAAAGCACTTTCTCTATTTTCAGCTGTTTGCTTTTTGTTTATTTCCTCCTTCCTTCCCATCTTTACTCTCTTCCTTATTCCCATTCTCTCTTTTCCTTAATTTCTTCCTCCCATTCATTTTCATCCTTTCGTTGTTCCTTTCTTTCCCTCTCAATATAATTTTTTTCTTTCCTCCACCCGTTCCACTCTGCTGACTTACTTTCCTCTACTAGGATTTGACTTTTGAAGTTGTTATCACTAAATTGACATTTCACCCATCAGTAATATATTTAAATACTGTGTGCTTATCTGAGGTCAGAGGGCTGTTCACGATGATATAAATTATCGGTTATGTGAGAGACGCACTGAATCAACTTTTGAATGGGCGCCCAAGGTTACAAAGGGATTTCCCCTGTTATCACAGACATAAAGCCGTTCTTTGCTAAGTCAAATGCTTTTAATACATGAAGCAGAAAAAAAGACGTCTGATTAATGAATTTCTCTCTACTTTCTCTATTTTTTTAACCTTTATCTCACCCCTTCTTTCTTTCCCTATTTCTCTTTTTGTTTCCTTCTCTCTTCCTCTTGCTTTGTTGCCTTTGTTTTTCTTCCTTTTGTCATTCCCTCTTTCAGGCTGTTTCTAATTTTTCTCTTGTCTGAAATCCACATAATCTCTTTGCTGCTTATTGTCTTGTTCTAGACTGATTTCACCTTTTTTCCTTTTTCCCACATCTCTTGTTCACTCGTGATCCAAATGTTTTTCCTTTTTGAGGTATGTTGTTTTGTTTGATTTATTACATTTTCTCTTTTGTCCACCCTCTTTTTTCTCAGTTTTTCGACTTTCCTCCTTTTTTAATTGCTTATTATATTTCCAATATTTTTTATCTTCTTTCCTTTTTTCCTCTCGTTGGCTTGTTTTTCTTCGTCTTCACTTTTTTAGTCTTAATTTGTAATGTTTTTCATCATCTTTTCCTGCTAGTATGTTTTCCTCTTTCTGTATTCGTCCTCCTCCAGCTCATTAAAAGGAGTCACAAATGAAAAGAAAAAGTTTGAAAATTCATGGCTTGAGTAATAAATATAACATTGTTTACTTTGCATAACTTAAAGGAAACAAAATGGTCAATAAAAAAAAAAGGAAAAACGTAATAAAAATAAACTTTACCGTAATTTGCAATATTTTCTTGTCCAGAATATGTGGAGAATGTGTAATTTGATGGCTTCAAATCAGATTTTCAGAGGGCATATTCTTCTCCTCAGAATGTAAGGAAATTGCCCAACAGAAACGTATTAGAGAAAAAAAATGGTAGTGAATGAAATGGGAAAATCGTGAATGAAATCTAAAATGAAAGGAAAAGATTTATACGAAATAAAGAGCAAAAACTGAACAAATGAATACAACCGGAAGTGATCACAAGACCAGAAGCACGCTGGGAGAATGTTGAAGAGAAATGAAGAAAAAAGAGAGCTAAAGAATTGAATGAAATACGAGAGAACGAAAAACTGCAGGATTAACAGTCAAATGACAGAAACGGAAAATTAATGAAAAAATTGAGAAAAGCTCCGTCAATAATCATTGTGCGGGCTGAAAACATGTTTTAATAAGAATGACACAATATCTCGGTCGCCAACTAAAGCTACACTGTTAATTGGACGCCAGATTGTCTTGCATTGCGCAACACAAAACAAGAATGAAATCTTTTCTAGGCAGAACATGATTTTTTTCAACAATTGTAGAATACGTGAAATGTAAATTAACCCTTTGTGTTTTAAATCCGTATTCATGCATGGTCTTCTGGTTTTTGCTGTAATTCTGTAACCGAGATTTTAACAAATCGACATGGAATAAGTATGACTGGATTCCATTGGTATTTTGTGTCTTCTCTTCTGTTTCTTGATTATATTCTTGGATGATTCTTGTTAGGGTCCATTAAAAATGTCCGTATTTCCACCCTTGTTAAGCAAATGGAATACATGATACTGTGTTAGCTAGAGTTATCCAATGTGATTGTGACTCACCAAAAAGACCAGTATAATTTCCCCAGTTTATACTTTTGTCTTTCTTTCCATTCTTCGTATGTTTATTACTAATTGCTACTCCCTTTATTAAACCCTATAAATAAAACTAATTGTAACCCTTCGAACACTCATTCCGGTTACAGGATTCGTTACATTCGCTGTTTGCTGCCGCTCTAGTTTTCAACACTAAAAAAGGCATAAAACAGATTAAGAAATTGAAGTCAGCAAATATACCCATCATAGCAAATTCTTTTCGTACTGTGTTTGATCCTCAGATATTACCAAAATGCGTCTCTGGCATGGTTGACATTAAAGATAGCAAGAGAGTGACTATACAGTCAAAAAACCCTTTTCTTAACGAAAACACCCGTTCTTTAAATAGCTGCAAAAGTATTTCATTCTATAATCGAACATAACAAAGAGAAGATTGTTTTATTAATCTAACAAATGATTACAGGTTTGGCACACACGATGAGACATGGCCCTACCTAATTATTTCTTGATTGCTAATTATTGTTCAACGCCAAGCAGAGTTGCAAATTTAAAAAAAAATACTTTCATTTTCCCGACTCCGCAAATTCACTGTTACCAGCCTATATTCTGTTCTTGTTTGTTCGTTTGCTTTTTCCATTTGAGATGTCTTGTGCAACTGATATCGATGATTATTTTTATTGGTTACTTAAATTTTGAAGTCATTCGAAAAATTGAAGACCATCTAAATTAGCATCACTGAATGTTTACTGAGTTCAATTGAATCAAATACAGGACCATATATTTTGAAACCAGTGAGGATGGAAACTCACTACATTACCAATAGGTAGCATGATGAACAGTCAAGGGCAAATTTTCCAAGTGGATGAATAAGGGGAACTATTTTCAATCAAGTATGTTGTAAACAAATACATTTTAGTGAGTTTATCTGAACAGATTTACTAAATAACTCCGAATTTGAATACAGTGCTTGTTTAGTTCGCATGATTATATCACACTCCACGGTAGGAGGCCATATTTATCTGTACTTGAGCCATTGTAACTCGATGGGGGTTTATTCTGCATCACTCTCTTATAATCTGGCCGAATGAAAACTTGGCATCAGATTGAGTGGATACAATCTTAATTATTCTGTTTGTCATTTCGAAAGAGGAATTTAGAGATGCTGTTTTCGAAGAGTATTGATTTAATATAAGATCCCAAAAACTTCATATATATATATATATATCATTGACCGATGAGGTAGCCGCTTCAGGTACCGTTGCTTTAACTAATGAACTAAACAGCCACACAGAAAGACAAAATTCCAAATGAACGCTCTGTGATTGATATTTGTACATTTCCCTCTCCGTTGGGATGTTTAAAATTGACGGAACTTTGAAGCGATTCCTGTAGCAACGCAATTTCTCTTTGATTCGTCATTCTGTTTAAGCCGAGTGACTCATTCTTCGTGTGAGCGTGAGAGGTCATTCTCAGCATCATATATATATATATATATAATATATATATATATATGTGTGTGTGTGTGTGTGTGTCAGGCACGCTACTTGAGTCTAAAAATCTTTAAAATATTTGCCACATTATGTCAGGCGACATTTTAATCTCAGTAAACCAACAATAGTCTTTACATCCACATCTTGTTAACCAGTATAATCTACATTAGGCTGAATTAATGACATGAATCATTCCACATTTCACTTTTTCAAAAGTATCTTCATCCATATCTGCATATTCTGTCAGGAAAAGTCTATTGGTAATGTATACTTTGGAATTTAAAATGCAATTTTTATTTTCAACATAAACAGAAACAACCTTGATTTCGATAAAGAATTGTGGTAAAAAAATGATGACCATGATCTATATCCCTCAACCAACAAGTTCAGATTTTGAAATCTGACCCTCGATGAGCATTATGAATAAAAACAAAAACAAGTAAAAAACAGACAAAAAACGAAACAACAAAACTATCCATTTCATTTCAAAATTAACACTTACGATTAATTCATATCTTAGATGTTCTGTCGGTTGTGATTATTCTGCACAACAAATATATGTTTTAAGCATGATCACTTTCCTTATCGATACATTTCATTCAGTCGTGAATGCTGCATAGAGCAGTCATTATATAGTAACTAGCTCGAGGCTACACACTACAAACAACGTGTTACTTCATGGGTTTATGAATCCTGCTCATGAATATTGGAAATACAGGCCTCTTTTTCTTCCTCGTAGAATGTAAGTTTGGAGATTCAAGCAACATTATCGTTTTGTTGACTATAAAAGCAAAATAACCAATGTATTCTATAATCTGAACAACGCTTGGAATCATGCATATCATTTTTTGACAACAGTTCTCCTATATGATGATTTTCAGTTGCTTTTTATAGCAACAATAAATCAAGAAGGTACGTATTGATCAAAATTGATATCAGGTTGGCTGAAATATAATTGTGTTTTTTCACCATCACCTACACAACAGCACCGAGCACAGAATAATTGATATTAATGGAAACACCCTTCAAAATCTACAATTTTATGTCAACTAAAAAACAAGTCCATGTATCCTGGAAGCAAAGAACCCTTAAGTCCTTGAATTGATGAAATCTTCGAAGACATTTTGAGATGCAAGTTGGTTATTCAAGGTCCTCCCTTATAGGAAGAGTTCGAAACACTTGAAAAAGTGTTGGACGTAAACGTTGCAATTCTTGGTGCATGGTGTCAATTCCCTGGCAAGACAACCTTTTAGCACAGGATTTGTCTGAATTATGAAAGTTATACTAGATGATCTCTCTCGATTTTACAAATAATGACCATTTTCTTCCGTTGATTCAGTTATGGATTAGGGAAACGCCCCATATCACAATGCAATCTAAAAAATGGATTGTTTTTGTTACAAAATACAGCGCTGAGCAGGCTTGGTAACGACATTTTTTCTTTTATTTCCCTTCAGTTCTTACGGTATCTATTTGTAGAGTGCTTTAGCTATCTAAATTTGGTGCAAATAACAATCGGCAATCTCTTGACTCGTATGTGTCCTCCTCAATAAGGGTCCTTGTTTGGATGTTATCAATCACATTAAGGCATCCATGATCCTTATCATCGTTTATAGTTCGAAAATCCAGAACTAATGTTGAGGTGTACGTTCGTTAACAATCCCCTGGACAAATGTCTACACGATATTGCGAGGAGCGTCCGCTTATTTGCGTCCAGTTTTCACCACATACAACAAATTAGCTCGAATTTACATTTTTTCCATTTTTGATTTTACAGCTTCAGAGAAATCAGAATAAATAATGAAATAAAACTGTCATCTTGAATGAGAATAGGTGGGTTCGAAATGCTATATTGAAGAATATAGTTAGGTAATATTTCATTCCAAAATAGGCATCGAAGTCTAGAATAACAAAAACTGCAAGTATTTTTGCACCAACCTGATTATACTTCATCTGATAGAATGAAAGGGTCTGGTTAGTCACTCAATCGTGACTACAGTCATCTCAAAAAATAGAAGAATAAGAAATCAATGTAAATTTGATCCTTTTGTTGGGTGGTGCTCACAATAAAATTTCTCAATCTATGAAAAAAAAACATAGGGTGAACACTGCCAGACGAAAAGTATAGGATCAATGTTAGTTAAACTTACATTGCAAATCCCTACAAAAAACCGATTAAAGGGATATCTTAAAGAAAAAAAACAACATTTTTTTTAAAATTTACATGAGAAGTAAATACTTACATAGACAGTCCTCTAGTCCCATATTCAGCGTGGAAGCGTGATGCGTACTTACCCAGCCAATCAGCTAATCTTGAAAAATGAACAAGCTTATGTTTACAGTTTAGCTGACAGTTTTGGTTGATGGTTTCAAATGATTGCTGATTTCTTGGAAGCATTCACATCTTTTCGAAAAGGTTTACAGACAGCATCTTAATCACCATCGAGTGACAGGCACTTATTTACAAACAACATCATTTTTTTAATGATTTTCATTCTTTTTTCTTTATTATTAGGTGCGGTGTTTGACGTTGATGGCAGTTTGAAAACATTGCCAGCCAATTTTTTTATCCGTTATACATTTTTTCTCTTCTTGTGAAAGCGATCAGGCGTTTTATACATCAAACGAATAGTCCGCACGAAGAGTACTACTTGATGTGTCTGTGATGGTGAACATGTTTTTAAACCATTTCAGAGAAAGGTCAACCGCAACAAAGAATGGTCCAGTCAAAATAATCAACTTATTTTGTTTTTATGTTTGGTAAGACCGGACCTAGACTCCCTGGTGCTCCGGGTAAGTAGTTGTTTCTCAAAAAATTATAATATCATCATATACTTAAGTTTTACAATCAGGAAAAATAAATATATAGAAATAAAAAGGTTTATCACAATAATGAGGTAAACAATCGAACCCACTTATAGAAATTTATTTGATGAATATAACAGATTTATTATAATAACATACATAGAGCATCCTTTTGTGTCTGACTAATGGCAAGTGCTGTTTGGATAGTACCTCTAACAAAGTCTAAATATCTTCGTACATTAAACCATCTTTCAATATACATCACTTGTCATTCATCGCTACTTCTTGGTAAATGTACATGTTTTTTATTCTTAATCAAAAAGTCCTTATGAATTCTTCTGCAATAATAATGCATTTACTTTTATCCATATCACATGCACATAAAATTCGTCCTTTCATATTCTAATTTACTTTTAGCTTCTGTTGAGAAAAAATACGGATCTCAATATCAGGAATTATGGTCGAATGTAGATTGCTCTTTTAAAGTTTAATTTTTCGCTATTTCATGGGAAAGTAACCCAAGTTACAGGGGAAACCAGGGTCCATGGCCAACATTCTCAGACAATGATAACCATTAAGGAATCAAATAGCAGTCGAAGGGACATCAGAACACCAAGCGTGATTAATGAAGAACATAGTATGGACAATGACCCCCCCCCCAAAAAAAATCAGGATGGAAAAAGCAAAGCTGAGAAAGTAAACTACTAAAACTACCGACAATCACTGTAAGCTGGAAAGCTTTTAGTAAAGGACGCTAAAATTTGAAAGACAAGAAAAATACCACGTGCTAAAAAGAAGGGTGTAAAACTAGTACATACTTCTACGAGTCCACTGTGTGGCTAAAGTATGGGACCTAACCAAAAGTCATTCAAACTGAAAACCATGTAACGTGCACGGAAGAGAAATATGCTCAACCTAACATGGAGAAATTGCAAAAAAGCTCAGTGTATATAAAGAAAAACTACAGTGAGAGCCATCATTGAATTCATTACAAAACTCAAATGGCAATGGGCTGGTCAACTAGCAGGAATTACAGACAACTGCTACACATATCTACACACAGTGTGGATCCCTAGAGACCGTATGCAAAATTGTAGCGGGTAGAAAGTAAAATGGTGTGACAAATTGGACTAATTCAGAATGTATTGGCTCTCTGACACCCACGATAAAGGAGTATAGCAAATTTTGAAGTAGGTATATGTCCAGCGATGGAAAGTAAAGTATGATGATGATATATATACACACACACACATATATATATATATATACATATATGTATATATATATATATATATATATATATATATATATATATATATATATATATATATATATATATATATATATATATATATATATATATATATATATACACACACACACACATAAATTATGAAATAATTAAATAAAACAGAAACCTATTTGAAATGATCTCCTGTCCTTACGTGGTGAATATCAAACTCAATTTATATAGTATAAACTGAATAAACAACTTAAAAAAATAGGGCTGCTGCTTTTTATCAAATGTCTATTCTATTTAAGTCGTCTAAATTGAGTGATATGTAAGCCGTGTAACGACGTGAGATCATTCCAAATAAATTTCTATATTGTATAACGAAATTTATAAGTCATTCCGTCGGACCAAATATGACCATTCCTCAAATACATAAAGGGGAACCAAAAAGGTCTCAGCAGCTATAGACCAATAAACATACTGCATCAACAAACTTTCCACAAAAATCATCACCCACCGAATTGCAAATACCTAACCATGGGAACAAGCGGGCTTCAAGAGAAGCTACTCGATTATTGATCACCAGTATTCAATGAATGAACTTGAACTGCCGCTCGCTGTAGCATTCATCGACTTCAAAATGTCCATTGATTCAATGGAAATCGCAATGATCATGAAGGCCATCACTCTACGATTACAAGGTGTAGATCCCGTACAAAGTGAAAACCCAATGTGCTGCAACATGTATACAATCACAATGGCTCCTGTATCAGGGTCAAAGGAGGTGTAAGACAAGGTAATACAAGCTCATCCAAACTCTCCATAGCCTGCCTTGCGATGATGTTCCGGAATTTAGACTGGGAAAATAGAGGAGCAACCTCTGATTTGCAGACGACATCGTCTTTTTGTGCAGAAAACCTACGCAAACTCCAACTAATGTTAGATTAACTAAATGAAGAAAGCAAGAAAGTCGGCCTACACATGAATTTTGGTGAGACATAGATGTGCAATAATCACGTTGGAAATAAGACCAACCAATGCATCTTCCTGATAGTCACTTATGAAGCTGAAAGATGGAACTTAACCAAGACACAAATCAGCAAACTGAGAATCTTGCAACGTGCACATGAAAGAATTAAGCTCAACTTCAAATGGAGGGATTACAAAAGAGCAAAATATCTGGGAGAAAACGGGAGTCTGAGATATCATAGACTCCATTAAAAAAAATCAAATGATAATGGACTGGCTATGTTGCAAGTATGAACTGAAAACTGACGGACAACAAGATTGACGATATGGATCTCTACGGATCACATGCACAATTGAGTACTAGATAGAGATAAGAACAAAAAAAAAAATACTGGCTTTGCGATACACATGGTAGAAAAGTTTGGCAGAAAAGGTCTATGTCCAACGACAAGACTTTCAAAACTGATGATGATATATATATATATATATATATATATATATATAATATCTAAATACACTCGAACCTGACCAAAAAACTAAGGAGAAGTAGCTAAAGCTAGATATATATATATATATATATATATATATATATATATATATATATATATATATATATATATATATGTATGTATGTATTGTTTCGGTTACATATCACGTATTGGATGCCTATATTCATATCTTGAATGCAACTGTGACTGACCTGACTTTTTGTTGATCACCTAAATCAGAGAAGATCAAGTACATGAAAAGGTTCTAACACTGATTAGAACTTACCATTTCATGGACAAGTTATTCCCACCTTTTAATGGAAAAAAGATTATAGATATAGTAGGGTATTGCTGGGATGTCTATGCCTATGAACCTACTCTAGCAAAAATGAGCCTGACCTGTATGTATGTATTTATGTGCATCATAAGCCTGTATCTTATTATTAGAAAATCATTTAATTGATGACAGATACTCGTTTTTCAACAAAATCTCTTCCCATATAAATGCACTGACCCAGTCGGAGATATCTTTCTTAAATGACCAGTTTATCATAACGGATGCTTGTGAGCCGAAATAAATGCTTCAAACACTTTGGATCTATAGAATGAAACGCTGATTAACTTTGAAACCTGCACTTTATATCTGGAACCATCAATGAATTGTCAGCTTTCAATTTTACTTGTAAACTCAGTTGGAGCAGTTGTAGTTAAAGATTTCTAACTTCTTCAATGAGATATGAATAAACCTTAACCCTACCTATCATGTCGATTCTAGATACGACATTCCTGTTATTCTTCTGTTGTGTCAGTCATTTGATAACTTTAATGTCACTACTTTTTCATCGCTCTTTTGTTATGTAAGTCCTTTGAACGGAACTGATATGGAATGGCTATCTTCCCAGCGTAAACTTCTGTCTCATTTTGTAGTTAAAACCATCACCCGGTGAAAGAGTGATAAGAAACAAGATGGCATCGTGCGACTTTTTTCCCCTGCATACTTCACATCGGCTCTAAACAGATTAATTAATTAATATAAAGAAGACAATTTACCAAATTGAAACTGTCCTCTAAGGAAGAGGTGCAAAGATGCGATGGCTGATGATATCAAAGGAAATTCAATCACCGTTTGAAAATATTTTGTCAATTAGATTCAAACCATAAAAGAACGTTTTTCGCTTTTCCAGCCATTTTTTTTCAAAGATCGTTTCTACTTTCTGTCTTTTCAGATTCTTCCAGTTTGATCAAAATGGAACAAATAATGCATTTTAATTAAATGTGTATTATTTTGTTTTGTTTGGTTGCACCGATCCTAGTAATAGAATCACCAAGATAAAAGAAATCTATGGTTATTGTAGAGAGAAGGAAAACATGTCCATGTGGATAGATAGATAGATAGATAGATAGATAGATAGATAGATAGATAGATAGATAGAAAGAGAATATTCTAAATGTTTCAGAGAGTAAAACTCATACCTAGGAAGAATAAGCTCAGAAAAATTGAAAAGAAGATATATTGAGAGCGGCTGAAAACAAATTAGAAGACATAAAGGTTATAATCAAAACTAGTCCATCCCCTGTGATAAAAAATCAATGATAAACAGCTTTTCTCAAAAAGTACAGCATTCCACTAAAAACATTTTGTAAAACCTTAGTGCCGTAAGGCTAAAAAGCGTATACCATTAATTTTTAAAATTTGCAGCTTCCTGTTATTGAATTCTATCAGATGTGTATTTTAGAATAAAAAGCTTACAGAGACCCCCTCCCCAATTCACCAAGTTCATGAGTTGATATGACAACCTGTACTATTTATGAATAATTTGGAGTATACAATGTCCTGAATGGAGTATTTTGAGACAGATGAGATTGTTGAGTATGGAAAAGGGAACAACACTTTAATTTAAAAACAAAATCCATTTGTTTCGTAATGTTTTCGATGTTGAGTTCCCTGTCTAACTAATTTAGTCCGCTCTAAAAGCATGGAAATGAACGGTACTTGATCTTAGGAGAAAAAAACATATGTCGAAGACGCTGCTTAAAAAAGAGCAATAGAAAAGACTGGCTGCTACAGGGTCATACACCACACTGAGCGTGACTCTTTCCCTTCAACCTTCTATCTCTTATCTCTCTCCCTTCGTATATATATATATATATATATATATATATATATATATATATATATATATATATATATATATATATATATATATATGTATGTGTGTGTATATATATATATATATATATATATGAGTGGGTGTGTGCGTGTGCATGTGCGTGTGTGTATGTGAGTGTATTTTGTTATTTTTTGGCTTTTTGAACGAAGATTTTGGACAGTTTACCCTGATTGTTGTGGGCCTACCGGAGACCAGCCAGACATATGTAGGATATGCAGGCTTTTCCAATTAAATTGTAAGAGAAGGTCTGACGACTAAAAGGAGCTCCTGCCTTATGATGCAATCTTCTATGACCTCGACCAATGTCTGTAGGTACAGCTTTCGTTACTGGCTACTTAGATAATCTTTTGATAATTGAAATGATTTGGATAGTGATTTCTCGATGACAGGGGTACCTGCCAACTTTGGTCAGGAAAGACACCAACGAAGTCATTGAGGTCAAAGACAAATCTAAAAGCAATTATCGAAACAAAAAGACAAGCAGAAGATAAACTAAATCTCAAAACAAAAGTAGATAACAAGAAATATCTTACCAGGAAACTTCTTTATCTCATCCCTGATGTCCTGTATTTAACAGCTTATTTGCACAGAAAAACGAATTAAAAGGTTGAATCGACGGAATCTATCCACTTCGTTTAATGAAACTTACTGAAAAAGAATTTGCTGCCAAAATACACACATGCACACAAACGTATATATATATATATATATATATGTGTGTGTGTGTGTGTGTGTGTGTGTGTGTGTGTGTGTGTGTGTGTGTTCGTGTGTTCGTGTGTATGTGTGTATGTTTGTGTGTGTATACATACTGCACTTATATTCATTTCCCAGTTGATAAGCACGTGAGAGAAATCCGCCGAGTATTGAAAAATATTTACGATGTTTCGTACATCTCTAATAAGCACTGATTTTGCAAACGGTTGCCAACAAATACGACGAAGGGATAGGCAAATTACAACACGGCTCCCAGTAAATCCCAACACAGCCATACCTAAAGGGACTGATTGTCAGAGTTATAGAAATTGGTTTGGGCGCTGTAATCAAGTTAACTACAATTTATAATGCAGCCACGAAATCCGATTCGTGGTTTCAACGCCTTTATAGGTCCTAAACACGATTCCAGAACACATCAGTCATACCTTTTAAGAAATGCCAAACGCTCGAATACATAATAGCATCAAAGAGATTCGGATGTTATTTATCTGGCAAAACCAAAACAATAACAGGAAGGAGAAAAAAAAGGAAATGACTATAACCACAGAAAAGGAACAAAAGACAAAGAAATAGAAAGAAAGAAAAGAGGGCTCAACCAGTCGGAAGAGATTCTCGGATTCTTACTATTGTTTGTGTTTCTTTCACATTGATTTATATATTACCTTTTTCATCCTTGTTCATTTACTGCATATGCGTGAACAAAATTCCTAAGCAGGTAGATAATATGGATGGAAGAATTACTCTTTATGGGGTATTTGACGGCAATATTTAGCTGCTCGGTGAAATAAAAGAAATACAGTGTACTGGTCAATTTGAGTGGGAACGAAAAATGAAGCTTGAAATAGCGATGGGCATTCATTCCAATTTATAAAGGCCTTACAGAGTATTTGGGTGTATAATTATGGAAATAAGTGTTCAATTTTAAAACATTGAAATGTGAATGCACAAATTCATGAACGGATATATATATATATATATATATATATATATATATATATATATATATATATATATATATATATATATATATATATATATATATATATATATAAAATTTTTCTCCAATGGTTTGTCACAGATTTTTCACATTAGGAACATTTAAAGAAGACTTTGATTTTTTCTCATTTGTAACTGCTCTGCTGCTGGTATTGAGTTCTTTTCTGAAAAAAGATATACTCAAATCGTTAATGTATATGCACACATTTGTTTTATTTTCTATTTTCGTTTATATATATATATATATATATATATATATATATAGTAATGAGGAACAGCTATGTTAGATTACATCAATTGATTGATATTGCTGATAGAAAATACGTTGATAAATGATTTCTTTGTCATTCATGACAATACTATCCATGGCTGACAGATTCACGGCTGCTGTTGCTAGCATATGTCTCAAACGATTGTTCAGGTTTGCAAGTTTCACATCGACGTTGAACCTGGATAGAAAACACCTGCAGTCAGACTTCTCATCCGGCGTAAGAACCAGATATCATATATAAAGAGTACCACTGATCATGTTCTTTAGATTCCTGAACCATTAGCCGAGGTCAACTCTAGTGAAGAATCCAAGTTTTACTTCCTGGGATCTGATGGTACGAGAATCTTGTCCCTCAATATGTGAACGGAAGTCTGAAGTTTGGAGGTGACACGCCTTTTGGCGTTATCTTGCTGCTGACGTTAGCCCTCTGGTTTGTCTGCTTAGTGAGATGAAGTCTTCATGGAGAACTTCTCCAACTGCGTGACACTCCATACTTCCCTTCTGTTAAAAATAGGCTGCCCATTTCCATGCAAGATAATGCATTCTGACGCGTAATGGAGAGGTGACAACTTCAGGAAGGACTTTCAATAATGATCTGGCCTGCCTAAATCCCTGACCTCAATTGTATAGGGGGTTGATAGAAGACATTGCTCAACGTTTAAATCAAAAACAACTAGAACAACTTGAACCATGATTTATGTGGAAATAAAGGCTTCTAACTATCAATGAACAAAGATTGCCACATTCTGGTTTTGTAATGAATGTATGAATTTTGCTTCGATTTGTTGATATTCATTTCTTCCAATTTGATCCTGTTGCTGTCAGAGTTCTGCACATATATATATATATATATATATATATATATATATATATATATATATATATATATATATATATATATACATATATATATATATATATATATATATATTGAATAGATATATGATCCAATTGAATGATTATAAATTCTGTTATATTATATAAAAGCTCTTATATGAAATGATCCCCCATCATTACACGCGTAATGTATCATTTGGCCTCGACCAAGCAGCAGCATCCCTATTTTTTTTTTATCGTTTATTCTATTTATATTGTTCAGGCCAAGAAATATATTAGACGTGTCATAACGGTGTGAAATTTCAAATAAAATCTTATATGATATAACGCACTTTATAGTCACACATGTAAATGCATATTTTCTGAACATTTACTTTCGTAGAGGTCCTTGTAGACGACTATTTGTGGTGACACAAAATTTCCTGATAATATCCAGATTTTCATTTTCTCGATCAGCCAGATTTCCCCCCGACGGCATTTCCAGGTTGCATATTCCTAATCCATCAAGATACACGCCGACGATATTCTCCTGTTACAGTTCCTGGATCAACTAAATTATTAGCCCACAACATTCTTAAGTGCAATTTCCCGGGTGCACTCACGTACCCTCACGTACATATATGCACTATAATACTTGAAAGCACATACATAGACTCACAGTAACAAGTAAAAGTACATACATTCACAGACATCATCATCATCATCATCATCAGTCTGTTAACGTCCATCGTTGGATAAAGATCTTCCCCAGAAAATCACCACAATTCTCTATCATGGGCATCCTAGAGCCAGTATTTCCTGAATATTCCTACATCATCTTTCCTTCTTGTGTTCTGTTGGCATGACTTTCTTATGTGATCTCTGGGGATCCATGTTGTGAGACGCGATGTCCATCGGTTGTTTTTCATTTTTGCGACATGGCCTGCCCATTGCCATTTGAGTTTTTTGATATTTTCTATGGTGTCTTGGACTCTCATTTTCTCCCTTATGTACTGTACTCTCTTGTGATCTCTCCAGGTGAGGTGGAGCATGATTCTCTCATCACTCACTAACAAATGCATTCGTATAAAAGGACACACATACATACACACTGACACATACATGTATGCACAACCATGCATACTTGTATATGTACACACTGCACGTCTAAAATACATGCATACTGAGAGATGCACATGCATACTGATAGGTGCACATGCATACTAAAAAACCCACACACGTACTGATATGCACATACACTATCATATTGTTAGACATTCACTGATGCATGGGCACACACGCTTATTCGAGCATCAACACAAACATGCATGCACACAGGTGATCTCTAACACATGTACACACATAATGCATGCTGGTACATTCACACCAATACATAGGTACACATACATGCATATATTTGCAAACACTGACGCACATAAATTCATACTAATACACGCTCACGCATATACGCTTGTTTATACATACACAGAAACTCATGCTCATGTACACACAAATCAACACATGTACACAATACCGTAATACTCATGTGCACTAAAAGTATACATATATTGAATATGTGTGCGTTTTTGCCTCACTGTGTGTCTGTATGTGTGTGTATGTGTACGTGCCTGTATATGCGTGCGTGTATGTGCGTCTGTGTGTGCACATGTAATGTAAAACGGATTGTTGTGAAGACGAATATTGACTGAGTGTGAGGCTTACGTTAGAAGTCTTTAATGGAAAGTAGATTCTATCAAAATTATCGCAAAAAAGACAGAAAAAAATATTTCTCATCCGTCTTTAAAAATTCCAAAAGAATAAAGTTGGATAAAAAAGAAACTTCGGATTTAGAATTGAATTCAATTCTGTTTCTTCCTATATATCCCAAGGAATGATATTTTTTGTCTATCGGTTGTGAATTCTTTATAATTGACAACTTTTTTTTTCAATTTTTTCTATTGTTTTGGAAAAGCTCAACATGCAGAGACATGAATTTGCTTAAAATAACCACCTTTTAGCCTATGTTTGACGGTGATAAATTCCATTCAACTGAGGATAACCATTTCAAATAATGTATTTTTCAACTTCAACATTCACTTACCAGAGATGAACTGGAAAGGATTACAAATTCAATAAAATATGTCGTTATGACGGTAACTTTCAGTACTGAGCAGAACTACCCTTGAGTTTTTAGTGAATGTACGAAAAGGCCAGATCGTCCATAAAAGTACCAAATGTAGAAAAAAAAATCAGTATTAGATGATGAAGTGAGGTAAATAGTTGTAAAATAAAAACAAAAAAACATATGACAAGTACTAAAAAAAATCAAATTGGTTCAAATATAGGAGAACTGCTACTTTTCCTTTTGTATTTCTATTCTAAAGAAGTCTTTTATTTTGTTAAAAAGATTTTTTCAGACCATACATGTTTTCCAAAAAGTGAAACGTACTCTACCTCAATATTTTCCTCGGCTATAATACAAAAAATTGATTTTAATGGAAATAGCCATTTTGTTCAATCTTTTCCATGAGTGTCTGCTGCCATTTTTCCTTGGAGAGGCAATCGGATATATTAAAGGGAATGGTCGATATCTAGATGATAATTATCAGGTAATGGACCAACGAATACCTCATATGTCACTTATCCTCGGCTGAAACGTTTTATAGTGATATCCAGCTTTTTAAACGTTCAACTCCAATCCTCACCTCCATCCCACCCTCATCCAGAAGAGGGCAATGCCCTGTTCGTACCCCTCTCAGAAACCCATGAACCTTTACGAGCATTGTTCTGAACTTACTGGAATCAGTCAAAGGTATCAATTTCATACAAACGTACCCAAAGTGTCAGTCCTGGTACTGGTTTGTGTTAGCAATAATAATATTGTCTCCAATTGCTTCGAATGTAGCAATTTGTTCTTATTCGGTTGAGCTCTTTCGCAATGACTGATGATTCTTCAGTGACAGGCATGTTGGCATTTGAATTGCACATAAGTAGTATTATGTGATCCAAGGGGGTAAATGGTGATTGAATTCAATACAACGCTTTCGGTAAAAAAAATCAGTTGTTTTGTCCATTTTTTGTGGCTTTCTCTTATTGACCTTTTACGCAATTTATATGAATATTCTAAATAAAAATGAAACTCGTATCTAAATAAATGTACGGAATGTAAAAAAAGAAATTTAATGATAATCCTGACGGGCTTATATTTTGTTATGTAAATAAAACCTTATGAAAATGAAATTGCCGTTTTAACCTTCTGCACTTTAAATTTCTGAACATGATATTTTTGATGTTTTGAAGATTGCCTCATCATCTTTCAAGATATTACAATTCATTTGTAGTTATAGTCTATAACTATCTAGAAGGAAATATCCAAAGCCTGCAATCGTTTTTTTTTTTTTTTTTTTTTTGCATAGAACTGTTTTCTAGGAGAATTGCCATGGCTTTGAGATTAAGCAAGTCCCCGTTATTTTAAGGATAATGCGTATTTTATGGATAAAAACGCTTCTTTCTAAAGACACCAATGATTAGAATTTAGTGAAATCAAAGCAAAATTATGTCAAAAAAGTGGAAAAACATCTTGGAATAATCAAAGGTATTATATGCTGTTCAAAACGCCTCAACATATATCAGGATATTTTTCATTGAATATGTATGGATATCTAAAAAAAGGTATTAGATTTAAAAAATGAATTGAAATTCATCATATAAACGGACACACGTAAAGATGTAATATTTTTGTATTGCTGATTCGAGTACTTTTTCTTTTACCTGGTTTGATATAATCTTCTTTAAGTTTTCTTACCTCTTACCTTTCTTCCTTAGTTTTCACTCCTCCTTTTGTTCACCCTACCCTGCTTATCTCAATTTATTCCTGCATAATATCATCCTGTAGGGTTCTTGTTTGGAAATTGTAGCTGATTGTAGTCCAGAAGTAGCAAGGATTGAGCAAACAATACACTTTGATTCTAGTAATAATACTGTAATGATACATTCAGTACTCAGTAGTTCCCCACCAACCCCAAATGTTTGCTAAGAGAAAAATTTGGCCAAGTCATCAGTATACATAAAATGTGAAATTCAGTAATATTTGAGAAAAGGATTCTATGCACATATTTAAACAACTAGTAAAGACTCATAGCCAAAGAATTATAAGACTTATCTTAAATTCCGATTTCCTTCAAAGCCTATAACTGGGCACATGCACAAATAAAGACATGCAGGCATCCATTTACTTTATATATTAACTAATGAAATCTGATTCGTATCTATATGTACAAGCAAGTAGATCTCTACATTTAGTATAGACGATCTAAAATAACCGATATACATTAGTATTCGTCAATCCAGACTATGATGCAACTCTGAACATACATCTGACAAGGCATTTGCTACAGAACTGAGATACAAACAGTCATCCAAACTCAATTAAACACTCATAAAAACACGCGTATCATACGTATACACAACCATCATCTCTAACAACATCGTTCACATGACATCGTCAACAAAGCTATCGCCGTTTCCCAATGCACATTCACAAAATCTCATTGGATAAAAAAATAACAACACGCTTTATCTTCATTGCATTTTGTGTTGCTGTAGAAAGATTAGTATTCGATGTAGGTATTCTTTGAAAAAGCTTTGATGGGAACATTTCAATCTATAACAATATGATTTTTAGCAATTTCCTCTGTCATTTTAACTATCATATCTTCTTTTTTTCTCGTAATTAGATTTTCTATTACCATTTCGTTTTATCAAATACATTATTCATTTTACCATTAACAACTTTTTTTCAATGGTGGCATATTACTCATAAAAAATGATAGGATTATTTATGTAGGGTTCAGTACCCTTGTCTTGGATCAGAGTATCATTGCACTTTGCATAGTATCAGAGTGTCGCTTTTATGTAAATTAATCTAAAGTCTGGTATAGTTTTGGCCAATCAAAGTAGCAGTTCGACTTATCACTGTTTATCCTCTCAGCCAAGTTGGAAAAATCGATATGAGTAATTCAAAATTCAGTTGGGATATTCACAAAATCCAGTAATGTAAATCATCGGGTAGAGTTAACTATTTCTGATTAGATTTATCAGAAAACAGCAAAAAAAGTTGACGCCCAAATCGTCGAAATACGTTTTTCCAGTTTTCAACTCGGTTGAGCTGGTTATTTATGTATGTATGTATGTATGTATGTATGTATGTATGTATGCAAGCTGCAGCAATTGAGCTAGATGTCTGAAAATTTGAACATATACTTATGTGTAGAAAGTGCTCATCTATTTATTTTGAATACATCCCTGACATTGCTTTTTCTTGGAATGATCAATGAAAGTTTGATCCCTTAGTTTTGTTTCAAGCAGCCTTCACGCTTGCCTCCTGAAAATTCACATTTGTTCAGTGAACACTGTACACAAAAGTGAGAGAGAAGTAACGCATTTATTGATTACCTTTTTTGCCAATTCTTTAATGGATCCCCGCTACAGCACAACATTCTACCAAAAGGTATTGGTCACGTGACGTTTTTTTCTCAAATGACTAACAAAATCAATTTGTTTAGTCTTTGGTGTTCCTCTAAATTCGATTTTCATCTTGGGCATCGTTATCAGACTGTTGTGAAGCAGATAGCGTCAATTCACAGTACCATCCATTTCCTTGTAGGAAAAAATAGGCAACCTTTTAATTGAATTAGGACAAATTCAATCGTGTAAATTGATGGCTGAAATTTAGGGAAGGCCAGAAGCAATGTAGACCGTAAAGGCACAAGACGTGGAGTGTTTAGAAGACCTTTATTCGATTGATAGAGATTTGTCTTGAAGTTCTTGAGAGATTCCACATAATTATGTGCTCCATAAAATGTATTACAGCCAGTTGACTTTATAGAAGTTTGAAAATATATACATTTTATGTAATACAAAAAGATATGCACTTATCCTTTGACATTCACGTGGTTTAGATGCACAAGGGACAGAGAAATTCTTTCTCTTCGAACCCACAAACTGATAGATCTTGCCCCATGATTCTTACGATAAAGAGACTCTTTACCATTCTCAAAAAGTGATTGTACAAATGGATAAATGAATGTAATAAAGTATCCAAATTTGAATTTTAAAACATGACTCTCTTTTTTCTGTTTACAGATTCATCCAATATGGTGGAATCGATACGTATTTTAGTCAGAAATGCATTCATAGCTCTTTTTTTGCTTTTTCTGACTAACTTCTTAGAGTCATAATCATGCCCTCTTCTTACATTGCCAAAATTGTACTATTTGTGAAATTATGAAACGAATATGCAGTCAATTAAACGTAAAGCATGAAGTATAAATTTGATAAAACTTTAGTGCAATAATTAGTCACATTTTTTTTATGCTAGTATTTTCCTTTGTCTTAATATTTTTAGTTGCTTTGAGAAAAATATGCAATCTGAGGAACATTTTGGTGAAAAGTAAGAAAAATATCAAATTGAAAGTAAAGAGTTGCATAAACATGGAAAAGATGATAATAATGATTCACAATATCTCATCTACGAAAAATGAATGAGGAAAAGTCTTTGCAGTTGATTAAGAAGAAAATATTAAAAATAACATTTTGACTGACTAGTTTGCAAGTGTAAACATGTGCAAGTTTTAAATCACAATAAGAATTCGACTAGATTCATAATGTCTACATGAATACTTTCAGTTTAAAGTTTTTGACAATTTTTCTTTATTAATAATATAATATATCAAGTTTCTTTCAGTTCCATCTATTCTATCAAGTTTTACGAAAATGGATCCAGCAAGTGTAATTTAGAAGAAGGTTATATGTAAATTTCCTAAAATTGAAGTCGGTCAAAACAACGAAACTTGGTCCAAATCGAATGTAAATATTGTTACAGCTTCAAACATTTGAGCAGCAGTAGATGAGATTGAAACAGAGTTTCACAAAATATTTCAGACTTTTATTGAATCGTCGATCTCTTGTCGACCTCAAACTTGTCCGAAAATAGTGATAATAATCTCAGTTTTATTCTTTTTTATCTTTATTAAAAGACAATGACACAAGCTCGGTTATTCATTCCTTTGTGAATAGGAAATAATCTTTACACATCATTGTGCGAGATGTTTGAATGGAGAAGAAGCACAGGAGCAAAAATATCAATCATGTGTAAATAAAAGAAAAATTACAGAAAAGTCTAGAAACATGTGCAAAAATGCATAGACACTTAGGTATTCATTGGAGTAAAGTTAGTTAATCATATCTATGCATCCATGCTAAGTCAGCAGCCGATTTAAAAATTGCTATATATACGAGACTGAACTGTGGACCCAACCTAAATGTGAATAAATTGCACGTAGCCATACATGCATTGTAAGATAAACGTCGATTATCGTTGTAAACATTGCAACAATATCGGCAACAATTACACACTGCAATGATTTTAGTTATGAGCACCAAAGTCTCAGTTGGTTGCCACATCTTGTGTATCAAGTACAAAAAAGATGGTAATCAGAAACGGAAGCCAAAACTGATTTGTTTTCATTGCCTTGATCGTTGATTCAAATCAAATATGGCTAAATCACGTAAAGACCACCGAAGTCATGGCACAGATGGGCGACCATCTGGGAATGGTAGCTGCCATATGCAACAAAATATTGTTCTGCGACCGTCTCAGTCTATGTTCTAACGCCGATTAACAGAACAACTTACCAAGTTAGCACTGACCCACTCTATCCTTATGGGGGGATAGGATGTTCAACTAGGAGCTGCCATACTTCCATAGAGTGCCAGCGATCACTTCAAACTAATATTAACCAGCAGTGAGTGTAGTTCAAGGAAAAGAGGGAATTCAAAGCTACCAATCCTTATATAGGTGAATACACTTTTTGTCCCCCCCCCTCCCGCACCTAGCAAAAAAAAAAAGTTTAAAAGTCATATTGGATGAGAGTATAAACATATTCTGGCTAATTTGTGAAATGTTGAAATAGAGATGTTTAGTCGTATATAGATAGCGAGGGAACGCCGTTCAAACTCTTCCCAAATGTGAAGGAATGCAGTTCCCAGGCCGTTCTCACAGCCCTGAATCAAAGGTGTCAACGCCATTGTAAAACACTCTTGGATCAGCTACATAAGTAGATTATTCTAGCTTTCTGTCTAAAAGTAAGATACAAATTCTACAATGCATTCAATGGAATTCCCCGGAAATTGAACGTTGATGTAGACAATGTTTATCATAACATTCAACTCCAACAATTGCACGTTAACCAATTTTCACGGTAAATGTCACAAGGGACAAATATGGATGGGTGATGAAGAACAAAGTACGAATTTTCTTTGGAAAGTATACAGTCATGCAGTATTGATCCATTGAGTGCGGAAGGTACCAAAAAGCAATAGTCACCTATTTCAATATAAAAGCCTTAGTCCATTACAAGATAATCGATTGCAAGTCATTATTTGTAAGATGAGCCCTGACTCACAGGTTGCTATCAATCACAATAGAATAGAATTTTCATTGAGTTAGCCATAGAACTGCTATTGATGTATAAGCAGAAAATAACTTTTACCCTCCGGTCCTCTCCAGACTAATTACTTAGAGACTTCAAAAATTCATCAAAGAGCCTCTTTGACTTTTGAAAACTGCCAGCAGAGTTCTTTTAAGGATTGCAATCAGCTGTCTTGTTGAGTTATCTTGTCCTTGGTTTCCCCTTTTTTAGCAGCTATTTCAGCTTTGGAAGAGGGACAAAAGTAGCTAAATCTTGATTCTATAGGCGTTAAATGACGGGGGTTGATGTAATATTGTGCCAAATTACTATTGAGATTCAAAGGAAATGATCGTTTTTTTCAGATAGAACAGGACTTGTATGGATATATACATGTAATTATACTACGTAAGGAAAGCAATGGTAGAGTAACAAAGACAGCTGGAGACTATTCCAAGATATGTAACACACAAACACACACACACAAACAGATTTGTGCACACACACACAAACATGTATACATATACATGTTTGTATATATGTATATATAAATATGTGAAGTGAGGGAGAGAGAGAGGAGGAAAACAGAACCAAAACAAAAACTTAAATTGAATTCGAAGTTCAATAGATGAATAATTCCGATGTAAATCTTATACATGTAAAAGTACCAAAGCAAACGAGTCAACAAAGCCTTGGCTAGACACATATACCCAGAAACCTGGGAGAATCGTGATTTCCTGTGATCACTAACTCCTGAAAGATATCCTCATGAAATAACGGACTACTGATTGGTTTCATTATGATAGAAACATAAATAGAAAATAACTTTTATTTTAGTCAAATAATCCCAGAAGTAAAAAAAAAAACTGAAGCCTTCTTGTTAAAGTCAGGGCTACCGATGAGACTTGAAGGAAACCCCCCAATCAGGCTAAAAAAAAAAAAAGAAACAGACTCGAAGGAGAAAAGTTGAATCAACGAAATACAGAATTTGAACAGATGAATCTCAAATATATAAAGAAATCCATTGAAGTCTGTAAATAATTAGTAAAATTGATATCAAATAAATCAAGAGTTGAGTTCAATTACACGGAAAAAAAGCTCTCTATTACATAAGTAACAAAAATGTTCGTTTATGCATTTAGATAATTAGTTTATTTTTGGTACAATTTTAGAATTTAAGTACGTCTCACATATAACCTTTATATTGCAAATAATTAGATAGTTTGTGGAAGCCCGAATACCTGGTGGAAAACCAAGCGGTGGCAGTCCTGCTTACAATTAGCAGCACCCAGACGTGCTCACAAGTGCATAAAATATCTGAAGTCATTTTCAAGAAAATCAAAAGTTCTGTGTATGAATTAGGCTAGGAAGATCCTATTACCTCCTATCAGTTTGGCCACCTTGGCCAAAATTTTGAATTCTGTATAATAAATCTGAAATTTGGTACATTTATAGCCAAAAGCAATAAAAAAAGTTGATATTCAGGCTTCATGAATTTCAAATATGTAGCCAATGGCAACTATTTCAAAATGGCTGCCAACGCAATAGTTTTCACATGAATTTCCCTACTAGCAATGTATATAATATTATTTTGAAGACGTGAATAATATTTTATATGATATACATACTTTTTGGAAATCGTCATTTGAATAGTACATGCAAATTATCGTATCTGATATGGGTGAAATCAGTGTCAAATCGTACATTTTTTTTATTTGGAACTTTAGAATCGCCTGGGAGCTACTTTTTATCTCACAATCCATGATAACCATCATGTAGTGGTTATTATGCTGGTGTCATTATCGCAAATACCTTCACTTTGTAAATGAGAGTGATGATATTGATCATGATTATGCCAATGGTGGGAATGATACTGATGGTGGTGGTAATAGTGATTGATACAAATATGGGGGTGAGGATGGTGACGATTATGGTCATGTTTATGGTGTTGCTGTTGATTACAGTGGTGCAGGTGGTGAGGGTAAAGGTTATTGTGATGGTGTTGGATAAAGATCGTGATTATCATCTCCATTACCATCATCAGCTTCATGTAGACCCCGAAAATAGTTGTGGTGTTATCAGCATCTGACCCGACACATGGTGAATTATGAGATGGATCGACACTTGTAGGCAGTTCTGATCATAGGAAATGTATGACTTGACACCGATATCACCCATATAGGACTAGTCTACAAAACTGTATCGCAATTATAATGTTCATATCAGTCATCACCGCCATCTTTTTCAATTGTTTGCATGTATTACCCAAATGACAATTCAGCAAGACTATGTACGATATATAAATACAATTAAATCTATCTAAATTATCATATTATATCAATTGTTGATATGAGAATCGATCGGTTATCAGTTGCAACCATTTTGAAATGATTGCCATTGGCGACATATTGAGAATACATGGAAGCTTGATATCCAATTTTTTTTTATGCCTTCGATTATAATTGTACTGAAGTGTATTCTTTTATCACACAATGCATGACTGACTTAAATTTTCAAGCTAAGCATCCCCATTATAAGTGTTTGTGATCCCTGAAATTTTTTCAGTCTTTTTCCCGCTTTTGGATTAAAGATCGTTTCTCACAAACTGATATTTGCCAAAGTGTTCCAGAAAAAGAAATTTAAATATTTTATCTATTTTTCACGCTTTTCATTTTAATAGATAATGTTGTAATTTGTGAAAGTCTGTGAGATAGTAAAAAGAAAACAGTCAAGTTTAATAGCCAAGATCAAACGATGTTTTCTCTGGAGTCAACATGAGCTTAAATTATCTCACTCAACAGATAATTTATCGCTTCTTTTTTTGAGTTTCTGGTGTTATTTTGAAATTCATTTTGCTGTTGCTGCTATTTTCATACTTTTTGGGAAGCTTAATTGATAGAAATATGTACACAAGACTGCACAAATTAGGTAAACTGTTTGAAGTTTTTACCCTCAGGGTAATGAGAAAATCAGTTAAAAACGACAGCTTTTGAAATTTCAAAAAATAAGGAAAGCAAAATTAATAATTCGAATAAAATGATTTCTTTAAAGGAAAAATGATGGTATATGGTTGTCAAAAATCTATAAGAATACGTATTTTGTTACCTTTGGTTGAAAGGTATATGATTATATTGGCAAAAGGCTACAAGCGTGATGAACCTCGTTATAATCTAACTCTCTATAATGTAGAAAATGCCTGGATAAATTTGTTCAGAAATAATATTGCCACACCTCTAAAACTGAAAAGGCCCTGAGTATACGAGAGCAAAAACCCAATTTTTTTGTCTGAGTGGAACAAAAAGTGAATGTTGTCACAAATAGCACGAGTAACTGTTTGACAATTTTATGTACTCCTCAGTTTTTATCCTTGCGTAAAAATCATATAATTTTCCCTGGAGATACTAGATTGGTTCTGACTATTTCCTGATGTCTGCAGTCTCTATGTATAATCTATCTGCAGATTTTAGTGTTGCAAAAAAGCTGCATATGCCAGGCACCCAGCAAGAATCAAACATTGTACTGGAATGATCTAGAAGGCTAATTTGCAAACTATTACGCTATGGTAGGACTATCTACCTATGTATATACTAGTTAAATCAATGATTCCGTATCCTAATAATGGAAAGAGGCATTCATTTTACACAACGAATATTAATTTTCCTTTTTCATCGAGGCATATAGTTCATGTGTGTGCATTTGGTAAAATATTTGATAGCCTAGGTAGATGACATGAGTTCATAGTATTGTTGTCAGTACACATGTGTATACGTTGTTGAATGGAAGCAAGTCACGTAATTTGCCCACGTGAGTGATGTATACGTCAGTATAACGTGACTCAAACTGTGAAAACATGTGAAGAGCAACGACCCAAACGCAGTGGTCAGCGTTAAGTGAAACAGAGTAATCAGTCAGCAACAGAGTCAGAGACAGAGGGTGTTAAAGCATTCCCACTCTTCTGTGCTGATGGATAGATCATAATGGGTTTCTATGTTTGACCGAACATGAAATCCATTTTACTGTTCTACCCTTTATTCTCCCTTCAGCCAACACCTATTTAGAATTGAAGAAATATGTGTGTTTATGTATCGAGATAACTCGACAACTGGCCATTGTATAAAAGCTACAACCATCTGATGTACTAATCAGCACACAAGTTAGTGCAATATCAACTTGGAGATGTTTTTTTCATCAGCAGTTACCGAGAAATCTGATAGGAATAAGATTATACTTTCTATAAATTACCTTCCCTGACTTAGAAATTATCTAAATTTTGATATAAGATCGATTGGTAACTGGTATGGAAGTAATATCATGATAATCATGACAGTATGCTCTGCACATCATAAAATCCACACCAAATATGGAGCTTTGTATGATGCCACCACCCTAGTTCAGATTTGAGCGATGACTCACAACCACAACAGAAGAATTCAACAACTCGACAAATGAGATCACCAGCTTGTCAATAAAACCTTTTAATTGTATTTGTATTGTACCGTTTTTACTGTCTGACTACATCAATCTAAATCTGCTTTTCTCCAACTCTTTGCTACAATCTGTTAATAGTTATGAATCTCAGCCTCTCTCTCTGTTTCTCTCTCTCTCTCTCTGATTCTCTCTCTCTCTCTCTCTCTATATATATATATATATATATATATATATATGTGTGTGTGTGTGTGGGTGGATGGGTGTTTTGTTGTGTGTGTGTGTATATCTTGCTGGTACATTAATTCTTTGTTTTCAACATAATCTTATCCCTTGTCAGTGCATTCAACCCAACACTATTCCGTAGATCGAATAGATTGCCTTTCCATAGATCGAACATTATACAGAGAAAATTTCAGCTCAACATTTACCTAACAACCATGTGAATAGATTATGTAGGTATATTGGTTGATGGGTAATGAAAAATAAAACAATTTCAACTCAAAAGAATTGGTAAACACAAATACCGATGATAACTCTAAAAAAATACATTCACAATGTGCATTTAAAGGCTTCAGGTAATCATCAGTTATCCATTTATCAGTTGATCTGAAGTGAAAATATTCACCGATATTCAACGTTCTATGACGGAAATTCTTCTGAGGCAAGGAACTGCCGAACTCATTCCACAGGTAGGTCCATTCTACCAAATGGTCGTTAGGATATATTTTTAACAGCCAAATCGATATCTTCACGTTGGAAATTCCATTATTTCTCACAAAGAAAATTCTTTTTTAAATTTTTTTATTAGTGTTCATTACATATGTATATCTTCTGCTACTTATCTATTTGATTGACACTATTCTCTAAGCTTTATATCAATTCAATCATATTTCATTTGGAATCAATCAGCTAAAACAGTGAGCTGCAAACCAACCGTGTGTATTTAGACATTAATCTCAGGTACAGGCTGCACCAACTAAGTTTAAACATTTATCCCTTATCATAAGTAAGAAATAATTTATTCTTTGGAACATCTCCCTCAGAATAGTGTTTGCAGGGTGGCAGTTTGCAATGTAAGCACATGCTGAATTGGTCCCTCAGATTGTGTCCAGCAGCATTCACGCTTGTTTTTTAAAAAATTGATTCTTTTGGTGATCATTGCCCGACAATTCAATGATCAACACTTTTCCCCCATTTTTTAGTTGGTTGTTCCAACATTTCATGCTGTTAAAGTCGTCAGTCACGTGACAGTTTTTATACAATGATGAACCAAAGGGGGTTTTTTGTTGTTTTTAAGTTTGTATTATAGTTTGTAGGAGGAAAGACTGGCTTGGAGTTCAGGAATGTTCAAAATGAGATTGGTGAACGGAGGTAGAATCAAGCTAACTATGCTTACTCCACAGTAATGCCCCAAGGGAAGCCAAGGAACAATCTCTTCTACAAGGTCATTATAGGTCAGCGTGGCAGGGTAAAGCCATTCAAATTGACTCGTATGTCTTTATTCGAGGCAGAAAGGCCCATGTCCCTCGATGAACCTCTGAAGGAAAAGTAGATTTTCTAGAAGAAGATTGACTTAATCAATGCAACTGCTATGTCTGCCAGCTCATAACACCTCAAGTATGTGGGGAAAAAATTGGAGTTCGTCTATTTTTGTCTCCACCAAACGCCTTACTTAACAATAAACTTTTGGCTGGTCTTTTTCTACGTCTTAGTTGCTTTATATCACAATTATTTAGGTCGAACACCGTGTGATCTTTAAAGTAAGTTGTTTGAAGAGAGAATAACGAAATAGCTTCTGATCAGACGAAGGTGCATCATATCCCAGAGGCTGGTATTATTATCATATATATATATATATATCTTCAGCCAAAACGTCTGCCCTAATCAGTTTGTACATTTTATATAACCCTGCCCCCCCAAATTTGTCTCCCTTGCTCTCTCTCTCTCTCTCTCTCTCTTTCTCTCTCTCTCTCTCTCTCTCTGTAGTATAATATAAAGTCTTGTCTTCTATTCTTTGAATCTCTATCTAGATCGTTATCTTATTCGTCTGAATTCTCAGGCTCATCTGAAATGCTCATTTGTGATCATTCCATTTAACCCACTAAATTTGGTGTTGCCTTCTCAAGTTCCAGAATAAAGTATTGGCATTGAATCAATAATTCTTCCTCAACGTACTGGTGTTTGAGATTTAGACTAGAAATATTGCCATGATTTGAGCAATGTTACAGCAATACTATCGAAGGATCGGTGAAAAGAGGATTCTTTTCGCGCATTTTCACTAATATTGTTTCTATCTATCCATCTAAAGTCGAGCAGATAAAGCGATTGATATTCAATAGCCAACTTCAGAGGATTTAAAGGTCATGGAACATGAGAAGGAAGTCAAAACCGTTGGTTTGCAGCAAAACCGTTGCTTCTTTCTATCTCTGTCAAAATGTCTCTGTTTTTCTATTGATCATCCCCATATATATGAGAGAAACCATCAACCAGAACTGAAAACAAAAATGGGCTCCTTCAGGTTTAAGTTGGTCTAGCTGGTTGACTGGATACGAATGCATGTATTATTTTACGCCTTTAAACAGCACCAATAGAACTAAAAGGCTGAACATTTGAACTAAATTTAGTTCTTCATATATCTGTGAAAAAAAATGTTTTTGAATTTGCTCCAAAATTAGTTTTTATGGGGAGGTT
>OY735229.1:28375279-28400279 GCA_963457665.1 Thysanoteuthis rhombus | reverse complement strand
TTCTTCTTCTTCTTCTTCTTCTTCTTCTTCTTCTTCTTCTTCTTCTCCATAACCCTGATCATCTCATTTTTTCTTCATTACCTTTCCGCTTCCTTTTTCCTCTCAACCCATTTTAATTTCTTAACAGAATTCCCAACTCATTTGCCTAGAGACAAAGTTCTCAATTTAATTGGTTTTCTCTATTAAACTGCACATTGAGCGCCTGCAAGGAGCAGAACCGTGATTAAGCAAATAAACTTGTGAGAATCGTGCAGCAAGCGAGGTTATAATGATTGCATAGGCCACAGGAGAATTTTTCGGTAATCAACACATAAAACCGGCGCATAATTCCATTTATCAATTACGTTACAGATAAAACAATTACATTTTGGTACTTGAGTGTTTTCAGCAGTCATCAACAAGATTATGGATATTTTGCCAATCAGAGCACAGTTACCTCCCCTTTGATTAAACGGATGCATACAAGTGAAAAATACCTCTGTTTGAAATGCTTCATCTTCGTATATTTCGCAATCGAATGTCTCAAAAGATTTCCAACTACCATTGCAAGTCGGATGGTTGGATCGAATATTGGAAAGTATTTCTTGCCATCTCAAATGTACAAGAACATTTGAGAACAATCATGACACGGGTAGAGTTCGTTCTACAGATGTAACTGGAAAACTGATCGGATTTTATGGTGTGTTGAGCAGCCTCCTATAATTACTTTGCAAATTTTTCGTCAGTCATAAGAAACTACAGCTTCAAAGTATTTTGGTTACCTCTCTTTAGTGTTGCCAATCTTAGATATTTTATATCAACATAGCATAAATCGAGATAATTTGTTGAAACTATGAAGAGGGATCTATAATCTTTATAAATATTAATCCAATCGAGTCAAATCTCTGTAATGCACTACATTGCGTGCTGACTAATATATCTTACCGAGGTGAAATTCATGCAATGACAAGAAATTGAGTTATAGCGGTATATTAAATTTGTCGATAACCGCTGATTCAAACAATATCACACTTGACACTGCTTTGTATTGCGACTAATATATCTGGCAAATGACAAATTTGTGAAATGATTAGTTGTTGAGTAATCTTGGGGCACATGCAAGTACACAGAGATTCTTACAATCGTAGTTAGATGAGGAATTTCTCGTGAAAATCTGGTTCAACGGCTCTGTCTCTATTAGTCAAGCAAGATACACCGACGCTTAAGAGGTAATGTGACACAGAGGGGGTTTAATGCAGGGATACAACGCACGTAGATGTGTGAGTGGGAACACACGAAAAAGTCTCATAGTCCTCGCATCTATCGTCACAATGGCATAGAACCGCTTGTCTTAAGGTCTCAGGACTATTGCTGAGCCCTGTGTAGAGAGGTCAAGACTTCTCTACGCAGGAATACCACGACATATTAAGTAAACCTTATAGGTTATTTCACCACATGGCACCACATGCGCGTCAGTCCAGTCAAAAATTGGTCTGAAGACAACGGAACGGACAGTATTTCATTTTTTTGACGTTGACATTTACGACCCAAACGTCATCTCAGTGAATTCCTATTTAATTTAATTTTCACTAGAGTCTCGTAAGTAATTAAATATTGATTTTTGCCACACATCCCAATGAAAGGTATTTTCTATTCATGACTGATGAAGAATCTGAAATAAGGACTTTTGGAAACATTTATATCCATGTTCTTGTCATAGCTAGTATTTGTGCTGAAAACTAAATTAATTTTGGTGGATTTACGTTTGCTGTTTTTATCCAAATTTAATTGCTCAATATTCTAACGACATAATAAGATTCAGGAATTTGATTAATGCGCCATGATATGAATACAAGGTCCGTCCACCATTTTGAATTGATCAGAAATCGGCCATGCTGTCTTGATAAACTTTACCCAATTATAAGGAACCCTACAGTGAATGCAGAATTAGCCCATCTCTCTTTTAGAAGAATTTGTAAGAAATGAAATACCATTAAGTTAGCGTTCGGTAATAAATGGCTGTTGTATTCGAGATAATCGAGCAAGTCATTTTCCGTGTCTAGTTTAGGTTTTAGTGACACAACCAAGTTCTCTCAGCTGCTCCTTCAGTTCACAATTACCTTCCAATGTTTTTTGTGACTTTTCCTCGATGATAGGTAAGCTGATTTGAACAGAATAAAGCAAGACAGTAGATAATGTTCCTAAAAGAGGACCCTAAAGACTCTTTTGAAAAGTTCAAGGGATACTATGATTGGTATGTTATGTCCCAAGACATGTATTTTGAAAAGAATTACCGAGGCTGCAGACCTCACACTGATGCGTTTGTGTTTTGTCAGTTTTTTTTTTTTTTAAATTCTAGCCATTTCATGGAGTGTTTCATCATTACCATTAGTCTGTTTTTAGTTTTTTCCCGTCATATGATTGTTACTTTTTATCATAACAATTATTATTATCTCACAGGCGCGTGGCGGTCATTGCTGGTAATTTAATGCCAGCAAGTCTCCTGAAATCTCCAACCCTCTTCTGAACACACTCACTGCAGTTTCACACCTGTTGTTTGGTGATTATTGCTGAAGGCTGTGACATTGTCTCCTCAAGTTCCAATCCCTCCTCTCAACGTCTTCATATACCAAAGCAGTGTTATTGTGCGTCCCGTCTCAATCTTCCTTGGCACTACACTTTTTTTTTAGCTTTTTCATCATTGCAGGCAATTGTTGGTCGTAAGTCTCATATTTCAAGTGTTGCCCTCAGTATTCACGCTGTCCCGAGTAGTGCAGTGGTCTGTATTATCCTAATCCTTACTCTTATCTCCAATTTCCTCAGTTTCGTTTTCAATATCTTTGGTAGAGCACACTTCCTATTCGTGGTACTACCCTTACACTATTTCCATAATTTATTCAGTTCCTATTCAAAGTCCTAGTATTACCCAAACATGGCTAGTATTTGGTAGGTCCATTTTCCCTTGGCCAAGGGTACCAGGTCCGGTCTTCCTGCTTAGATGGGTTGGTCTGTAGAGATGTTATCATCACAGAGTAACTTGTGGCTTCTATTTTCCGGTTCGTGCAAGTACCATTCGTCTACATCGTTGAATGCCAGTTGTTTGCATAGTTCCCAGTGTATAGAAATTGCTATACTCTATTGCCCATGAACCCATTCGGGACTAGTTTACTACCTTCACCAGTTATGGGATTCACAGTTTCATCACTTTCTTCATCGAGGCAGCATTTGTTGTCAGGGTTCCATCGATCTTTGCCCTAACATAGTTTGTCCTGATATTTTTCCTAAGTCTGCAATGATGAGCAATTCTATTTCTCTCTCCAGATTTCTTTTATGTGGCTATGTCCACGATCATTCTTTTCTGATATTTCCTTCTCATCTTTTGAATTCAGCGTCTATTTTTTTTCTGATCCCATTTTTCCTCCCTTGTTCTCCCGTTTGTTTTACCCTTTTGGGTGTTTTACCTGATATCTTCATTGCTTGCTTGCACAATGTTTTTTCTTAACCCGTTTGAGCCTTTTTGACAAATTGTTCTATGCTGATGAGTCATCTCCTGCCGTATCTCTTCCCATACAGGACATCTGAGTCATCGCTAGGGTTTAGATTTGTGTGCATCGTCATTGCAAGTTCACTGATATGAGTCCATCTTTTGTTTTTCAAAGAAATAGACCAGTGTATCATTTACTGATACAACTCATTCTTTTTCTGAAATATCTGTAATATAGCTCAGACACTAGTATTTGTCTCATTTTCTTTTATTATCAATTCTATTACTTCCTATTTCATCAAGTCACATTTGAGAATCCCTATATATTTATATTGGTGCAATTTCTGTTGCTGTCCTGTTAGTCAGTTCCTTCTGCCGCTATAAGCCTTTCTTGGCTATTACTCTTAGTGTGCATCCCAATTTCTCCGTTGTATTCTATAACTTTGTTGAACAACATTTTGAGTTCACCCCTGTTATTTGCAAATAGCTTTATGATGTTTATAATCATTGTTTCGAAGAATTTGTATCCTTTGCTGTTTTTCTTTCAATCTTTTCTCGTATCATTTTCTGTTTATTATTATTATCATTATTATTATTATTATCATTATTATTATTATTATTATTATTATTATTATTATTATTATTATTATTATTATTATTATTATTACAAATAAAAGGATTCCCTTTTTTGATAATTACTCCTGCTACGTACCCTCCCCCCAGCATGTTTACTTTGCAGCTTTTTATAGAGTTTGCTATGAATCGTACCAATGAGTTGTTTATCTTAATTATCTTAAATAATTGAAGTATCTAGTCATGTGTTTTTTGTTGTTTACGCATGTCATTAGAACATCTTCCTGTACTTTTTTTAGAATCATCTTGTCTATATAGAATAAGTCATTGGCCCATTTGGTTCCTTTCCTGTAGCCTATCTGTTTTCCCAGTCCTTTTCTCTTCATCGTAGTATATATTTACTCTGCTATCTTTTCTGATAGAATTCCCCACATTAGTGCTGAGCATGTGATCGATCGATAGTTGCTCTCAGTGTTCTTTTGGAGGGCTTCCCTGGTTGTCCAGTCTGGGACCTATCATTCATATAATCATTATCAATACTACGAATGGAAACAAAACATAATACCATTTTTAATTTTGGTGCTTTGTATATTGTTCTAAAGTTAAGATGTGCACAAAAAATCTACGAGAACATCTTGTATAATATCATTAACCAGATTGGTTAAGAATATTAACTGCTTGATACGAAATAGACTGACAAGCCTCGTGATAATTATTCATTGTTCATCTTGTAACAATTCTTATGTTGATCCTCATACAACAATACACAAATCCTGTACCTTTACGACGTTGAACTTGAAAGCGAAAAAATGAGTCAATCTAGATAAACACTGAAGGAATTATCGACGCTAAATTCCCAAGATTACACTCAAATAATATTCCCTGTGTCACTCAAACTGGTAATGATGATAGCCAGTAATAAACAGGTGACATAAAGACAGTTTTAACGATTTTGTTCGCACAGAAAATGGCCGAAGTTGCAGCTAATATAATCGGGCATTGAGATAATGTCCAATTCACCGTCGTTTTAAAACCAGCATGGCACATCAAGCCTGTCTTATCAGTGTTAACATCTGCTGAGACGCTATAAAATGTCTGGCAAGTCATTTAGCTATAGATGAATCCAAATTAGTTCTGGCTCGAATATCAATAGGCTTTCAAAAAAACACTGGGCCCGAGCACTGAGTTCCCAGATATTTGGATTTTTCAAACCTGGATTTTTTCAGTTGTATGCCCAATCAGAATCGAATTCAGTGCGAAAAAAGTTGCCCATGTTTCCTTTTTTATTATTCTTAGTATGATCTGAAGGAGACATCAATTATATCTTGAGAGCCACATTATGCGGCCCACATAAAAGATTTCATCTTAATTCAGGCGACACATTCGCTTCAAAAATGTTTATTGTACTCCAGGAAGCCTATATCTTTTTCAGGCAAACGTGTGAATTACATATCTTATATTATCCATGTCTGAAGTGGAAATAACAGTAATTTCACAAAATAAACTAAAGTATTGGCTTTCTACAAAAAATTTAAATGGATGTCTTGTTTGGCAATGGAATACAAAAAATGCTGCCATGGGCCAGATCTGGCCTACGTGGATATAGTTGCCTATATGTTATCTAAAGTGACAAAATCTTCTATTTTAGGTCCAACTTACATGGTGAGTCCATAGATTGTGCTCTCAGCATTCACTACGGCTTCTTCTTTTCAATATGGAGTTTCGGAAGTGATAACTTCACAACATAACTACTTTTTTTCATTTACATACTTTTATTCAATTTGTTTTCATCACTCCCAACACGGCATGCTGTTAAAAACTTTTTTTCTTTTTTTTTTCTCTCCTGTTGCAGAAAATATCATTATCTTCTTTTTTTGGTAACATCATTTCCCGATAACTTTTCTGGTTTGATCAGGGACACCCAGGGCAATGTGGGGGAAGGTTGCAGCTCCTAAGATGAAGCTTTCTTAAACTTTGAGAGCTTATGCATGATAAGGGAATTATTCAAATATTTCTGAGGATTTTATTTCATAGTGAAAATGATTTTGCGGTTACGAGAAAACTTGAAATTATAAACAAATATTTGATGTCTCACTATTTCAGACTCCCCTTTTTTCCTAGAAGCCATGCCCTTAATATTTATTGCTCAACTTCAAACTAAAATGAAACCAGCAAATATACTGAAAGTTACTGCATATGCTTTAACTTAATCTCTCTACTATTCCGTTTATTCGTTTATTGTTTCAATCCTTTAAATCCAATCGTTTTTGGTTTCCTCTCTATTTATCATAAAGTTTGGTAATTTGAAGATTTTTTTCTAGGAAAGTCTATACTTCTTTATGATCGCTCATCATCGAACAAGCATACAAATCTTTGGACTGGGTGACGAATCCACGTATTCTTTAGCCTTTGTACATGGATATATGCAACGCCATTGTATATGAAATATCAGTGAATGGACTATTCATATCTTGCATAAGTTTTTATCTCCATGTTTCTCTGATGATGTTTGTCACGATATTACTGTTTTTCTCTATCTTAGAGTGTCGCTAATCAACAGGGCTTCAAATCTGTTTTCTCATCTTTTCTATGTCTATCTTCTTAGAGAACCTTTCTTTCTCAAGGATCATTCTATTTCTTTCAGTTTCAAATCTAATTTTATTTAATAAGCTATGATCCTATGGTTGCTTCCTATATCTACTTTGTTTATCACAGTAATGTCTCTAATGTTACTGATCTTGTCTACTCTTATAAATATAATTTCGTTTTTTGTTGTCTCTTGGCCCGCATGATGATAACACACTTTGGTGGTGTTATTTGATGTTCATTCTTGGATGCTTCAAATCCTTTCCTCAGAATTCTGTCTTGTGTCCCTTATCTTGTTTGCCATCGATAGTATTTTTTTTTGTTTTAGTGTTATTTTCGCCAATGCTGAAGCTACATGATTTTTTCCTAGACTTCGTTGGATTGTGTTGTATTCTGAAACAAGCGCTGAATCAGGTGGGTTTTCGTACTACCGTTATCATTTTGTGTCATTCGAATTGAAATTGAGGTATTCTTCATTTTTATGAATCACAAAAGCGTTTTGCATGCCATTATCTTCATCGATTCTTTTCCTTTTTTCAAAGTTTTCAATGTTCGAATGATATACTCTAACTGCAGATTTTGCAAATACATCAACGTCAGATATAGGTTTATAACTTGTTTTATTGTTGATTATGTTTTTCTTATAACTAAAAATATACTTTCATAATTTGGATTTGAAATATTTTCGATTCATTCGTTAGCATTTTGGTTGCGGTGTTTGTCGGGAGTAATATATGTCTGGTTAAATCCTGTTTTTTTTGTCATTGTTTTTGTGTATTTTGTAGGCTATTAGTTCAGCACTGAGTATGAATGGTTTGAAGTTCTGGATGAGTCTGGAGATTTTTTTCTTATGTATTCCTCTCCGTCATTCAGGTATTCCAAGCAGCATATTCTCAAGGATCTTAAATGGAAATTTAAAATTATGCCAGATTTGGTTGCTTGTTATTGCGAGAGAAAAAATTATGAGGTCATTTTCCTTGGTCAATCAATGCCTTATGTCAGGAAGTGTTGATATATTTAAAAAAGAGTTAAACAGGAGCCCATTAATTTCTTCTCGCCCTCAAATCGAGGGAAACGTTCGTAAGATATTTCTGTACTCACCCCTATTGAGGTCAGCAAACCAGTTAATTGCATGGATCGAAAATCATACAACGAAAATTTATATAAAATCCAGATAATCGTGTATCAGACTTCGATCTCTTGATACACTACCGTACGTGCGTTTAAATGTATATGTGATCCAGTCAGAGCATTTATGCTAATCAAAGTTTGTTGCGGAAGCGTTTTCAATTGGCTTGCTTTCTCTGAATAAGAAGTGTCGCTGGGTACATGTGAAGTGTTACCGATGGCTCCGAAATCCACGGTTAAAAAACAACGAGCAGTGTGATCTCTTAGGGGAACGATCTACCTGGAAATGTAAGGCCAAATTAGGGAGGTAGTCTGTTACATTCCACCAACTTCAACGTAATTGAAGACCAGCTACATCCCTTCCATGCATCAGTCTCTGACGATGGCAGTGAAATCTTTGGACAGGAAAATGCACCCGCACAGGTGATGAAAGAAAGTTTTCTTGGACAGGACGAAGACTTCACTTTGTTACCCTGATTACCTAACTAAACCCAGATCTCAATCCCAACAAGCACACAGAGGATGATTTGGATCATCAAGTTTATTCTGCATATTTCCCTCTTTACCGTGACAGATTTGGAAGATTAGATACTAACAATGTATATGAATTGAGATTTACATAGATCAGTTGAGAGGCAGACGGATATAGATGTGGTCGGCCTAAAAACCTGATTGGCCGCTTTTTCAACCGAGGAGAAATGTAAGGTTTTTGAATGTTGATTCTGTAGGTCGGCTTGATATTGACTCCTAGATTATTGGTGCAATACAACATCCATAGCCCTGATCTAGTCTTGTAACACACTGAACCGAAGTCAGGAAATAAGAGAAAAGAAAGACACTAAAGACTGTGATAGATGTAGTCTTCCTCTTCGACGATGATCTTCGTCAGAAATGACAAGAGCAATACAACTCAACTTTCCCTCCGCCCTAATCCTATAAACGATCAGAAGATGACACCAGAATGCACAATGCCGCTTAAAACGTGCTCATCTAATTATTGTGCTTTGAAAATTGATTTCAATTAAATCTGATTGATTCCAAAAGTGGAAAAGCAGAAACTCTTCAAAATTTCTATGTAATTATATCAGAGACCATTAATCAATGATTCGAAGACCGAGAGAACACGAATAATCATGAATGATTTTTCTTCAATTACACGAGATATATTAAGATATTATTATTTTTCATTTATTTATATATTTTGTATTATTATTATTATTATTATTATTATTATTATTATTATTATTATTATTATTATTATCGTCATCAGGATACCCTTGGCATTTTAGTGAGCCACCAAGCTGCTATCTTCCACATAGGATTAAAATCGCAGCAAATCTACTCAATTTCATCTATAACCTTCCTTAAGTGCGACAGAACACAAACAATCAGGTAAACAAACAAATATATACACTTTGGAAATGTATTTTGTGAATTATTATTATTATTATTATTATTATTATTATTATTATTATTATTATTATTATTATTATTATTGTTTTGTTTGCAATCTCACACCAGTTGCCTCGTGGTAGCCACTGGAGTTTGAGTGACAGCAAGTCTCCTCAAGTCTCCAGCCCTCCTCTCCTAGTACTCATAGGTCGCAGTAATGCTGCGATTTACAGTTTCACAGCGGTTGCCCAGTGGTTATCGCTGAAGGCTGAGTGACAATAAGTCTCCTCAGGTCTTCAGCTAACGTGTCCTCTCTCTTCCTCCAATCATGTCAGTGCTACAATTTGAGTTTCCGCTTTTATTTCCCTTCCTCAGTTGGGTCACTATTGACATTTAGCGTTGCAGTCCTTATATTTCTAGCACTTTCCTCAGTATCTGTGTGGTTACCAGTAGTGCTGTGGTCTGTACAGTCTCAATCCTTCCCCTAATCACGATCTCCTCCAGTCTCACCCTCAGTGTTTTTGGCACAGTTCCTAGTGCGCCCACCATGACCGGTACTACCCTGGCTTTCATATTTCACATCTTCCTCAATTCTCTTGCTAGGTCCTGGTATTTTTTCCCGTTTTTCACTCTCCTTCCTCTTTACTCTATGGTCTGCAGGTACTGCCACGTGTAGTATGCGGTAGGTCTTCTTTTTCTTGTCTACAATTACCAAGTCTGGTCTTCTTGCTTGGATGAAGTGGTCAGTTTCAAAGTCCCAGAGTAGTTTGTGGTTGTCATTCTCGAAGACTGCCTCTGGTTTGTGCTGATACCACTTTTTCACATGGTTGAATCCCATTTGTTTACTTAGTTCCTAGGATATCATCGTTGTTACTCTATCGTGTCTATGCGTATACTCCTTCTGGGCGAGTTGACTACATTTACTAGTTATGTGATTTACTGTCTCATCTCTTTCACCGCACATGCAGCATTTGCTGTTTGTCTGTGTTCTGTCGATTTTTGTTTTTATGTAGTTTGTCCCGATGCTTTTGTTTTGAGCTGCCTTAATGAGCGATTCCGTTTTTCTCTTCGAGTTTCTTTTTCGTAACTACGTTCATGATTTGTCGTCTGCTACATCTTGTATCTGCCTTTTAACCTCGCCATACAATTTTTTCTTTTCCCCATCTTTCTTTTCTTGTTTGCTGTGCTGTTCCATAGTTTTCTACTTTGTTGTTTGTTGCACTATCGCTCGCCCTCTTTATGATTTCTTCACTATTCGTTTGCACATGTTATTATTATTATTATTATCATTTGCAATTTCCAACCAATTTCCTGGTAGTTTAGTACTGAAATAATAACAAAATCTACCGTAGTACTTTGGTTGCCACGTTGTCAGCGCTGTTGGCTAAACAACAAAGTTTTCTCTCGTCTCAAGCCCTCCTTCCGATAATGCAACATATCACAGCAGTGCAACAGTTTGTACTATCTCATTCCATGACATTACTTACACGTGCTTTTTTTTGAAAATTCTAGCTTTCACACCATTGTAGGCCATTGGTGGTCATAAGTCTCATATTCCCACTACTCTTCGCAAGATTTGTGCAAAGTAGTAAAATGTTCTGCATAGTCTGAATCCTTCATCTCATCTCCAGCTCCTCTCATTTCATGTGTTGGCGCTGTTTTGAGACAATAACTCATCATTTGCGGAAGTCCGACTTCCATGTTCAATAATTGATCCAGCTTATCTGCCAATTCCAGGTATTTTTCAAGTTTTTCACTCTCTTTCATCTTCACCTTCAAGTACGAGAACATAGCTAAGTTTATCTTTTGATATGTTTTCTTTCCATTGTCGGCGACTATTAGGCCAAGTGTTCTTGTTTAGATGGGATAGGTTCTGTTGATCTTTTCTTTGACAGAGTATTTCCTGATGCACTCATTGTGATAATGAAGGATTCTGGGTCTCTCTTTAGTTTTAATTTGCATAGCCATGTCCATTCCTTTTGTATTCCCTGTTTTGTTCTTACTTTCACATGATCATTATTGTTATCATTATTAGCGATATCACACCAGTTGCCTGGTGGTTACTGCTGGAAGTTGAGAGACGGCAAGTCTCCTCAAGTCTCGAGCCCTCGTCTTCTCGTTCTCTTAAACTACAGTAATGAAACGGTTTAAAGTTTCACACCAGTTACCTGTTGGTCATTTCTGAAGGCTGTGTGACGATAAGTCTCCTCAGGTATTCGGCCAACATCTCCCTCTCTCCCTCACCCATCACACCAGTGCTGTTGTTCATATTTCCACTTCCATTTTCCTTCCTCTTTTAGGCCCCTGCTAACAATTGCAGTATTTATATTTCTATCACTTTCCTCAGGATCCGTGCTGTGGTCTGTACAGTCTCAATCCTTCCCCTAATCACCATCTCCTCCAGTCTCGCCCTCAGTGTTTTTGGGACAGTTCCCAAAGCGCATACTATGACTGGCACTACCTTGACTTTCATGTTTCACATCTTCTTCAGTTCTCTCACTAGATCGTGGTATTTTTCCTGTTTTTCACTTTCCTTCCTCTCTACTCTATGGTCTGCAGGTATAGCCACGTCTATCAACAGGCAGGTTTTCCTCTTCTTGTCTGCGATTAGCAAGTCCGATCTTTTTACCTGGATGAGGTGATCAGTTTTGATGTCAAAATCCCAGAGTAATTTGTGGCTTCCATTTTCCAGAGCTGCCTCTGGTTTGTGGTGGTACCACTTTTCCACATGGTTGAATCCCATTCGTATGCTCAGTTCCCAGTGTAACATCATCGCTACTCTATTATGTCTGCACTCCTTCTGGACGAGTTGACTACATTCATTAGTTATGTGATTTACGGTCTCATCTCTTTCACTGCACAGATGGCACTTGCTGTTTGTGTTCTCTCAATTTTTGTTTTTAGTTAGTTTATCTTGATGCTCTTGTTTTGGGCTGCCATGATGAGCAACTCCGTTTCTCTCTTCAGGTGACCTTTTTGTAACCATGTCCATGATCTGTCGTCTGCCACATCTTGTATCTATCTTTCAAACTCTCTATACAATTATTTCTTTTTCCATTTTTTCCATTGTTTGCTGTGCCGTTCAATTGTTTTCTACTTCGTTGTTTGTTGCACTATTTTGTACATTGTTTATGATGTCTTCACTGTTTGCTTGCACGTACTATTCTAGATCTGCTCAAGCTTTCTGAATACAGTCCTCTGTGCTGATGAGCCCCCTGCAACCTTCTTTTCTCTTAACGTATAGTCTATCCGTGTCATCTCTGGGCTTTATGCATTGTCATAAGTTTCTTTGTTCGCCTGTCCATTGACTGGAGTTCTTCCTTTGTCCATCCTGGGAATGGTCCTGTGTATCTCAATACTGATACAGCCCATGTGTTCATTCCTTTTATTATATTTCTGCTATTTGATTTGGTCTCTAATATTTCCCTTATCCTTCTAAGGTATTCTCTCCTTATTTTCTCCTTCATATATTCCCGTTTTACCGTGTCACATTCAAGAACGCCTACATATTTGTATCGGTCTTGTGCGGTTAGTGCTCTGATGTTCCTGTTATGCAGGAGTTCTTTCCTTCGGCCATTGTGAGTCCCCCTTTGTGCATTACCATAATTGCACTCTTTTCTATTCCAAACCCCATCCCGATATCATCACTGTATTCTTTTACTTTGTTGAACAGCATCTCAAGGTCTCCTCTGTTTTGTCAGACAATTTTATATCGTCCATTTATATTAGGTGGTTGACTTTTCGTTTCGTTTTGGAAAAATGATATCCTTTGCTGTATTTCAGAATCATAGTTAGAACAAATAATAGTGGGGACAGCGAGTGTCCCTGGAGGATTTTTATACTCACCTCTGCTAAATTTTCTCCTGTGGCTGTCAAATCTAATTATAATCCTGTTTTCCATAGTTTTTTGATGAATCTAACCACTGGTTCGCTGATCTTGAACATTCTGAGGCATTTGAGTATCCAGCTGTGTGGGATCGAATCGTACACATTCATTTTGTAGCCTATCCATCCCATTGCGATGTTCTTTTTCCTTTTTCTTACTTCTTTCAAGATCATCGGGTCGACATAGAGCAAGCCATTCGCCGCTTGCTTCCCTTCCTGCAAACTTTCTGTTCTTCTGGTGAAAATCCTTTTCTTTCCACTGATATATACATTCTCTTCACTATTTGTCTGTTCATGATTTTCCACATAAGCGGTAAGCACGTGATTGGTCTATAATTGCTTGCCATATTTCCCTTCCCAGGGTCTTTATGGATGAAGGTGGTTCTGCCTCTGGTCCTCCATTCTTGTGCCTTGCCTCCATTTAAGCAACTTTCGAGTTGGTTGGTGAGTTGGTTGTGTAATGTGGGGAATTCCTCTATCCAATATCCATGGATCCCGTCGGGGCTTGGTGCTTTCCAGTTGCCTATATTCCTAAGAGCGTGTTTCAATGTGGTTTCATTAAATAATATTGTTTCTCCGTTGTCTATATCTTCAAGCACTCATTTCATGTTTCCTAACCGTCGCCGGGTTACGTTGTGTCTTTTCGGGTTCCAGTAGTTCTTGGTCTCTGTGACGTCTGGTTTAATATTCTGTTTTCTTTCTCCATTCAAATCTTGGTAAAACTTTCTCTCATTGATTTGGAATGTGCAGTTTTGTGTGTATTGGGCTGTTCTTTACCTGTATCACTTTAGCCTTACCTCCTTTGTTAATATCTTCTGCTTTATCTCTTCCACTGCAGCGGGAATACCTTTTTGTGCTATCATGTATTTGTTCTAAAAACTCTATATTCTTTGGACTTTCAACTGTATTTTCTGTTTTAATGGCTCTTTGATGGCTGGTCTATCGTTTAGGGTCTTCGATTTCTAAGTCTTCTTCACTTTCCTGGCTTTCCTACTGTTAGCATTTCCAGAGATTGTGAGGCTATCAATTATCAAAACCTCTCCTTGCATTATTTCAATTTCCTTCGTCAATTTCTTTGTTTCCACATTAGTTTTTATCTATTTGTTTTCCTCTACTTTTTTATGCACTTACATTCAATCACTTTTGCTGATGCATATATTATTTCATTTACTTCAGTTACAGATCTTCAAGGATATTCTTTGGGACAATATTTTCTATTATCACTTGTTTCTCATTCCTATTTCTCATACCTACTTTTCTAAGTGATTCTCTGTTGTATATGTCCATGATTTTCACTTTTGCGAGTTCCCGAAATATATCTTTTGTCTTGGGCATTCTATCATAACATTCACTCAGAAATTGTTGATCATCTGAATTATTGTGGTCCCTACATGTTTCATTGTGGCTGTAACCTCCTACTTTTTGTGGTGATAATGTATTCCTAGAGTCTTCAGATCGAATTTATTCGAACAAATAATCAAGCCCTTATTTGTATTGCAAGGTTTTCCTTCGAGCTTGACATTTTTATGTCTTACTATTGTCGTAATACTCCTTGCTTGTGTGTTAAGATCTATTTTTTGTTCGTTTGATATCATCCAATTCTGCATCTAAGTCTTTCATTCTTCATCATACTCCTCCTTACGTTTGGGGTTTGTCAACCACCTGTTCTTTCCACATTTATTGGTAATATTTGTGCCTTTCAAGCCAAATGGTTAATCAAGCGTGTGAGAGAACGTGTACAAAACTTTTGTGTACTCCTATAGTGTCCATTGTTTGTGTTTTATTTTTGAATTTTCTGTTGATGTATTTCGGAGGCTTGGATTAAGATTGTTTATATTCAAAGGAATATTCAAATCGCTCAAGGAGTTGGTACGATTCATGCACTTTTGGGTCCCAGACTAGTCCCTCCTTGGAAGGAACCGGACTGTGACTGAAAAAGTATACTATCAAAGAGTAACTTCAAAACACCACTCGCACTTAGTATTGTCAATATTTTCTCTTGGTGACGGAACATATGTGTGTCATTACTTAGATAGATAAGAGTTTTGTATCTTCCACGTATCATCTGCAGACTTGTAACTTAATTTCCTATGACGGCATATCATAGTTCTTTCTACATATGTACATACGTATATGTGTGTATATTCCTGACTGCTGAAAGTATGTAAGAATTACTGAATCAGTGCAACGTGTAATCTCTATGTGCAAAATACATGCTGGAGTTTTTAGGAAAATATATAGATTTTGTTGATTACCGGGTCGATTCTCTTTTGACGTGATCTATTACAGAGGGTCTTTTGTCCAGGCACTCGGGGTAGAGTATTTTGCCATTTCTCCCACTTTTAATGAGTCTGGAACCGATGTTTTGTATTCAAATTGATATGGAATTGTAAAAGTGTTTGGAAGTTGTTTTTTTTTTTCAAATGATTACTCAGTAACAGTCCACATCGGGGAGTTTCAAATACTTCTCTAGCTGGCCAACTTTCATACTGAGTGGGGGGTCCCTGAAACACATTTTCCCTCTGTGACTGACGCCATATTTCCTTATAAGTCTGATTCAACACTTACACATCTATGCTATTTCATTTCAAAGTTCATTTCAATAGATTAAAGCTGCTAAATGAAGATCATTATATTTTCCCCTCAATGACTGACACCATTTTCCCTTCTTCTTGTTATTTTCATCATCATCATCATCATCATCATCATCATCATCATCATCATCATCATCATCATCATCATCATCATTCAAAAAATTTCTTCAGTATTCGTGCAGTCCTTAGAAGTGCTCTATTTCAATCCTTCCCCTCACCCTTAGTTCCACCAATTTCGCCTCCAGTGTTTTCAGTACGGTTCTGAGTGTACTTATTATTATTGGCACTACCCTATCTTTCATATTCCATACCGTCTTCAGTTTTCTTGCCAAATCCTGGTATCTTTCCAATTTTCCACTCTCTTTCCTATCAACTCTGTGGCCTGCAGGTACACTCAGGTCAATCATTTTGCAGGTTTTCCTCTTTTGTCCACTGACATGAGGTTTAGTCTCTGCGCTTGGGTAGGGTGGTCAGTTTGGGTGTCAAAGTCACTTAGTAATTTGTGGTTTTCATTCAGGGCTGTCTCTGGTTTGTGCTGGTACCACATTCCTGCACGATTGAATTGCATTCATTCATTTAGTTCCTAATATCAATGTTGCTACTCTATCACGTCTCTTTTCATACTCCAGGACTCGTAGACTATGTTCACTAGTGATGTGGTATACAGTATCATTCTTTTCTCTACATAGGCAGCACTCGTTGTTTGTCTGTGTCATGTCAATTTTTATATTGATACAGTTTGTTCATATGCATTTTTTTTGACTGCCATCGTAAGCAATTCGATTTTTCTTTTCAAGGATACTTTTTGTGGCTATGTAAGGGATCTCTCGTCTGCCACATCCTGTAGCTGTCTTTTACATTTTCGGTATAGTTCCTTCTGTACCAAATTTTCTTTCCTTGTTTGCAGTGCTGCTGTATTCTTATGTTGTCCGTTGTGCTGTTTCTGGCATTTTCTATAATGTCTTCACTCTATGCTTGCACATACTTTTCTAGACCTGTTTTGGCCCTCTGGACACAGTCCTATATGCTCATGAGTCCTCTGTCGCCTTTTTTTCTCTTCATGTGCAGTCTATCCAAGCCATCTCTTGGGTGTAAGGCTTTGTACATTAAACTTGCTTGTTCACCGGTCTATTGACTGGAGTTCTTCCCTTTTCAACCCAAGAAATTGTCCTGTGTATCTTAATATTGATATGGCCAACGTGTTCATTCTATTTAGAAGGTTCCTGCTGTTTAGTTTGTTTTCTGATATTTTCCTTATCCTCCTAAGGTGTTCTCTATTTATTTTCATCATCATTCCATTTTTTTATCGTATCACATTTGAGAACTCTCAGGTATTTGTATCTGTCTTGTGTAGTCAGTGCTCTTATCCTCTTGTTGTCAGAGAGTTTGATTCCTTTGCAGGTGCAACCTTTTCTTGCATTATCCCTGTTGCACATGATCATATTCCAAATAACATTCCAATGTCATCACTGTACTTTTTTACTTTGTTGAACATCATTTCGAGCTCTCCACTTTTTTTTGCAAATATTATTGTGTTGTCCATATCCATTCTGTGGTTGATCTCTTTGCTTTTTGTTTTCCGAAGTCTGTTGAGTGGTATCATTGTTAGATGAAATAGTAATGGGAAATTCTTTTCTTATAGAAACCTCTACAAAACTTTATACTTTGGCTATCAAGTCTACTCTCAGTTTTTCATTGAGTTGGGAATGAATCTCACCACTGGTCCACTGATCTTGAACATTCTAAGGCATTCGAGTACCCAACTGTGTGGAATCATGTAGGATACTTGTTTTGTAGTCTATCAAATCCATTGAAATGTTCTCATTGCTTTTCTTACTTCTTTTAAGATCATCTGATCGATATAGAGCAAGTCATCCGCCCCTTGGTTGCTCTTGAACGAATATCCAAATATGCCCTAGGACCAAAATGATTCAAATTACAGTCATGTGCAGTTAGTGTATTCAATTCTAGGTGGGTGATGCTTTTTTTTTCTAATCTATCCTCATGGTTAATGGAACACTGACTGCTCATCTGAAATGTCTTGAAATCTAGAAGAAAAACTTGTGTATCGTCATATATGAAGAGGTATTTATAAATACACGGGTCTTCAATATGATTTTGTTTGTGTATTTTTAAATACTTTTAAAATCTTCTTATTTGTTGTATTATCATCGATCTTTGGTTCAGATTTTGACGATTCAAAACTGTATTGGTATGTTGAAATGGATTTGTTCCAATGCATCATATATTTTCTGCACTCACTGTACATAAATAAATGAACAAATGAATACGACCAAGTTTAGTTAGAAAGATCACAACGGACATAGACATGAACAACATGAGATTGGACAAACTCACAGATTAATTGAAATTGGATAATCTGGTATAACGCCTATCAATACACAATAATCATTGTTCCGAGTCCAAATGTTATGATCGTTGCAGCTCGGTAAATTCTTTTGCAGAGTCAACGAATGTAAATCCTTCTCCCATTCATTTATGGTGACTTCTTACAATGTATTTTCAGCAGTTTCACCGTCTTCATCATTAGCTCATTCAAATCCAAGTCGCTTTTCACCTTTTTTCTTCAGCATTTGAATTGAACAGTTCTTTCACATATAAAGGGTATGATTCTACGAATCACTAATTCAATAAAAGCAGGTATGATAGTATAGTATTTCAAAGACACAATGCAATCATGTCAAGATCCTAAGCTGATATTCGCATAGGTGTGTTTTGTTTAGGGTTATCTACATGATGTAATAGTGGGACAGCTTAGCCAATTAGTGCATTTTGAGATAAAAGCATATAATTTGGTACACTTACTACTGAAAGCATCCAAAGAAATGAATATTTAACCATCATGAACTTTCAATACGGTGTCCATGGCAACTATTTGAAAATAACTGCCAGTGACAACTTTTTCAGATCAATTTTCGTATCAAAGTCAGTTCTAACAATAATCAACCGCCCAAAACTAGAATTTACCACTTTAAAGTCTATTCAGCTTTTCATTTCACAATAACACTGTTTTAGACCAGCTAAGTAGAAGAATGTGAACCAATTTCGTGAGAAAAAAAGCATATAACTTAATAAGTTTAAAACCGAAGGCATTCCAAAATATTCGGACATTAGGCCATCAGTATTCCATGTATCACTTATGGCAGCTATTTTGTTTCATTGAGTGAAGTACCGTTGACTTTTTTGTTGCTAAATTATAAATGAATACATTGATTACAACCATTTACAGTGGATTTAGTTTTGCTTTTCAGCCACAGGAATCTTCGAACACAAGCACAGTTGTCTGCATGATGAGATTGAAATGTTTAGCATGGTCTCATTTTATGAGAAAATATGTAATTTATGTTATCGATCATAGTGATGGTGGGTTTTGTAGTGTTGATGATTAAAGTTGTTTTGATGATAATGATGTTGATGATGGTAGTGGCTGTGCCGATGGTTGCGTGATTATGATAATGATGGTAGCCTTGATCTTGTCGATGATGGTGGTGATGTTGGTGGTGCTGATGATAAAAATCATAAAATGACACTTCAGAATATGTGCTGGGGACAATTGAATTTCAAATCAAGTTCTCAATGTGAATATTTTTTGGATATAATAGGATATTGAGGACAGAATCAGTTGACTATATTTACCATGTATCGCTTCGGACAAATGCCATTTGCATAATCCATATAAGTCATTAAACATTCGAAACAACAACGAATTTTTAAAATGGTGGCTATGACACCATTCAGAACCCAAAATGAAAGAATAGTAGCTATCTATTTGGCACTTTTTTCACAGTGACAAAGGATGGTGCTGTCTTGAGCAGCTTTTTTGTATTTGAACTGCCTGAACAGCCCTTCTTAAATTTGCATGTTAATAAGGGTTAATAGTACCTTCATCTTTAAACAGCTTAATCTGAACTGTGAAAATAGTTCTAGTGTTGTCACCAGCCTCTAACTCCATACGTATTATCCATCTTCAATTGTGAGATGGAAAATGCGCCCAGTTTGAATTTTGAAAATGTGTTTGATTTGATACTAATCCCTATAAGTCCGAGTAACTTCACTGCAATTACAATTTCAACAACATTCATGGCCATCCTAAGCATTCAATGATTTACAAACATTATCAAAAGATTGACTCGTAAGAAGTATGTAAAGTGTAAAATTCAACTAATAATTCTCTTAATATCATAGTTCCTCCATCAAATATACGAAAATTGATCTAAATAGTGTTGTCACCATCCTTGAATGGATGACGTATAGGAAGATATGTAATTTCCTTCAATCCCTTTGCTATAAGAATACCAATTTATACGCTTTCATCCCAGAATGCTTATTTGCATTAAATTTTCAGCTGAACGACCCTACTAAAATAGCATCTTACAAGGAATTTCCTGAGAGATTGCAGCATACCGGAAAAAATCAAGAAATATTCCGTGCCAACTGAACTTGATTTTTTTCAAATTTCTAAAACAATATCAGAGTAAATGAATAATTACCCGGTGAACAATTTTCAATTAATCCGTGGGTTGATTAGGGAAATTCATATTGTAATAAATATCCATTTTCTCAAAGTTTCCTCCCTACTCAATGCACTCAACCCAATGTTATACAGTGAAAACTCCTGATGTTCAATTGACATTTTAAGACTCGTTTGAATAACCCATGTTAGATTCTATTATGACAAAAGAGACTGTAGCAAAAAGGAAATCATTTTTTCAAAGTAATTCGCTGTGATATATCAATTCTTTGTTGTTTGCCGATTTTACAGGTATGCTTGATTCTGGCTCAGGAGAATTAGCGTGAAAAAGAAAATATGTTAAGTTATGTTCAACCACTTGAAGTCTCTTTCAGATAGGATATTATATGATTTCGTGATTTTACAGTAGTAGAGTAGCAGTACTCGGCAAATTTAAGTTCCAAATAATTTTTAGTCGTGACGGATCATTCCCCTGTGATCCTTATCTTTTTCAATCATATCATTCTTGCTCAAACAGTTCTGCAACAGACAAGAAGGTCTTAAGCGATGGTCTTAAGCGATGGTCTCAAGCAATAGTTTGCCCTCCGTCTTTCAGGGTGTCTGAGTTGATGCCAGTCTTCTTTATAGTCTAAGTTGATCTTTCTAACAAGGCAAAATATAAATGCGTGGTCTTGTGTTAGTGCTTAGTTTGTAGTTGAGGTTCTAGTAGGAAAAGCTGGTGTCACTGATACCTGAGCTGATGTTTGATGATGGTGATTTTGATGCTGTTGGCTTGAGCTTCCTCAAAGACCGGTAGATTACTTGAGTAGTCCTTGCTTTTTATGTCCATAATTGATCGAAGCGTTTGCTGGTGATCAATATATATATATATATATATATATATATATATATATATATATATATATATATATATATATATATATAACTTGTAATTTGAATTCAGTCAAGTTACTTTTTGGATTTTACACGGATAATTTATTTTGTCTTCTCAGTATAAGAGAGAACTAATTAGAACGATCAACATCTTCAGGCGTCATTACAATTACGAGACAGCCTTAGATTAAAAATGTGTCAACATATGAGAGTCTTCTAGTGTCAGCAGGGTGTCCGGTAGTTCTTGCCACTGTTAATCCATTTTTAGATTTCCAGCACATTCCTTTAATCAATTAGTTGCAGCGTTTCTCTATTGTGAAATCATCAAGAGTGCATTCGTATTATTCATAGAATACCCTATACTTCCAGGAACGGATGCAAGAATTCATAACGATCTCTATCTCCAAGATTTACAATGCTTTTCTATGGAAAGTTCCCTCAAAGGCGTTTCCATAGCAATATTATTTGTGAGTTTTTTGCATCACATTAGTAATGATATTATTTGGTCAGTAACTGTTGCATAAATTAATTGAACACTAAATGACTGTTTGTGCCGAAGCCTGATCAAACAAAATCTAAGTCAGATTTCTTTAAATTATGGAGTATAATCTCCAAGTTTTTTCCTTTATCATTGGAAATATTATATTTGTTAGTGTGAAAAATTACTGAAAATAAGCAGGGAGTGCCGAATACAGGTACCCAACTTTTTGCTTCAAGCCAATTCGCCTTTACCAATTACTTATAATAATTCTTTTGAAACTGCCGAAAGGCAAAGAAGCTATTACCATCTATTTCGATAGGAAGCCATCTTGTCCTCTCCCAAACTTGAAAAAAAGTAACTTTCTGTTGTGTCTGCCGGACTCCATGACAAAGGTTGATAGTCTTCGTCTTCTGAGGCAGATGAGGAAGGCTGAAATATGACTATGTTTAATGTCTTGGACACACACATCTCTCTACGTCAAGTTCTTTGTAGGAAGTGCAAAACATTATTGAAAATTACTTAGAACCTATGAGTCATTTCAAAGTTGGATGATCATTTTTCTGAAATCATTACAGAACTGTCAGTCGTAGAGAAGTTCTTGCAATATTATTTTTTAGCTAACGAAAGGTTTGATAGAAATCCATCACTTTTCGATTGCAGGGGGAACTGTACTAGTGAAGCTGGTCGCAACAGATTAGAACAACCGTATCTTTTATAGTGGATACTGTTATCAATTTTAAATTTGTTTTGTATTTATTCATGCATTTATTCATTTTACTGTTGCTATACTAAGTAACATTGGTCTGAAATAAAAATTGTCAAAGAGGAATTAAAGCACTACCGTAGACATCACGATCGTTTTTTTTAATGTAGTTCATAGAAATCCTCTGCTTTTTTAAAGTTTGCCTCAGGCTTCTTAAACTTTCCTTTTCTTACAGGGGTCAGCTACGATGTGCCAAAATGCTGGCCGTATGATTTCTATGATGTGTACACACACTTGCACGGACACCGTCGGACACCAGTGTTCTTATCCACTTGCAGTGTAAACATGACGAGGAATCTGCGAGGAAGAAATTGCTGCATCTGTGAAGATATGATATTTGATTCCAAATTAGGATCAAGAAGTCTGATTATGAAAATTTGTCTCGGTTGATGGTATAATCAGATGGAGGAGCACTGAAAGATTCCTGCATATGAGATGCTTCATTTCCCATTTCGGATTTTACCCAGATAATATGCAAAATTTAGTCTAAGTTAGCACCTTTTTCTGAGAGATGCCAAGCATCCCCACGTGCCTTGCAGCCAGCAAGGCAACTTGCTACTCTAAAATCTTTGCCTTTCTCTCTCACTCTTAAGTCTTGAGTCGGTGTATACACTAACCTACATCCACGTACATCTATTAAGGTATCAACATGCACACATGAATACACACTTTCTCTCTTTTCGTATCACACTAGTCAGTATTAAAACCTCGATCGTCCTTTCACTGGCCAGCAATCTTTGGTCCGCTGCTCTTGATTCCTGGTTCCATTCACCTATCATGGGAAGAAGGATTTGAAGAGAAACTACAATCACACACACACATATACACCCACCGCCACGTCATCCTAAGTGCGCAAGAACATATTTCCGACGTACCATATCGCCTTCTATGCACCCATTACGTGATAAAGCCACTTTCTCAAGTTAAGGGAGGAAGAAGGAAATAGCGATTGTTTTAGTGATTCAAGCACTATCTTCTTTCCTTTGTCTCACATCTTGGTCTATTGTAACTTTAATCACCTAAACGTCAACTGAATCAGCCTAATAAACCAAGATCACCATTTTTCAGATCGCTCGAAATATTTTCCCATATAATTGAATTGTAATAACCTGATTGCTACATGCCATTCTGACTCACAAAACGTTACTGAGAGTTCTACTCACGGGAAATGGATGGTTGAGTATGCTCATGCTTAAACGACTCATCCATAACTAACTTACTCGTCCAGGCCGTAGTATCACGAAATTCTATGTCCACGTATAAGCATAAAAAATCTATAACCTGAGTAGTCATCTTTGACACCAAGCAGTTAAAACAATACCCCTTACTTAAGTAGCATACATGGAACAAGGCATTATTATCAAGAACCCGTTACTTGAATAGTCAAACTCGACAGAAGATACTGACATAAAAAATCTGTTACCTCCATAGTCATCCCCGACAGTCGTCAATGAGATTACTGGCCTCTTGTGGCTGAAGAAACGAAGAGAATTAATTACTTTAATGCATTTAAACAATGGACCGACCTACCAATGGCAGGAAACAAGACTTGATATCTTTGCCAAAAGCCGGGATCGAATTGTTACAATCGATGCTCTCAATTTGATCACTCTTCCTACTTTGGCTGATCTACTTTGCCGATGATCAACCGGCTTCCACGTAATTTTGTTTGAATAATAAATATTTGGATTGGATTCGACGAAAGAAGAGGATTTCGAATTGGTTCTAGTTTTGCAACTCATGTTGGCTTCATGCTTTGATGAACTTAGTAAGGGAGGCTTGAAAGACGAGGAACCAAACCATATACAGGTAATTAATCCGGGGCCAAACTCACACACCAATTACAATGCATTGAAATGAGAAGGAAAAAAAATGATTCCTATTATTGTAGTGAAGAGCCATTAAAATGCAAAATTGTATCAGTAGATTATTTATAAGCAAATGCGCTTTTAAAGACTCGTATCAGGTTCTAAAAATTATTTCATACTATACCAGTGCTTGTTCCAAAGGTGTATGTTCAGAAGTAGCCATACGTAATGTGGTCTGAAATAGACTGAATTAATTGCTACGTAAAATAATTTCTTGTTCGTTGTGCGAAACGACAAATTCAGTATTGCTAGAATAGTTACATAGGAGTCAACGGTGATAATTGAAACTAAAAAAATATTCATAAAGTTTGATGTGTTATTTATTTTATTAGATCTTTTGAGAACCAATGATCCAAAAAAAAATTCGAACTAAACGCTCTACTGCCTTGTGTGATGACTAATATATCTTGCGAATGTCAACTTCATGCAATAATCAACCGTCGAGAAATTTGTGTTCATGCATGTATACAGGACATGATTTTTTCGATTGTAATTATTTGACAGGAGATGTAAAAGCTTTACACTTTTCTCAGTTCTTTATGAGATAAGGTTGCAATAGGAAAGGGGGTTGCTTAACAGCTCAATCATCCACTTTCCTATACGTCATTCATTGCAGTTTGCAAATGAAATAACTTATGGCAAATATATCTGCTGTGAGAAGTTGTGCATAGCTATGAATTCATATTCTTTCCATGATGCCTAACTTTGTATTTGATATCAACTACCGTGTTGTATATGATGTTTCAACGTTGAAAATACACATATGCCATTGTGGGTATATCAAATTTGGTCATTTTTGCTGCCCATATATGAGATATCCCATAGACTGCAAGTGAATTTTAAGCAGGCTTTCATTGTCGACTGGTTGGGGAAACTGGTTCACAAACCACTTGGCTTTTGGA
>OY735229.1:28325279-28372779 GCA_963457665.1 Thysanoteuthis rhombus | reverse complement strand
ACATAGTAGGCATTGACCAATGTGTAGGCATAAACAATCCCTGCAAGTTTCAAACAATTCGCACACAAACAAATCTTGGTAGCAGTCTAATTCAATTTCATCCGAAATTTCAAATTGATGATTTGTTTGATTTCGAAAATGTCTATTTTTTGACACGTCAAAAGAGTAATTTCAAAGAATGTGAATCAGCACAAGAAACAAATCTTTCAAGGGTTGTTTATGATAGCTTACCATGTGTTTTGCACAATTACACTGCGGTTTGAATTGCACATGTCCAGTTTTGCTACTTCACAGTGCATCAATAACACTGCAACCCAAACATATTTTTCTGACTTTTCATCTGATGTTTTCACTGCATAATGTAAGGAAAAATAACATGTTTGACAAATATTTGCAAGATGCATGATTCTTCTGCCAGGGGGCCAACGACTAACTAATTTACACACACACACACACACACACACACACACACACACACACACACACATATATATATATATATATATATATATATATATATATATATATATATATGTAATGAGTGACTATATTTTCTATGGAGAGATATACACACTGTTTAATTGATCGTCTGATTGACAAGTATCACTCTAAATTATCCAAGTTTGCATAAACGCAATAACATACGCACTTACATATACGCACACACATATGTGTTTGTACTTCCGTATATTTGCTTGTGCGTGTGGATAAGATATGATTTGCTTTCTTTAATTTTGATGTTTGATGTTTAATAGTTTCCCGGGTAGTGAACACCTGTAAATTCTTTTCGGAACTATTACTTACATCTTCTTGGTCGTCCGATTTCACTTAGGTTCATATTTGTTGTTGTTGGAAGTTCAGAATCAATAACTTAATTTTTTACACTTCTAAAAAGTTGGAATCTAGTCAAAACGCTGAGCTTGGAAAATGAACTTTTTTAGAGAGATGATCTACGTCTTATTCTTTGTTCGAATCATAGTGTCTGTGATTTTTTTTTTTTTTTTTTGATTAAGATGCATTGAAAGTCAGTAGGCTGTGTGGAATGTCAATTAGAATTCAGAAAATAAAGTTTGTCTTTTTTATTTGGTTTCCCATACTTCTTAAATGAGTGGCAGAGAGTCGTTGTGAATGAATGATACCCGTAAATCATTCACATAGGTTTCTTCACTTCATCCCTGATGCTTGATTAACTTTCCACAAACATGCTTGAAATATGAAAGAAAAAACTCTCCTTGTCAGATAAATTTTCTGATAGATTGCTGTTAAATCATCGAGTTTTTTGTCATCGGTAATTGTTATATCAGTGAATCCTGACTGCTTATAACTGATATTAGTATCACAATCATATATTCAATCTTTGTTTCTGTAACAGGATGTTGGTATGTTTTAATAGTGGTAGAGCCGCTTGTACGGAAAACCAGGTTTTTCGAGGTAAGTAGGAATCTAGTCTGAGTATTGCCGAGACTAGATTCTGTATTTCCCATCTATGCTGTTTACTCACTGATGTAAAATGAAAGTTTTGATTATTGTGATGTGAAGAAATACAAGTCCATTGACAATGCTTTACCTTACATCATTGACTAATCTAAAAGACATTGTAAAGAAAGATCGGGAGTATTATATATCCTTATCATTTCGAATCGTATATGACTTCTTTTCAGCTTCATCTTAATTTATCATTCACGATAAAAATGCAACTAGTACAATAAGATATTGGCAAAGAATAATGATCCTTTTTGGAAATATCAAAAAGATAAGAAAATCCGTCAGATAATGAATGTCACTGTTCTAGTTTTAACTAGGTTAAACTAAACAAAGGTTGGAATATCGATGTATACCAGGACTTTTCCTGAAAAACAAATCAATTGAGGAATATCAACAAGTTGATTGTTGTGTTTATCAGATTCGGATTGCTTAAAACGATCCCAAAGATTCGTATAAAAGTCTTTTGACAACAGGAATTCTGAGGAAGATTTGAAATTATCCTATAGACAACATAAAGAGAAACGCCAGAAATAATAGAAATAGAGATGGAGTATCAACCAAACTTGTCAATTGATCTGCTGCTGGAGCAACTAGATAATAATGCTGCCAAAACTTAACGAATATATAATTCCAGCTATGTAACATGTTGATATGTGGCGCTTCCATAATGATCATTGCACTTTCCAAAATACGTGGCGATTGAATGCCTTTGAAAAAATAAAGAGCATCATATCAAGTCAGATTGGACAGCTGACCAAAATTTAACTTAGGGTGTAAGCGATATGAAAACTTTGCTTTCATTTGATCTTCAACTACAATCTCCTTCATGTATGCAACTATTGAAAAAATAATATGAGTTTAAACAGAAGTAGCGAAGATAAAGTAACTCATTGCAGTCAATGATTGAACACACACACACTCACAGAGAAACACACACACACACACACAGAAACATACACACACACTCACACACACACACACACACACACACACACACACATATATATATATATATATATATATATATATATATATATATATATACGAATTACAAGGATATATACCCAGAAGGTGCCTACTGCACTCATCAGTAAACAGTAATGTCTTTATTTCTGTGAGGCATTAAGTTTGAATTATGCCTTCCCTGCTAAGAGTTTTATCAATCAAACGAGATTTTCCGATTAAATCTTTTCTTTTTTACTATTCATATTTTTCAATTTTAATTTCCATTTCCATCACTGTTTGCAACATTTTCTTAAAAAGTTGAAAGTTTGGATCACTGTCTAGTTATTTGTAAAATTATTAAATTATACTGTTTATATTAAAATAATCTCATTTATCATATATGCTCAAGTTGAGAATAGTTTTGTTAGATTGTTTTAGTTGAGAACATTAATGAAATCGAAAAGTCATTTTATAAACTTTTATACTAAATAGTTCTGTTGCACTGTTTTTTTTTGTTTTTTTTTAATGACAGTTACAATTATGGGAAAACATAAATGACAGAAAGAGAGATTATCTTATGTCTATTTTCCTTCTTTTATTTACATCTGTGTTATGCATATTTCTTAAATGGGTTAAAGGTTCATATTCAGCAATATTAGTAGATTGTTTCTATTACTTACTATCAACTTAGTTTTATAACAAGATCTAATTATGTCCTTATGATAAAGCTAAAACCTCAATCCTATTATTCAGTTGATATGAAATATTCTCCAATTTTATAATGCTGAACATATTTTTCATTAATTAAATCTCATAAATCATTAACAAATTTCTTGAAGAACATATTATAAATAGTTGAAGATATAATCACTGTTTATTTCTTAGACTTTTGGGTTATTACACATCTATTAGTCAATTCTAAAGCTAATTAAATTTCAGCTTTGTAATTTTTACTGTTTTCTTATTCCATGCTATCGTTGTTAAAAAAAAGTTTGCATCTCGAATAAAATTTAATCACATGCAGAAATGGTATTTATATTGTCTTTTTTATTTACATATATAATGAGAATTAATTGAATAACTAATAATGAAGTAGACTTTTTAATTGCAATATAATAACCTGATTCATTATCATCTCAATTACTTTCATTTATTGTTACACCCATACCAGTAGAGTAGTATATCTAGTTCACTAGCATAGATGTCATTTCATAATAGTTTTCTTAGTTTAGTTTGTTTAACTTGAGATATGAATTTTCTCCATTTTAACCATCACATCTGTTTTTTAATATACAGATTAATAGTTTATCTAACTCGTAGCTCAAACCTTTTACTGAGGCGACTTTTAGCTAAAGCTACATTCATTTGATTGAATAAATTTGATTCATTCATTGAAGTTATAAGTTATAAGTCTATACTTTTCCTCTGGATAGATCCCATATTATATTGTATAGAACATTCTATTTTATTATTAGGGTTCAATTTCTTATCATATTCTTTTGAAGAAACAGTTGCTGGATATATGATTTTTTCCTAAACATTTATCATTCAAAAGGCATTCGTCTTTGTTTTGCGATTGCATTTAGCTACGGAAAGTTGGTTATCTCTATATAGGTATGGATCCCGAGGGATCACATTTAATACCAAGGCCGACCAAATACAAGATGTAGAGATGAACAGGACGCATTTAGAAAATCCTAACGTCGTGACGCCCATGATAGAGAATTGTGGCGAATCCTGGGGAAAGTCTATGTCCAACGACGAACTTTAAAAGACTGATGATGATGATGATGATGATGATGATGATGATGATGATGATGATGATGATGATGATGATGATGTATGCATAAACTTTTCACCAAGGGATATTAGGAACAATTATTTATGAAACAAAAAAAATATTTCCGGGAAGTTTTTTTCTTGTACACTCTCTCCAAGGGATGAAACCTCAGGAAGTAATTCAGATTTTGAAAAAAAGTATCATTTAAATGATTTGAAATCACATTACCACATGGTCTTAAAAAATTTATCCGCTAATCACGGGAACTTCAAAAATTGTATTACGGGAGACATTTGTGTCTTTCCATTGATACGTTAGAAAAGCGATTGTTGGATTCCCTCGTGTTTGACAAGTTATAGAATTTTTCCCGAAGAGGAATTATGAACGTGCCAACAAAGATGCCTTCCTCGATGTCAGGCGCTAGTGCTGCGCATATTTCTTGTAAATAGATCACAAGTCGATGAGGGCACTTTTCCAGGGATTCTCATGTAAGAGAATAGACAGAGCTGAATGTTCCTAGGTTCTGTTTTCTTGACACCCTGATAATTTAATTTTGGATAAGACTGTTATACAGGCACTGGACGTCACAAGACACAACGTAAATCTCCACAGAATCAAATAAAAAAATTCTAGCCGTTAAGTTCAGGAACTACTGGATTCAAGAAGCCCACGAATGATAAATCTTGGGGAATTCTGTGTCCAACAATGGATATAATCAGATAGTCGCAGGTGATGATGATGATGATGATGATGATGATGATGATGATATCAATCATTTTGTTATTTACCCCCAACCCATTGACTACTTTACAGGAAATATTCACTGAAAATTTTTGGATGAAACTATAACAATGAAAACATTTCCGTTATCATCATCATCGTTACTATATCTCATATTCCTCGCTCCCTGGGACGTACTTTTTGCCTGGAAATATTTGATAATAAGTTCAAGATGTTCTAATTAGCTGTGACAGGAAAGAAAATGACACTGTAGAGTTTGTGACTTGGAGTCCATAATAAGCTAAGGTACTCGATCCTCAAACATTTTCCCCGAAATACCTAGCTAATTATAGGATGTGTCTTAGCACATGTTGCTTTTTATTAGCTTGGAAGTACAATGATTTATCTTCCACACGCTCGATAACGCTTCTTGCATATAAGATAAAACCTAACTGTCAAGCTAAATTTGAAAAAGAAAAAACAAAAACATTTTGATACAGGAAATAAGATATATTATGATGTTGAATGATTTTATCAGAATGTTAAAATACTCTTGATAATCGCCATCACAGGTCTTGACAATTACCATCACTGGCTGAAATTTCCAATACAATCGTATGTTTGCTTCGCTTGCCACAGTTAGTGTGTAACTCATGGGTATTTTACTGTGGTAACAATGATTCGAATAGTGTGCGTTAGAAGACGTGTCATATACTATGTATACTTGCATTACTAAAATACATTCAATTTCTTTATTGATTTATGTTCGTAATTTTGGCAGATTGATAAGATTTCTTAAAGGTATTTAATTTGATTAAGTAATATCATAGAATATAACCAATTTAAATGTATCACAGTTGAATTTCATTTGATGAAAAGACAGCCATCATTATTAGTATCTAACAATAATGCCTGGCGTTTTGTGGATGAGAATAGCTATAAATATGACACTGTTTCCCTTTGCTTTAGACTCCCCAAAAGAAGAAATAGTTATCTCATGTTACATATGCACTGGTTATTTCTAAAAACAAACTCTAAAACCCTATCTATTATTGATATCTGACATTCTCGACTTTCAAGTAGAAAATTCAATTCTGTTAGGTTTTGGTAAGTAATCAGCAGTATAGGGTAATTCCAGCTATTACAAGATCTTCTAATAGGATAAGCAATCACTATAAATAACAAATCTAGAATTGTGAGCATCAGTTGTCTTTCATTCTCACAACATGACCAGCCCATTACCATTTGAATTTTCTAATGGATTCTATGATGTCTGAGACTTTTTTTAAATATACTGTGCCATTTTGTGATCTTTCCATGTGAACTTTATTTAATCTCCTACCTGAGCAAAATATGACCTCAAAGTTGGGACTTTACCATTGAAAATAGGAGCAGTCCCTGAAAAATAGCTCCAGCCGACGTGGCTTCGGTTTGCTAAGCTACCAGAGCAAACGCCACCACAAAAGTGTCAGGCACGTGCCCGACCTGTTCCGTTAAGTACAATGGAACAGTGCTGTCCTGGGGTGCCGTATCCTCTGTAGCTGGACTGAGTAATACTAGGAGAGCGTAAGGACGAATCCAAAGACTCCTAATGCGCGTAGCAATGCGCAGTCTCAGTAAAACCTCATTCGCTAACGCATTGCACCGGCGCACTCGATCTTTGATGCCATCCACCACACGACTTTCGGACCATTCGACAGCCAAGGAACAGATACTACACTTAGATCCTTGCCGAAAAAAGGTGAGTTCCTATTTTATCACTGTTCGAACATAGCAATATTTGATACGAGGTCAGGCTTAACGCAGGCAAAATAGGATGAACCCTTCCAAAATAGGCTCCAGCCGACGCGATTCCGATTGCCAAGCGAACGTAGAAGCTGATGCAACCTCCATCACAAGAGCATCCACCAGGGTACCTGCTTCTTTCAGTGCAATGGAGAAGTGCTGCTCCGGGGAAACTGACCCCTGCATCTGGGCCGAGTAATAATGGGAGATCCCAAAGACGAGTCCAAAGGCTCCCCGACGCGCGTAGCAAAGCGCAGCCTGAGTAGAACCTCATTGGCTAACGTTTGCACCGGTGCACTCGGGCAAGTGTCAATGCGTGCGCATCGGTCTATGACGTGGAACACAAACTACACTTTGATCCCATAGTAAAGGCCAGAAAAATGTGAGTTTGATTATCTCATGCGCACGCAACAAGTTTGCCACCTTTCGGGTTCGTCTCTACATAAGTGACTTTTGGGAGGACGCATTTGTTGTAGACTTTTCTTTTGGGGATTACTGGGATCGTCTTGTTTTTGAAAGTTGAGCTTGCTTTGCTTTGCCGAAAGCTTGCCATCCAAGGGTGATTCTCTGCTTGATTTCTTCCTTCTTTTTTTGTGAGTTGTGTCTTAGTTTACATTTTTATTAATCATCAGCCTTAGTTTGGATTTCCCTTTGTGCTTTTTTGTACGACATAACATTCTGAAAAAGAGTATCATCTTCATATAATGGATAATACAGGTTATAGTCCTCTTTTTCTGACTTTGAACAAAGCATTCTTCATCGTTTTCAATCAGTTGTTTTAATATATGGATTTTTCTTCATTATTACCAGGTCGGTCAATACTCTCCTCGACCAGTGAAGGTAACCTAAAAATTTGGAAGATATGCATTGCTATGATTTTTTTAATTATTTAATAGTTTTATCCATCTTTTTATTGTTGCTTTTATCAACATTCCAAGTCGATACATTTTTCAATCTCTAGAGCCAACATTTACAAAACCGTCATTAATGCCGTCAAAATATTTTTTCTGCTTTCAAGTTGATCCGACCAGCTGTTTATGTATATATGTATCGTGCATACAGGCCGTACCAGGGAATTTAAGGTTGAAAATGTCAACATTTACTCCTCATTATGTCTTGGAAAAAAAGACATTCTTTCAACAAACGCACACATCCAAAAGGATTTCAGTGAATGATTCAATTTGCAAAGTAAGTTCATGATAAATTGATCCGTATTTTGTGCCACTTTTCAGGCATGATGTTGAATATTCAGAACTTTTGTTGTTCATTGCTTGATAAGAAGCAACAAAAGATTTTTTTTAAACAATATTAATATTATGTGTGTTTGAAAGCATATGATGATAAGGAAATAGTTCTAATCTGTTAATAAGCTGACGCAGTTCCTGACCACTGAATGTCCATTTTACCCTAATTGCCGATTTGCAGCTTGAGCGAAATCGAATTTGCGTTAACAATTGAAAAGTCCAACATTTAATCATGAAATGATTTCCCAATGACACAAAATGTCTTGTTCGTTAGTGTAGTAAATGACTAACGCTGTGCGGGAAATTATTGGGGAAAATGACATCAGGTTTGAATCCTACTTCCACATCAAAGCTTCTTTGTCCAAAGTTGTTAAAACGATATCCATGAACAGAATGTCTTTAAGTGCTGGATGCATTTTTATATCCCGTTAGAAGCTTCCACTCTATTTCCCGATTTTGTGTTGTTTTTTTAGCGCTCAAAGAATGCATTGATCCAGAATTTTGTGTGAAAAACAAACGAAAAAAATTCGAAAAACTAAATATGGAATAAAATGATGAGACTACTTCATTAGAAAAATGCAAATAATTAGATTAACTAAAACTAGTATATATCATGAAGATACTTTCATGAAATGCAATTATTACATAATTCAGTAAATCAACTGATCTAATGAATGCAAAGATACGGATCGAACTATATTACCTATAATGAAATCACAAGTGTACAAGGTATCCATCTCAAAAGCAACATTGAGAAGATCAAGTGAAACGAATAAATGAAATAGTAATAAAAGAAGTTTACTAAAAAATTTTACTCTAAAATCAAACGTTGTAAAAAATAACGTATTTTTACAAACCTTTGTTCGATTTAACAGATTAGATTAGCAAGTGAAACATATGATATAATCATTAAGTACATTGGCAAAGGAGAAGCATTGAAGATGACTAGCTTTATCTGCGAAAAAATTCAATGATTATATTAAAAACTATAAGATGGTTTGAAATTTAGATTCTATTCGTCTGATATATAGTGGATGAGATGTTCTTCAATGCAAAATTGATTAATAATGCATGATTTGGATGAAAGATACGCAGTATATTAGGAAAAGACATCGATCAAAACTATTTTCTTATGTCTGTATTACTTTGTTTTCTGTTTTCTAGAAACTGCTCCCTGTCTTTCTCATTCAGATTTCCTCTTCCATTCCAATCAGCTTCTCAGATAACGCTACGTCTTATTATCCATGTCAGATCGCCTTTCTAGTATTAGTAATCTCTCTTGTTGACGAATTTCGAATCTATCCTCCTCTCTTAATCTTTCTCTGCATCTCCTAGTTCATTATCTCGCAGGTGCTTTGCGAATATCCATTGTTTACTATGGTATAGAAAAAATTATCTTATTTAGAAGGAATTAATGGAACGTTTTGATACACTCTTTCTTCAGTATTCTTTAAAACGAAGGCTAAATATGAAATTAGAAGCCTTCAGAATAAATCAACCTTTTGATCTTAAGCCAAAACCTAACTATCAACACTAACTCAACTTACTAACCGTAACATTAATCTTATCTATTAACCCTTATACCAAACCAACCCACTAACCTACTTATTAAAAAATTTCTAAAAGAAAAAACAAATTGATGGATTTCACTTTTTGGTTATTATATTAATATTTTTGATCCATACGTTATATAATTAGAATTTTAGTCATGCTAACAACGGCGTAGTTCCTTTAATCGAAAAAATGCCGAAAAAACATATTTTCAGATTGAGATTGACTTTATTTGAACAATAATAAGAATTTGACCACTTTAAACCATTCAAAATGGGTAATTTAAAATCTGCCAATAACAAGATTATAACTTTTTCATCCATGATGTAAGTAGAATACGTAAGCAGCAGATTCAATGATACTTTTGAAGCAGTTTGGTCGCTCTAAGAAATCAAACTATATAGAAAATTTTTATTTATGATAAAACATCAATAAACTGAATTATAACAGGAACTTCTGCTTTTCAGCCAATAGATTAGCCAAAAATGATGCAAATCTAGCCGATTATAGCCCTTTTGAAGCTCATTTAGCCGAGAATGAGCGCTTTCCTTAGGCTTTGAGTGTTATATTTCCTAAAAATGATTAAAAATTCCAAGAAAGAATGAAGATTAGTTTCAGTCAAGTGAATCAAACATTGAGAGATTATTCGATCATCGATAAATCCAATAGAAACATTTGCTTTTCAACCATAAATTCAGCAGGAAGTAGGGAGTATTTATCTGAACATCACCATCTTAGAAGCAGTTTTAGCTGGAAGATAACTTTCAGTGAGCAACACAGTTCTGGAAGCGTATTCACGTCTATATAAAACAATCCTGTTGTTCCATGCTATTACGCTCTTTTTTTTTTTAGGCAACATGCTTTCATTTTGAAAAATAGTGTTGTTTGGAAAAGAAGGATTCAAATTCCCCCCAACTTAAAAATGTAATATCAAAATAAACAGAACATTTATATTTCATAATGCCAAACAATAAAAAATAGTTATTTGATATTTTAGGGAAGCATACCACCCTCTAAACCATATAATGAATCAACAGAAATTAATCAGTCGGAAAAAAAATTCGAGGTGATATGAATTGACCCCCCCCCCTTTCCTACTGAAACTTTAAAAAAATAACTAGCAATAATTCATCTGTATAAGTGAAAAAAATTCAAATTAAATCTTTTCATATCCCATCTCGCGAAATGAATTAAATTTAATGAAGATAAAACAAGTTGAAATTATCACCTTTGTACTTACTACATTTTTTGTTCCAATTATACTTTTATTTATTTTTTTTTTTGTTAATCGTTTTTGCCTCAGAATTGGCGAGCGTGTTAGAATATCCATCAAATTCACACATTTTTTAAAATTCTAATCTTTGCTGTCTTTCTTCCTGTTTTTTCTTCTTTTCAAGCTTGTCTCGGTATTTTGCCCATGAATCTTTTCTTTTACCCTTTCTTTTACCCTCTCTTTCACTCTTTTTCTTTTCTCTTTTCATCATGACTACGTCTCATTGAATCAAAGGGGAGAGAGGTTGCCACAAGCGCTGTCGATAGTATAATAATTAAAGAAACGTATTAACCATAAGATAAAAAATAAATTTAAGATTGTGATAGAATGCGTCTTTTGTCATCAGTCCAAGTTAAAAACTTATGTTTTACCGAAAATTATTTTTGGAAATCAACCCAAGATTAGAAACAGTCCCAAGGCATAACTTTTTCGATTTTTTCACAAAAAAACCTGTTCTATTGAAGGGGATCAACTTGCCAAAGCTTCACACTTTCTAATCAACGGTATTCTGAGCTGAAGGCTGGAGGAGTTAGCTGATCGATTATTGAATTAAACCTTGGCCTCGTGGCTAAAGAAACATCGATCTTCTCAGAATCATCGTGAAACGTCAGGTGGTCGTATTTTTATGTTTTTCATTTACTTTGAAGTTAACGTTTCACGGCTGTTTTGGTCATAACTGGGTATCTTATTTTTATGTTGAATTTTATGGAATGCTTGTGGGGCTACATTACAGATTCTCTTTGTGCATTGAAAACAAAGATGTAGAGAATCGAGAGAATAATTTATTAATAAGATTGTTGCCGAAACAGCAAGCAACAATGACAAGATCCAAATCAAAGATTTGACCGAGAGTGTATAAATTCACAATGAAACTACTTCAAGCGGACTGTGTTTCATCGTGCTTCGAACGGACAGTTTTAGAGTTCAGCAATAAATGGTGATGCTGGTATATAAAACTGTGAAGTCAGGAGTAGGGGGTAGTGGTTAATGGGTTGGAGGAGAAGGGATAGAGACAGGGAGTACGTGCAGCTTCTATAACAGCTCATTGCAAAAGATACAATGAATGCTATTTTTGCTCTCATGTTCATTTGTAAACACGATGAAGTGACGTACAGCAACTTTCAGAAGTTAGGGATATCTATAACTAGTTTGAGATCTAATAATTTGACTGTTTTGCTTCTGGAATGTCAAAAACTATAAAAAGGGGATTGCTAGTTACCTTATGCAGGATATATATATATGTATATATATATATATATATATATATATATATATATATATATATATATATATCAATCCTGTCTCGTTGTACTATTGGGGATAATTGATTGTCTATAGCAACACTGAAGAGTTGTAATACAAAGAAACAGCTGTCTGTTGATGACACTATAATTAACACTCATTATTCGGGGTTGAGCACTTTAAGTAAGGTAACCCTTTCATTGTGAGCTTATGCAATGCTCTCCCATAGGAATAGAGCACTGACGTTGATGGGGAATTTAAGATAAATAAATACATCGCTAAAATTCAGCCTTACTGACCGTCCAGTTGTGGAGCTCAACGGTGGGATATCGGCCTGCAGGATCTGAAGCGAAGGTTTCAATCCTGCCTTGTGGTACTGGATAGGATTATGGACTGTCCATAGCCACACTGACAAGTTATAATACAACGAAACAGCTATTCTTGGATGAGACAATAATATATATAAATATATATACTAAAGGTACGTGACTACCAATTCGTAGGTATAATGGGTGAATGTTACTGATGGTGATCTTTCTAAGCCATGACTAGCTTAATATGTCACCATAATTTTTAGGGTGAGCTGTTACACAGGACTCACTGTCATATAAACAGTTTGCAAGACATGCTTGCCAAACACCACTCGATGTCAGGTCTCCTATCAATATTTACTCATATTCATCATCCTCGTCAGCTGTCGTTAGACACAGACCTCTTGCAGGATCTACGGCACCCACATGATCTCTCTACCAGGGGCGTTGTGGTGCCAATATCTCCTGATTCTATATAAATCGTGAAGCATTTTTTCTACCGGCCTCAAATTCACCTATCATACTTGTTGCAATCCATTATTGATCGTCTGACATTCTTGCAACATGATCTGATAATTGCAATTCGAGTTTTATAACTGATTCCTTTTTTTTTCTGTAATTCAATGATCTGCTTTGTGGTTTGTAAATGTCATGTTAAGTCTAATCCCCTCTTTTGAATATTACATAGCTTTTGGTGTACGAGCCAAGTTCGGTTCCATGTTCCAGCTGTGTAGGTGACCATTGGGAGTACACAGTCGCCATTTACATAATTTATCCTCACCTCTAATATGAATATGAGTGTTCGACCTAATGTTGAGGTCGTACATAATTCAGTATCAACGATCTGTAAGACAAAATCACCAATTTTTCTTCCATGGTATACCAGCTATGATACTATGTATAACTGGGCATAACAAAGGCCTAGGATGCAGGGTCAATGGCGAGGATTAGATTTGTTACGGTAATAGCACAAAAAAGTTAATTAATCAACCCATTTTTGAAATCATTGGCTTGTATTCATTTTACCCCCTGTGCACTTCTCGAACTAATAATTGCCCTCTAGCAATTATATGTAATCATTCAGAATTCTCGATCACTCAATTTATTGTTCACATATGCTCGTGCAGATTTATACGCGGCGATGCTTAAAATGTAAATGGTTTTGGAAACTGTACTTGCTACCCACTGCTACATAGGGTGGTGCTCTTTTAAATATATCTAAATAACTGAATTAATATAATGAATCAGAATTTTAGCCAGAATTCGACTTTCTATTCGCAAAACTTTTTTCGTGAAAATATCCATGGAATTTTTCACTTTATCCTGGATATCACTCGTATGAAAGTAAACAAAAATCCATGGCGGGCACACAGTATGTGGACTTTTGATTTGAAATTTTTACTGCATATTTGATCAATATGATTGATATTAACAAGTGGACCAAGCACATTGAGAATGAATGAGGTTACTATGGAAATAAAACACAATAGCATGTAATAAAGTTAGGTAATATTTGGTGGCGAACTCAAGGCAAACATTGATAACAGTAAGAAGAGAAAACATTCAGTTTGTGCAGTCTTTGCAAAACTTCATTTTTCTTTGTACGATGTGATTGTTTACCGTCAAATACCTATTTATATTTTCAGGGCTGATAAAATTCCTGCAGTTTTACAACAATTTTACAACAGCTACGATCAGAAAACACAAGTTTATTCAGCATAGTTTTTATTTGATTTTAGTTTTGCTATGTATGAATGTGTCACGCCTACAGGTTGCTCCAAATGGAGCTAGATGGCTCAAAATCTGAACTTATCATTTTCTAGCAACGTATGTTAATGCTGAATAATTAGTTTCCAGCAACATTCCTGCTCGTTTTTGTTGTTTTTTTTCTAAATCAGATATCTGTAATGATCACTCCCCATCAAAGTTCAATTGTTAGCAGTTGACTCATCCTTTCACTTTTCTATCGAAGTAAGCAAAGCTACGTAGATTTAATCAGATTTTGGTGCGCAACTAACTTGTCAGACAAAGCTGACTTTAGTAAATGAATTTGGGCACCTTGTCGTAGGGCAGTGTTTAGAAAACTAATCTGTTGCTACTGTAGTGAGTTCATTCCTCGCTAAAAGCCCTGTAACTAAACTGGTCCTTGCCATTGAGGAAACGGTATCAAGCTATCCACGAACAACGTTACTACTGTGGTGAGTCTGATCCTCACTGGAAACCCTTTAAGCTGAACTTAGTAAATTAATTTACAAGTTACTGTAAACAAAGGCTCATCAAGCTACTCATGTACACTGTTACTATTTTAATGATTTTGATCCTCACTGGAAATGCTAGACCTGAATTAGCTCGAGAAAATACAATTAGACATTTCTGTCAAGAAGCAGTTATCAAGCTAGCCGCACAATACTGTAGTGATTTTGATCCTCAGATGGAGCTCTACAACTAAATTGACTTTAGTTAATACACTTACACATTCCTTTTGAAGGTGGTTATTAGGCCAAGCGTTTAGATCTATTGCGATATCGATCCTGTGTGATCAATTAATGTGAACTTTTGTGTTATGTAAGGCTAATATGCATGAATCCATGCATGTGATCCTCTGTCGAGCAATAATGGTCAAACTCACACTGCAGATTGTTGAAACTGTTGTTATTTCGATCCTCAATGTATGCAGCAGCCTTCTGACCTCGTGCTAGATTACGCTGAAATATATTCGACACTTCATTGAATGGGATTGGCACAAAGAAGCTTGGATTCAAAGCCTCTAAAATGTTTATGGATTATTTCTGTTTTAATAACTGAACCTTCTTCGGCTACTTCAGTCTTGGCGAGAACGTATTATTTGAAGCGTTGCAAAATGCACTGAAGGTTTGGTTCAGATCTCACTTATCACAGTAATAGAAATATTGCGGTTTTAAAGAATGAAAAAGACAAAGAAAGCAAGATAACTAATTGTAAGAAGTTGATGGCGTCATTTTTAATTAAGACGAGCAACTATTCAAGTAATCATTGAACATCAAAACAACAATTATTGAGATAAAACGAACAAACAAGCAAAAATGCTTCTTCGAGTTCAGTGAGACATCTAGGACAAAAGGTGAGTTGCATCGAATTGGAAGCCATTTTGATCGTTGCATTTTTAGCACGAGAGGAAATATAATGCAGCAAACAGTAGAGATCCCACTATTTGCTCGAGGCTTGCTTTACAATGAATGAATAAATGAGCTAGAGATCTTCGATCTTAAATCAATTGTTTATGCTTCCTTTCCCATTATCCTTCTTTTCCTCTATCAACAAAATTTTTTTTTCAAAAATTCTGTGTTGCGTATTGGCTGGGAGAGTGATTCTTTTGAAGATGAAGATTGGATGGATTATTAGATTTGAGATAAAAGCAAAATTTGAATATCCAAAGAGAAATAACGAGAGATACAAAATAGAGCAAAGTCGGTGAGTTTGTTGCTGTAGGAAGGAAACTTAGTTTGGTGAGAGATGAAGGAGATTAAACATGAAAAAAAGAAAAAAATAAACAAAACTATTAAATAAAAAGAGGAAAAAAATGGGAGAAAAAACGGAGAAAATTGAAAAGAGAAAGATAAAGGCAAACGGGAAGCAAAAGGAAGAAAGACACAAAACAAATCATAATCAATCAAACAAACACACAAGATAGAACAAAAACAAATGAAGAAAGATAAAGAGGAAGGAAAATGGAAAAATAAAAATAGAAAAGTAGAAAAAAGAAATTTTGAAAAAAGTGGCAAGACAAATGAAGCAGAGAATGATGAATATGTTGTATGGAGATGGAGAATAGGAAACGGAGGAAGAAATATTGAGAGAACAAATATAGAAAAAAAAAGACTTTAAAAAGAGGATAAATAAAAGAAACAGACAGAAAAGCTAAAAAAAAGTAGAGAAAACACAACAAGAAAAAAAGAAGGAATAAAAGAGATTCGAGTGAAGGACACAAAAATGAAAGCTATAAAACCAATTAAAAGAATTGAAATATTTAAAGAAAGGGAAATGAAAGCTGTGGAATAAAAAGGAGAAATATAATGAAAGAAATAAATAAAAATGAGGAAAAAAGAAGGAAAAGAGATATAGTGAAAGGAATAGGAGAGAGATTGGATGAGATGAGGAAAAATGAGAGATAGGTAAGAGAGGAATAGATGAAAGATTGAGTGAAAGAAAGGTAAATGAGACCCATAGAAGAGAGACGGATCAGGAAAGAGAAAGAGTTCAGAATGAAATAGAGAGGAATAAAAGAGAGATTGTGGGAGATGAAAGAAATTAGAACCATGAAAAATGAGAAGGAATAAGATGGATGTACAGTGAAAGAGAAATAAATGAGAGCCATAAAAAAAGGTTGGACAGGAGAGATAGAAAGAAAGACAGAAGAATTGGAGCCGTGAAAAAAAGTAAAGATAGGAGAGAGACAGAGTGAATGAAAAAATTATGAGACCCATGAAAAAAGGGAGGACAGGAGAGATAGAGTGAAAGAGAGGATAATGAGAGTGAGAAAACACAAGTTTAGGATAGGAAAGAGATAGAGTGAAAGAAAGATAAATGAGAACAATGAAAAAAAGTCAGCAAAGAAAATAGATAGAATGAAAGAAACAAATTGTGGGTCATGGAAATTAAGTAGGAAAAGAAGGGAGACATATTGGAATAAAAATAAATGTGACCTATAAAAGAAAAGTGGGAAAGAGTGAAAAAATGAAGGCCACAGAAAATAAGTAGGGATCGAAGAGAAAGTGTTTAAGAGAGTAAATCAGAGCCATGAATAATAATTAGGGAAAGAGGAAAGAAGAAGTGAAAGAAAAATAAATGAGAGCCATGAAAATTGTAGGAAACGAGGGATACAGTGAAGAAAAAAAAATGAGAACCATGAAGAAAAACTCAATGACAAATCAAGATCACAAAACAAAACAGGAAGCAGAGACAGAGAAGAAAGATCGAAATAATGGATAGAAAACGAAGAGAGGAAATTCTGTTTGGGTTAGTCATTGAATAAAAAACACCCCATGACTTACGTCTTTTGGTAGCATGCCATGTTTGGGATGAGCAATTAAAGAATGGAATGAGGGATAACCAATGAATGAGTTCATTCGCTTGCATCTTGTTGGGTACGGATCACTTAAAAGGCAGAGATTTCAAAAAAGACAAAAAAAGGTATGTGATTACTGCCTTACCCAAACTATGGCAACAAATTAGCATAAACTTGAAATTCTAATTGAACATACCACTGAAAACCTATTAAAATAATCGAAAAAAAAAATAGATGAATAAACTTTTTTTTTCAAAACTCCACGAGGATCGAGCGGTGGAATTTTTAGACCTCTTGCCTTATCGTTGGCCCCTGAAGGCTTGATACAAACATTGACATCCTGCCAGCCCGAAAGGAAGACCATCATTGACTGATCTGATGAGAGATTTGGTTGACAAATTTTGTTAAGATTGAATAAAAAACATCCTCCAGTCGAAGAACAATTGGTGCTTGACTGAATGCAAAAAGAAGCAAATAAAAGACCAACAGTTGTGCCTAAAAAGAAGTTCGGGTATCTTCGATGTGTGCTGTCTATCTGGTCCAAGTATTGTTTGTACTATTCAAAACTGAACAGTTCACATTGTCAGAGAACTTGATATGTTATGTTTTTTCAGCTTATGTTCAGTTACGTTACTGTATACACGAATATCACTCACTAATTAGGACTGCAATAATCGAGGTATTGTTGCAATGATATATTCAGCCTAGCGTGACGAAAGGGAAAATAAGAAATAGAAATGAGAAAAAAAACTATTGTTCTGTCCTAGCGTTCCTTATCAAATGATCTGCCACCCTTAAAAATCGGCGTTTGAACCCCTTGATTTTCTTCTAAGTGCGCTCAAAATCCGGTATGTTGCCTTGATAAAACACGAGTAACCATCTCATGAAGTAAGCTCTCGGATTAAACTTACATCAGTTCTACTAAATTGACAAATGTATTGATACAATCTTGCAAGTTACCAGTTTTAATGCACTTTTACAAATGACATTAGATATCCCATCCTTATTCTAGACATATTCACCTATGTACACACACACGTACATACTGACACACACGCACAAATATATATAATCTGGAATATTTATGAATACGTTATATCATTTGGAATTCTATTCGAAAAGACGTCCACATATTACATGGAAAATCAGTCACTTGGCCTAGGTAACGTGAATAGAATAAATCAGAAATAATAAATAGGAGGAAATGTAACTACTGTAAGAATCGAACTTTTGACCGATGAGGTAGCCACTTAAACTCCAGTTGAGTTGAATAATATAATTGTCTTCGTTGAGGAACATGGTGCAGAAATTGGTAGTGAATGAAGAAGATGAGAAGAATGAGGAAAACATAGGTTTTTTGCTTTTCGCAGGTTTTGACAGGGGCTTTAGAAAAACATTAACGTTTCTTCTCAAAATAACAAGGAATAAAAGTATAAATATTTAGCCCTCCAACTCAATTGTTCTGCGCAATTCTCCTATACATACATAAGCAGCCAGATCCACTTGAAAACGGAAGAAATCTATGCTGATATTAATGGTTCACAGTTTGTAATAGATGGAATAGCCTGAGTATCCTGGGTTGATCGATACGTCCACAGCTGGACTATGTGATCAATGGAGATGCATTTGGTTAAGTGCATTGACAATATAGAGAATAGAAAAAATGTATATTTGTTTTGGAAAATAGATATTTTTTGTCACTTATTTATACATACAAAATGAAAAGTAAATTCATAGACAAACATTCACAAAATGGAACGAAAGAAGGAAAGAAAAAAAGGGAATGAACGAGCGAACAAATGAACAACGGATGAAAAAAGGGAAAAAAGACTGAAATAAAGAATGAAAAAGGTGGTGCAGAAGGATTGGGGAAAAAAAAAAGGAATCCAAGTGAACAAGAATAAAAAGAAAGACTACAATGGAAGGAGAAAATAGCGATGAAAAAGAGACAAAGAAAAAAGAAAAATGCTATAAATGAAGGAAGAATGGGAGTAAAAGAAAAAAAAATGAAAAAGAGAAAGAAAGAAGACGGGCAGTTGGAAAAAGAAGAGAGAAAAAAAGGGAAAACTGGTGGGAAAAAAGAAGGAAAAAAGACTGGAAGTAGGACACAAGAAAACATAGACAGAAAGAATTAAAAATCAAGGAGAGACAAAAAGAGAAAATTCTGCTGAGAAGGAATGCAAGTAAAGAATAAAGAATTATCTCTGAGAAAAGCTGGAAGGCTTTAACCAAGTGAATCTAATCAGAATCGTCAATCTCTCTCTGCTTTCGCTGATCTGAATCTTCTTATGTGCAGAAAGTTTTTCTTCTTACATGCTGAAAGTTTTTCCAGTAAAAAAAAAAGAAAAACAGAAAATTCCTGTCTATTTCCCCACTGGAAATAATCTACGATTTTGTGTTGTTGTTGTTGTTGTTATCATTATTATTATTATCATTATTATCATTATTATTATTATTATTATTATTATTATTATTATTATTATTTTAAGTATGTGTATTTTTATTTGAATAAGTTACTAAAACAATTGTACATTAAAGAATTTGGTATTACTATTCAGAAAGAAACTCATGTATGATAGAGCGCAAAGCTCATAGAAATACTTTTTTCTGATCAGTCTCGCAGAGTGATTCTTAAACGACAGGCACTTGGCTGGCGGCAACTTCTACTACTACTACTACTACTACTACTACTACTACTACTACTACTACTGATCCAGATGCAGGACACCGTACGTAGAGTCAATCAGATTCTCCATTCTTCCCCATCTTGATCTATCTAATGCAAGATATCAGCCAGCACTAAGGAGACAGCATGGTTTGCAGTCTTGAGCGACAACATCGAGCCAGCGGATGCGACGTGCACCCTGAGTCACTGCCGTTATTGATGGTTTTGGGCGACCAACTGTTGCCTTAAACGTTCACTGCTCTGCTGTCAAGGACGTCGAGTTCAACTGCCAACTTTCTCTTCAGGTCACAGATCAATATGGAACCTCCTACAACACTACAACGCTGTATATGCGATGATCTGTCTTCTCAGGGGGATAAAGTGACTGCATAACCCCTGATTAAATTCCTGGTCTGCGTTTTTTTTTTGTTTGTTTTTCTTAATGATTTTATGTCTCAGGTCTTCGAGATTGTGGATCCAAGACAGTGAGAGAGACAAATTCCACTTCATCGTTGCTTCAACTGAGAAGAGTTGAGTGTCAGCCATCGCCAACATGTCCCTGGCTTTCGGGAGAAGCATTTCTCGAAGAGAAAATATCTAACAAGGAGAACGCATATTGGAATATATAATGTTGGAAAAATTGGTTGAGGAATAGGGGTATTCTGAGATCGCAGAGAGAGGGAACTGACTTGGGATTCCAACAAGCAATGGAGAGACATAATGTCACAAGGATTAAGCATTTTGTGAGTTTGAAACTAACAAGTCAGTTGACGAGCAGAGTTCCCTCTAAGCCGTGCGCGTTCGCTCAGGCGGGTACATTTTTCAACCGGCGCAAAGAGGAAACTATGCACACAAAGTTATTTGCCTTTAATGATGCTGGAATTAATAATCATACTCCTTCTCATAAGTATACTGATGATATATCATAATGATACTCGTGGGAAATAATCTCCAAACTAATTATTTTTGTTTACGAAATAATCAGCTTTTCAAATACCTCATTTTTACATTTGAAGAAGCATTTGGTGCACGTATACTTTTGTCATGGGGAAAACAAATTAACCAATGTAAGATTTTTGGGAAAATTGCTTACAAGTCTACATCGGGTTACACTAAACACCCCTCCTATGTACGAGAGATTTATCACTTTTACTTTAAACTGCTTCGAGGCCAGCTATGTAAGTCACCCTCTGATGTTCAAACTCTTTTCAGTAATACTTGCCTGAGCGACAAAGTTGCAAAACTTATTTATTTCCAAAATATGTTACAAATCAAATATCACGGGAAATCAAGGAAAAAGTCACATCAAAGTGGAACCAAATTCTCCATGGAAATAATAAAAAATTTCCAAACCATAAAACTTTTAAAAAACAAATACTTTTTATGAAGTATTCCCCCGATTTTCCAAAGTTCGTATCATGCAGCCTTTTGGCCTTCAGCCTTTGTTTTGTATCGAGTGATTATAGAGGCAGCGCAGACCTTTTTTTCTCTCTTTTACTCTCTAGCTTCATGTACCTTTCATCACTCGAAGCTCTGACAAGTCAGCCTGACATCACCATTGAAAATCCTTTTTTTTTGTGTCTGGAATCATTCAATTTTTTCCATATAAATATAAGGTATTGCTTTTTCACTTTATACCATTTCGGCTCCCGAGATATTTTGTATGAAAACTGTTCAAATTTTCGATTACAGGGGAAACCTGTATAATGAGAAATATTGCAAAAATATTGGTGTTTACAAAACTGATTTTTATAAGATTCAAAGCCAAAATATGGAACGCCCAGTGAGAGGCTAGCTCATTCAAGTAATATCCATCCAGACCTCCTTCACATATCTTTTTAAAAGAAAAGCCTAAATGCAGAAAAATGATTTGACTTGGCACGATACAGAGTAAAAATACAGAACGCAAACTCCCAACTGTAATACTTGCCTACATCGAGGCTCAAAAGCTTTTTGAATATTTACATTCAAATAACGTGCTTGTTTATGACGATTCTTTTGAAATGGGATTGACAACTATATGGCTCGGATTCCCACAGAAAGATATGGAATTTGGCAGAAAATCAAAGTGGAGGGGTAAATATTGTTTGTAATCAAAAGCTTTTCAAAAGCCAAAAACTTTTAAGATTTTTTTCTCCTTAGCGATCTCAAATCCTCATGATACATGCTCTAGTTTTTGTAGCAGAGTCACAAAGAGATTGAGTTTTTTTTGTAAGTCAACTTCCATCAGTAATGTCATTTGTTTCTTTTTTCTTTAAATATCTGCTTTCACGAAATATAAGTGTATTTTTTCAAAACTGCAGATGAATGTATTGATTTGAGACCTATAGTAAAACATACAAACACGCAGCCTTTGTTTGCGTTTGTATTGTAAAAAAACCGTCATATACTTAATATCATTATTTATTTTCATTTACTTGCATGTTTACACTATGTGGTCAGAGCTGTTGATAGTGCTACACCAACTCACCTTAATGCTCAGGCACTTTCAAGTTAAACTGAGTTAAGCACCGCTGTCTGCACAATTCTCTCCATTATTCCTCTGGTTGTCCAACATATCTCAATCTCACGCAAGAAGTTTCAGGGTCATCTCTGTAGCTTGATTATTAGCAAGACCCTTCATTTCTTTGAATCCTCCTTCAGTATCATCATAGACCTCAACACCACTGTGGTCTGCATCATTTCAACTCATCCCCGAAATACAGACTTATTCAATTTAGATTTTAAAGTTTTTCGGCACTGAAGCAACTGTGCAAATTTAACTTAGTATATTGTTACACTGTTTCTCTTAGACCTTGGGAAATGTGCGAATACGATCCAGCTAATACCTGACCTTTGTTCAAATCAAGTGGCAGAATGACATGAAATGCCACAGAGAAATGTGCAACATATGATCAAAATAATGCTAACACCCACATACTTCCACGTAGAGTTGGAGTTACAGATGGAATTAAATAAATCCAGGACTGCTGTCATTCGAGTAGGGAATGCAAAAAAAAAAAAAAAAAAAAATTATCCGTGTAGTAGAAGCGATATTTTTCTGTGACTACACTACTTATAAAGTTTTTGAAAAACGTTTAGTTATGTATCAATCCATTTTCATATCGTGACCCACTTTCTAACAAATATTCCTGTGAGGAATTCTTGTGCTTGACATCTTCATATGGTCATACATCCGATTCTAACAGAGAGGAACATTAGTCAATTTTAATGATCAAAAGGGAACTTTCCTGTAGAGCACTTAAGTACGTAGTCGGATTCCTGACTAATTCCGAATGTAGTGTCCAAGATACAATGGGTATTGTTGCGCCGGTAATAAACACCAGTGCTACTTATTGTAAATACTTAGTCTTACTTTGACAATGAAAGAAAATGATTTGAATTCATTGTATCAATCAGAAGTTCATTTCTCACCACGCATCGTATTTTGCCTATGAAGACACAGACAGTAATTAGCTGTTTTTTTTTATTTATCTATTTTTCTTTTCAAATCTTGCACCTTTATAAAACGGATTATGTACTAAAAAGAGTACAAATAATAGTCCTGGGCAACCTTTTTGAAAAATGTGAAAGGATTTGGTTACTATAGCGACAATACAGAGCCGTTACTTTTCTGACTTCGACACGATTTCAGACACATTGGCGTCACGCACGCCATATTGATTTCTCTCAACTTCCGGTCTGGAGAAGCAGCGATTGACTTTTTTTCATTTTATAATGTTTTTGCACAATAACTTGGAAACAGGCCAAAGAACTTGGGTCTAGTCAGGAAGAATTACCTCCGAGTTCTATATTTCTTCCATGAAGGCTTTTAATGGGAAGAAAGTAAGGAATAATGAACCATAATAAAAAGAATGTGATTAGAATGAACGGCGTCGCGGGCAGCTGAATTCACCATTTTAGCAGTAAAGATGGAGTCCCTGAAATAAACGAATGCGGCGTCATCTATGTCGTTTGGGGAAATTAATTTCCCTTTCTATTCTTGTTCATCTATTGTATCTTTTATACTGTTTTTGTCATCAGTTTTGATTGTTTATTTATTACTTTGACCTCACATTGTTTTCATATTGATCATTAATTTTGTTTCTTTTCTCTTCCAGGCCTCTTTATGTCTTCGTTTTTATCTTTTTTTGATTTTATGCCCTGATCATTAAAAACTGTCAACGAAGACTGTAACCGAAACTTTCAGCATCTACTCATTATTATGTCTTGAAAAAATGTTTAACATCCAAACTTCAATTCGTTTTTGGTTGGGGCTAAATTTCCAATCTAAATTCATGCTAAATCGTTTTTTCTGGTATTATTCACGTTTTGAAAATTAGGATTTGTTTAGTGATCATTGCCCAACAAAAGACGGAGAAATAAACTATTCATTGATCTCTTGATTGATCACCCCATGATGCTGAAAATGTTGGTCTCACGACAGTTTTTAATTGAGTGACTCACTCGACTGGTTTCTCCCATGTTTTTTTTTTTTACTTTTTATTGCTGGCTCTATTTCTTTATATATCTGTTTTTGTCATTTTGTTGTTATCATTGTTATTTCCCTCCATTTCTCCAATTCGTTCTTGTCTTTGATTATTGTTTTCGGATTTTTGATTTTCTTTCTTATATTGCCTTTTTCCTAATCGTTTTATTTAGGCTTTACTTGTCTTTCTATTCACTTTTGATTCAATTCTTTTTATTCTTCTACCTGGATTTATATCTTTCCCATTGTTTATTTTGACCTTTTTATTCCTTTCTTCTATCGCTTTAAGATTGTTTCACTTCATTTTTTCACATCTATTTTTTTTTCTTTTCAGCCTCTTCGATTGAATTTTCCTTATCGTCATTACCTCATATTTATTCACAAAGTCAACGACATTGCAATCAACGGTCATAAAAGAGCAACTCTTCTTCAACTGCTTTTGTTACAATTGTTGAAACATCACGATAGTAAAACACCATGCTCTTAGACTCCTTCTAGGGAAAAATCCACCCGTAATTAAAGGGCTGAGCATGATAAAACCGCCGTGGTTAAATCAAAACATGACAATAATAGTGAGTAATTGATGAGAGTATTAAATAGTTAACCTTTCTAACTATTCTTACTCAAAGAACAGTTTTCATCTGATGTCGTACTGTAATCATATAGTTTAAAAGTTTACCATCTATTGAGAATCAGATTACTGTTTATCTTGACCTTACCTCGGGCAGAAAAAAGAAAATATGAGCAGAACATAAGCTAACCATTAAGGACCGATACTGTGCCTACACCTGGAAGAAGAGATGTGATTTTACTAGCCAACAGAGAAAATTGTTTTCTCTCTAGTAGCAAACAGGTTGCTAAAGAGTAAAATGACTGTTTGTTCTACTAAATATCAACAAGATATTTTTTTAGAAATGGATATATAATCTGAGGAAAAATGGGGCTACCGCAGGAATCGACCTTGTGACTGATAAAGTAGCCGCTTGAACACAGCGGCCCCATTTTCTTTAATCGTATATCTCACTTACGCAGTTTAGGTCAAATGATGCATCCACCGTGTAATGACTGAAAATTATTTCAAATAGAGTTTCAAATTAATATACAACACAAAAAATTATTTCTTTTGGATTATATATCCATTTCTCGATTATATGATTACCCACGTATAGAAATAATTTCAACAGATATGAGACAATGAATTAGCCAAATGAGACGTTGGAGTTAAAACAACATTTTCACTACAGGCACCTATTTAGCTCTGTGGTGACAGGAAAGCTTCTTTGAAGCTGCTACCTTATCACGAGTTTGATTCCTGCAGCAGCGTTATTTTCTTTAATTGGTGTGTTCTATTCACGCTGTCTAAGCCAAGTGGTATATCCGCCATGTAATGACAGGAGATAATTTCGAATAGAGTTTCACTGCAAAAAAAAAAATGCTGTCATAACACACACACACACACACACACACACACACACACACACACACACACACGTATGTATATTTATGTGAGAGTGTATGTGCGTGTGGTTCCATAGTGTCATTTCACACATCCTTCAGAATAACTTAACCTTTCTTGAGAAAAAAGAAAGTTCTATACTGCATTGGGAAACCTTCGTCAAAAGATAGGACTGAACTTCTAGATGAATTATGATTTAAGGCTTCCATCGCTAATAGCTGCTCTAACTTTGAATGTTTGCAAATAGTCAGATAAAAACAAAAAGAAATCATTGAAAAAGACCCGGAGAAGAGAAAATCAAACCAAAAACAGCAACGGATGACAAAAAAGAATCCGAAAGATCATAGGAAAAAAATAGAACAATAGAAATCAAATGATGTAGATGAATAGATCAGTAATATTTATAGGGAGACAGCGGAAGTCTTCCCAGGCAGAGAAGGAGATAAACTTAGATCGATGGATTGATGGACCGGAAGATTGTTGACGATGTCGTACACACTACGCTCCAGGGATGATACCGACCGTCTCAATATAAGACAAAAGAAGGGACGAAAATCGATTCAATATCGACAATTGTGTTCGGCTATTATGATTTCCAAAATATATACAACAGATCAGAAAAAAAGGATTGTGGCAACCTCTCAAATCTATGAAGCTGAAAACCACTGTTCGAAAATCTTGATTTGGCTATCATTTAACACTGAATACAGATGTTAGGATAGAATAGTTAACTCTGAAATCCCTTCCAACAGCTTTTTACATTGTTATCTTCATTTTTATTCATTTTTCATTCCACTGATTGATGTAGAAAATTCCATTAGCTACAACTTTTTTTGCTCACTCTTTTTTTCAAAGATCGTCAGCCAAAACTGTCATCGAAACAGTCTATATAGTTTTTTTTCAGTTTTTAAATTGGTTTGGATGGCTGTATGGCTATGTAAATGTGTATCATACGCATAGACGCGCCACTCACTGCTAAAAGGCTGAAAATTTAGAGATTTGCTCACCGTGTTATCTACTAAAAACTGTTTATTTTCATTTTTTTGACTATCCAAAATATTAATTTAGTAAGGTTTCAATTTACAATTTGAGTTAGGCACAGCTGATCCCGTATTTTGCACTCGGCAGCATTATTGAGTCATCACTGACGAGAAAATAGCTTAATCAAGGATCATCTCTTCTATCAAACTTTTCGTTGATCAACCCCAACACGATATGCAACCTAAAGATATAGGTAAGACGTCATTTTCTATTGAAGAATAACCAGACCTGTCTCTGCATCCATGTGCAAAAACTATTTGAACAAAGTTATATGATCTGTTATAAGCTGACCATGCACAGAGCGTATAACGATCAGAAATTTCAGGAATGAGATAATAATCGACACAGACTAATCGACAAAGCATGGATTTTTTAAAACATATTTCCAGAGATAAAAGGAATGATTCTGATGCCTGGAAATTGTGATATCATAAAGAGGTCATGAAAAGCCGACGAAAATTCATGTATATATATATATATATATATATATATATATATATATATATATATATATATATATACGTAGAGAGAGAAAAATATGCGTGTGATAGAGGCACTACAATATACATATATATATATATATATATATATATATATATATATATATATATATATATATATATATACACGTGTGTTTGTAAATTGAATAATTGGATAGGGCATAATCGACATAATGGTAATCTATGAGACAACAGAAAAAAATGATGTATACAAAACACATCTCTCTCCCTTTCTCTCACACACTCACACACACAGGACATATAAACATACACATAGGTTGCTAACACTTGCAATCATGCGTCTAAATTGCACTGTAAACATTCACATATGCGTGCGCGCGCACACACACACACATCACTTTTTTCCTTAAAAACTGTACGATGTATATATCTACCCTCCCATACCGACGGACGATTTATTATACACATAAACATATGATTAACTCACACACACCCTTGCCGAGGATTTTATCTTCACTCATTACCTCTGCAACCACCAGATCTTTATATAGTCAAGCATTTGTTGTGTCAATCGCAACAGTATCTAAAGAACATATTTCCTCCATTAGCATCGAAGAAGGTATCGAAGCATATTGAGTTCTAGGAAGCTTCCTCAATACTAAAAGCTGTTGGAATCGATTCTTCGACACATTGAATCCTTTTATGATGCTGAAGAAGGACCAACTTCAATATTTTATAGGTATTCAAGATATTTGGCAATTTTAAGTAAAAATCGGTAATTGAAATTTGTTATGGTAGTAAATCATATATATATATATATATATATATATATATATATATATATATATATATATATATATATATATATATATATTTATATATATGTATATATACATATATATATGTGTGTGTGTGTGTGCGTGTGTGTGTTTCAGTATATCTATTTTGGTCAATGAACCATATTTTGCATTAAGCCCCATGCTATTCGTATTGCAGTTTATAATCATAAAAAATCTAATTGATCATCGTCAAAGTGGTTTTCAGGATGATTTGCCAGAAAAAAAAAAGTATCTTTCCTTCAAATGATCGAGAATCGAGGTTTCAAGCATCGTCCTTTTTCTGCTAGTACCACTCTACAGTTGTTTCATACTATTCTGTTAAATTTTCTTCATAATATATTTCTCCTTTCATTGCTTGGAGCCAGTTCATATCCCAACAGCTTTTCCAGACAATCTCAAAATAATGAGATCCAATTCGTTTGTTTGAGAAAATATTTTTGGTTATTAATCTGCTGTGAGGGTATTTTTAAGAGACGTGTGTTGGAAAATTTTGGAATTTTGTGTTAAGTGCTTTTTGGCTAATCTGGTTTCGGAAACAAAGGTAAACGTTGTTATTATTCCAAATCTGTAATAAATTTAGACTTATAATTGTTCGTCGTACTTTGCAGGTTTGGAAATGCTGGGAAAAATCAAAATTATCCCTTCTACATCATTAATAAACTCTGCTCTAATACTGGGGAGTGATATACAGTATTAAAATGAAATGCAGTCACTTGATCTGCAGTGAAGGAATCAGGCCATTACTGGTATGAAAAGTCAAATATTAGTGAAAATACTGATGAGAGAGCCGGACTCTGAAGGAGATGTGCTGTCACGATCTCCGGCAAAAGCCTCTAGATATAACTTGTATGAAAATAATATAATGACATCAATAAATCTTAGAAGATTGCTCGAGAATTGAGAAATACTGCTGATAACCAGCAATGGCCACCATATACGACTGGTGAGAAAATTCATGTAATAATCTCATTATGTAAAAACTGTCATCATTTTGTCGGTTTGTTGATTGATTGCTTTATAATATCACCCATGGGAAGGCTATCTGAAATTTTGGGTGGACGGCCAAAAACTGCATTGAAATACATGGCATTTTGCAATTTTTGTTGGCGGTTTAGTATTACGAGCATTGAAGTCTGCAATTGATAATGGATAATGAGTTCAGAGTAACATTCTCTATTATCAATTTACAAAACAGCGCCGTAATATTGCATATTGTCTCTATCCATAGTTGCACAAGTTGTGTCTCTCCAGACAGACAGATCACATTGATAAACGGTATGTGTGTGCCAGACATCTAATGTTATTACTTCACAATTCTCTCATGAAAGAATTAGCGCAAGCTCTTCAGTTTTAGTCTTTCAAAGGATGTTGTTATTTACTTTTGTATATTTACTACATCGGTGGACATTGGAAATATTTTCTAAGTGAAAGTAGACAGTGATGGTGAAAAAGTTGAGAACAATTTGAACTTGATACGGGAGATAACGCTGGAGTATTGAGAGGGTATGCTGTCACTTGGCCCACACACTTTTTCCGGACAAATTGAAGAATAAAGTGAGCAAATAAAAAACATCAGAAAGAAAACTCTATCGATGGCACTGGATAATCGGATGAATTTGCTGATTCAATCGTGGGGGTGTCATTCTTTAAGTTAAGATAGTTGAAATCTGCCTCTTAATAAAATTCTAGGCCCTTTTCGATTAATCCCCACCAAAAGTTAAAGCCCATAATCTTGAAGAATGTTTGGTCTTTATAATTAATCCTGACCAGAAAATAGAAACGCTTGTTGCTTTTTTCAATATACTCACTTTTTAAAAAAAATTTGGTAACTTCATTTCTTTAATTCCCTTGTTTCTTAATTTTTTATCAAACTTTTGAATTTTCTCTTCTATTTCAGTTTAACTCGCTTTATTTTTTGTATTTGCTTCCTCTATTCCTCCTAATTCAATTGTTGTTTTTTTTTTTTATAATACGCTGCATCTATTTTTTCAATCGATCACTTTATTTTCAATTTTCTCGTCTCTCCTATGATTTCATCACTCCGTCTTCTAATCTATCCATTTTTTTTTATTTGTTTACTTTTATTTATTTAAATTTCCTTTGCTTTATCTTATAATTCATTGGCCTATTTGTTTATCAACCGGCCGTATTTCTTCGATTTGATCGCCCTATTTTCTAATTGATTCCCATGATTTCTCAATTTGCTCATTCTGTTTTTCAATTTAATCGCCCATATTTTTAATTTGCTTATTCTACTTTCTAATTTGATCACTATACTCTCGATTCACTTTCTCTTTTTTTAAATTGCTCGCTTTATTCTTTATTTGGTTCCCTTTATTTTTCACTCTGCTTGCTATATTTTTGAAATTTCGCTCTTTTTTTCAAAACGTTGGCTCTATTTTATAACCACTCTGTCTTCTTTTTTATTCAATCTTTTTTTCTATTTGTTTGCTTTATCTTATAATTTGAATACCTTAGTTTCTCATTTATTGGCTTTATTTCTCAATTTGCCGGTTTTATTTTTCACTTTAATCGTCAAAATCTTTTACTTGATGGCTCATTCTTTTAATTTGATCGCTTTATCTACAATTCATTTGCTTTACTTTTAATTTGCTCGTTTTATCTGTTATTTTGATCACTTTATCTTTTATTCTTCTCGACCCTTTTCTTTCAATTTCATTTGCTGTATCTTTTAATCCGCTTGCTCTATCTTATAATTTGATTTCTTGGTCTTCTGATTTATTCAATTTATCCTTCAATTAGCTTGCTTTGTTTTTTTAATTATTTTGCTTGCTTTATTTTTCAATTTCTTCAATCCATCTTTTAATTTTGTTCGCTTTATATTCTCATTTGCACGCTTTATTTTATGATTTGATCTCTTTGTCTTATAATTTATTCGGTTAATTATTAATTACTGGCTCTATATTCTAATTTCACTGGCCTTATTATTTAGTTTGCTCGCTCTATTTCATAATCTGATTGCCTTATTTTCAATCCATTTGCTCATTTTTTGAATTTGCAGGCTCGATCTCCTAATTTGATCGCTTTATTCTCCAATCTATTTGCTTTATTCTTAATTTCTTTGTCCTTTTTATCAGTTTGATCACCTTGATCTATAATTTGCTCGTTCTATTCTTTAATTTGGTCTCTTTTGATCGCTTTATTTTCCATTTTGCTCGCTGTTTTTTTTCCAAATTTTGCTCTCTTTATGTTCTAATCTGCTTGCTCTATTTTACGTTTGATCACTTTGTCATCCAATTCATCGGCTTATTTTTCATTTACCTGACTCTATCTTTTAATTTGATTGCTTTATTTTCTATTTTTTCGCTTTATTTCGTCATTTAGATGGCTTTATTTTTTCATTTGATCGCTTCATTTTTTAATTCAATCGATTTTTTCCTTGATTTGATCGCCCATTCTTCAATTTGCTCCCATCATTTTTTATTTGGTTGCTCCTTGCTACCTTGCTTCATTTTTTTTTCTAATTGGTCCACTTTACTCTTGAATTTGCTCCCTATATACTTCTCGCCGAGCGAAAAAACCTAAGGTGTCAAGCTAATCCTTGAGGAAGACTTGAGGAAGACTGAACGGCGTCTCCGCTTCAAATGGTAGATCAAGCTGCAATGCATCATTTTGGTTCCTCTCTGGCCATCATCATCATCAGCAGCAGTAGCAGCAGCTGCATTAACAGAAGCATCAGCAACATAAGCATCAGCAATTTTGAGCGTCTAGATCTCTCTATCATGGACGTCATAGAGCCTATACTTTCTAGACACGTCTAGTTTAGTACACCATCTGATATTTCCTCTGCGACGGATATGATTTCCATGTTGTCAGTTTTGATGTCTCCAAATCTGACAACATGACCAGCCCATTCCAATTTTAGTTTTTGGATACTATGATATCAAATTCCTATTCTTCCCTATTGTAGTGTGCTGTCTTATGATCTTTCCATATTAAAATGACCACAATTCTCTCAAGTACATATTTCATGCTTCTCATTTTGTTTAATTTCCATCTTCCAGCTCAATGGGTAACTATCAGGAGGATGCATTGGTTTCATAGCCTTCTCTTTAGGACCAGTGAGATTTTTTTTTTGTTTTTGGAGGTTGAGCTTGCTTGAGAAAAAAAATTTCATCTTTTTGTTATTCCTTGCATAATTTTCACTTCTTTTGAGGATTTCATGGGGATACATATAGTGGTGTACCTTGTCCAGCTCAGCATTTTGATTGTTGTGTTTTTGTCTTCGTTATGTTTGTTGTACCTGTCAATTGCTTTACTTAAGTTCATGTACAGACCACTAAACACATGAATGGAATGCTACTTTCAGTATTATCTAGATGAATAATCATATGAACATCAGATGACCTCATGGAGGAGCGCAAATACTGACATCAAATTTTTTTTCAATTTTCGTTAAGTAATAAACATGAGTGTGCCCCAAGACCCCATTAGAAACCACAGAAAAGTTTCTGGTCTCTATTGTGTGGTTGTTTATGGCTACAATAAAAAAAACTCAGACTCCTAGTAGGTTACTGTTCATAAATAAGACCCATATTCGTCAAAGAGCAGATGATTCAGCACGTAAATATGATGAATAATGCCATTCTTTCCAGATTGCTTCGCAGTCCATGAATTGGGCTCCTATTCTTGGTTTTGGTACCATGTTGTTACGTTCAAATCAACACCATCGATTAAATGGAGTATCCCAAATTTAGGTATTTGCACTGCAATTTGAGTGTCTGGTCAGCGTCCCTGGCAATATAAAGCTACATACATGTAAGTGACACAATAACGGAGAGATTATAAGACAGTTCAGTGTATTATATAAAAGACACGAAACTGAGATATGATAAACAGCTAGGAAACTCAAATGACAATGGGCAGGACATGTTGTAAGAATACCAAACAACTGCGGGAAGACCCACAACGAGAATCATCAGAGATCAGTCGTGATATTGTGACAGAAAGTAAGATAGCGTGATAAACTAGATAAATTCAGAAATTACTGTATATGCAATGCTAATGATGGAAAAATCTGATGATTTTTCTGGGAAGATCCATATCAGACTACTGATGTTAAAAACGTGATGATGATGAATTTATACTTTGAGCCATGCTGAAGCCTTGCACTAGAGTAAGTTAAGTTCAAAGGTCGTGATGTCCATCGATTATTTGCCATTCTTGCAACATGGCCAGCCCACCGCCATTTGAGATTTTTTATGGATTCTATGATGTCTCTAACTCTTGTCTTTTCCTGGATGTATTGTGCTGTTTTATGGTCTCTCCATGAGAGGCCCAGCATTATTCTTTCGTGTACACATTGCATGGTTCTACGCATCTTCAAATGAGGGATTAGTTCGAAATAGGTACTTAAAATATATGACACGAATTTTGGCAGGTCTGGTTGTTGCAGGCTAAAACTCTACTTCGACTTCTGTTCTAAGTTGTATATAATGAATACATTTGTGTTTGTTTTTATATATATATATATATATATATATATATATATATATATATATATATATATATATATATATATATATATATATATATATATTTATATGTAACTTGTCGGCAAGACTTAGTAAGAAAGCTGCATGGCCACAGCTTGCCTGCAATCCCAAATCAGAGCTAACTGTATGAATCGTTTTTTTGTTACGCAGCGTGATTGACAAACAATGAACAGATTACTCTCCTGAATTTAATGAGGGTAGTTCTTGTTCTTATTACGGATGAAAACATAATCAGCTCCAATAAAAACGATAGATTATGTTCATCACTATATTATGTGAACATTTGTTTGGTAAATTTTCCAGAACCATCGGAAAATGTTCCGATGTTCTTTGTGGGTTAGTACCCTTTCTTGAAAGTCGGTTAAAAAACTCCGCTTTCTTTTATTCATTTGAGTCAGACATTCTCCTAAACTAATTTTCATTCAATAATATGTTCCCAAGAGAATCGTCCGTGTCGTCACCTCATTCATGCAGTGACTGAATTGGAATTCGGAAACTTGGTAAACAGTGAGGCTGTACCTAGGATTTATGGTTGGGGATCACAGGGAATGCAAAGTGAAACGATGCAATGAACGCATGAGTAATTCGATAAAAAAAGATAACTAATAATAAATGTTTACATTAGTAGACATTGAACATTGAAAAACTGGTAATCAAAGAGTTGGTATAAGCAGTACTGCTGTGCTCCCCTCCATTTCACCACTGCTTTTATTGAAATTTACCTTTTTCAATAAGCAAATGTCTTCTTACACTCGTAATTTGTGTTTACTTTTAGGCAACTTAGTTTTTCAGAATTGCTGTCCGTCTCCACACCTCAGCCTTTACAGACTTTTCTGAAGAAAAACTTTCATCGTCTGCATGGAACATTGAGTTAGTGCTCTGAACACCATTTGTGTGAACTGACTGGTTATTTTTAAACTGAAAAAATAGAGAAAACTCGAAACCACTCAGTGAATGCAAGATATTTTCCTCAACAAATATTCATTTCTATGTAAATATATATATATATATATATATATATATATATATATATATATATATATATATATATATATATGTGTGTATGTATGTATGTATGTATGTATGTATGTATGGGGATATGAAATGTGGTTAATCCGACGTCATGATAGTAAAATTGAAATATTGGAAGCCTTTCAAAACAAATGATTCTTCATTTCGATGCTTTACTGATATCGAATTTTTTAAAAAGAGAATACGGTGTTAAAAAAACAATATTTTTTTTGTCACTTTACTATTCTCTCTCTCTCTCTCTCTCTCTCTCTCCCTATATATATATATATATATATATATATATATATATATATATATATATATATATATATATATAAAGAGTATATTTGTCCGTCCTTGTTTTATTAATGACAATATTGGAAAGTGAAAAATATGTAAGCTGAAATCACAATAAATATATCCAATGTCAAATAGAATCCTGCTTTCAATTCCTTCCTTATTCTTTCACCTAAATTTATCACTAAATACTCGACATATTAGTTCAAAAATGGTCTATCTTTTCCAACTAGTAGTCAGTCAAGTGTCTAAGGAATATATTAATATCCCCCTGTTGCTATAAGCAGGTGTTTCAGCTTAAGTGAAAAGTCAAGAATTCAAATGCTGCTTTTTCAGGTAGGAAATTTCCTAATTGAATCTATCAACACGCACAGGGCAATTTCTTAATGGATCAATGGCCAGAGATAATTTTGTCCAAACAGACATAAGCAGTATTGGTCTCTTGGAACAGAATAAAACCATATTATCAAAACCACATCATCATCAGTGGCAATAATACACATCAAAAGAGATCTTGACGCGTACTGTCGAGACATTTCTGGTATGAAACTTTCCTTTCAGTAGGGGCATCGATGCTAGTATTGTGCCGCTCTCTTGTAGTCTGGACAGAAATATTAAAGATCACATGTCATAAATAACTAGATATGACGAATTCTGATTTTTATTGTTGCAAAACTCCTCCGAGTTTTATTAAACTTCTGAATATGCTCCTATAGTTTTAAGAGATTTCATAAAATATCTTTCATCACTATGTTATATCTCCCAATATCCCATAGATTTCTGAGAATATAACCTTCGACTATATTTTACAGGCGCTTGATAGATTTATGAAACAAAACTTAGCACTTATTTATTCTGCATATTAAGTATATGAACGCAAAAAAAATTCTGACAAAATTGGACTATTTAAAACATAATCTAGGTAAGTGCTTGTTTTTTACATTTCTAAAAATATGGATCCAATCTACTCTGAGTGAATGGAGTTCTCTATTTCACAAACAGTGACGTTGTTCTTTTTATCATCAACCATTCAGAAAACAGACTTCCACACATAATCGCTGTAGAGGATCATGAATTATAGTCCCTAGTGAGATCAATGCACACAGGATTTCTCAAAGTAGTGTGTTTTGTCACTGTTAATAAGTAATTTTAAACGTAGACCAGCTCCGGTAACCAGTATTGGTCCAGGCAAAATAAACAACAATATAACAACATGCAAAAGCAAACAATATTTTGAAAAATTTCATCAAATCATATGAGGTTCTCTTTACCTCCGTCGGGCCAGCACATGTTCCCATTCTGCAGGCCTGAGTACATCTAAAAAAATCATTTTTTCATTTGGTCACTTTCAGGTTTATAAATTGTAGTATTCTGTCTGGCTTTTGTCGAAGGTTTGTTACGTTTGGGTAGGGATTAAGGTTAAAGCAAGTGTCAGTAAAGTTTAGGAACTACGAAAAAAAGGTCTTTGCGTCAAGTTGTAGTTAGATTCCCTAACAAAATGTTGCAGAACTGCCGAAAGTTCTGAAAGAAAGAGAAATTAACATACGTGGTTACTTATGACGAATAAAAAGTTAGGTGAAAGTTAGCATCATAAATAGGACCTGTTCACGAAACCTCAAAACTTCCGGGAGGTTTTAAGGTTGAATAGATTGAGAGCAAATGGAATTAGAAAAAAAAGAAATTTCCTCGTCTCGTTTTAACTCAATTCGACGATTGCATTCATACTGTAATAATCATGGATGTTTTCTTGCTTTTGCTTGTCTCTTTGGAAATAAAAATAGTCTTTTCATGCATGCACAAAGGTAGACCGTGTAGAAATTCATTCTTTTCTAAAATGCCATCTTAAGACATCCACCATATTTAAACTGAGACCTAATATCAAATATAACTTTTTTTCTCTGTGGTGCGTACTTCTCGAAATATAAGAGTATAAACACACATTATTTATCAGTTTCATGTATATATATATATATATATATATATATATATATGTGTGTGTGTGTGTGTGTGTGTGTGTGTGTTTATACGTGTGTGTATATACAAATATACATATTGTACATTGAGATATCAACCAAGTAAATAAGCCCTTTTGAAAGTGTTAACAGATTCGTCAAACTGGAGGGATTAGGGAAATCTTATGATGTATTACCTCAAGTAATGGTTCTTCTTCCTCCCTACGGATGCAAAAGCTATATCAGTAGTTATACATCAGAATAAAAACCTGTATCAAATAAAACGACAGGAAGAAACAATGAAAATACCGGAAAACGGTAAAATTACGTCAATTACATCAAGAATACAACGAAGAGGACTCCCAACAGACATTCCTCTGTTCCACCTTCATTATTGGTTCATTTACGCCATTTTCCTCTCTTAATGTGTTTTTAATGTCGTCCATGTTGTCTATGGTGTCTGGAGGTTCAGTGCATTTTAAAAAGCTCGATCTGTCAGTTTTGCTTATATTTCTCGTGTCCTTGCTGTCTCGGGACGTATTACCATAGCTATACATACGTACATACTTACAACCCCTTTCAACCGAATCTACTTTTCTCTGTCCTAATTTATGTATTAATCTATTCATCTATCTGAAATTACACTCACGAATACGCAAACGGACAAATACAGATAGATCGATAGAAAGACAGGTTAACCCAGCTGCAGCTGAGAAAAAAAAACCAGCAGTGGTATTTTCATCGATGATAACCGTAGGGTTACTCCTAGTTTTGATGATTAAGTATCATTCCCACTCACCCAAGGGACACGAACCATATCTCATGATAACACAAAGCTGTGTTGCTTCTCCGCCCCGCAGTGTATATATCAGCTTAATGTAAATGCTGTGTCGATCTTTTCTGAAATAGAAATTCTGAATTTAGTCAGGTATCCCAAAGTCTAGTTGTCAATAAAACCTGCGCAGCCACTTCAATAGTAAATAAATTTGTTCTTCATCCAAGTCTTCTGCATTCCGTTCGCAGATACTCCTCAAAGCTGATGTGATGTTATAAAGAGGGAAATAAAGAGCAACGCTATGAATAACTCTAAGAGATAGAAAGATTTCACCATGCATCTGAAAGCAAGCCAAGGCAGAAAATATCAAAGAAGTAATTGAGCGATGAGAATAGAGATGAAGAGGACCCATAACAGGAGCAGAGTATAACAGATGGTGCAAAAAGATGGTTGAATAGTACCAAACATGTACCAATTGCAGTAAGAAGGCAGAAAATGGAGAGATGTAATAGAAATGTTTGCAAATCGAATATGGTCACATCTGGCATGAAGAAAAAATTGGGAGGGCCTTGGTCCAGCAGTCGACTTGCTGATGATAGTAATGATGATGTGTGCAAACGAAAAAATAAAATAGGTATTTTAGATACTGTGAAGTCAACAGCAGCGATCGTAGTCACTTACTGATAATCTGAAAATCGACATAGCAACGCCTAACACAATCTCCAAATAGCATCCCATCCTACTCTTTCCATGGAAAGAAAACTCTTCTATGTCACTTAACTGAGAAAGTTGAAGATTGACATTGCATTAATTCCAACAGATACTTACCACGGAAAGTTTTGCTTCAAGATTAAACTATATTCAAGTGATATCTTAATGTACCAAATATTAAAGAATAAGGTCCCTTCCGATGTATTATTGTTATGAAATATATTTCATGATTTTATATATATATATATATATATATATATATATATATATTCTTCTTAATTTTTTATCAATATATATAGGGAGAATTAAGATATTTCGAGCGGCATTTTGATGAACAAAGTATTGAAGTGAACACATAGCGTAATGGTTACAGAATCAGACAAAAATACTACTAATACTAAGTGGGGAGTGTGGTTAAAATAAAGGGTTTGGTCCGTTACTTGATGATGAATATGGTCCGAATAAAAATAATAGAAATAAAAAATCAAATGTCACCATCGATTTATTATTGGTATATGATATTGTCCAAGAATATATGTATATATATATATTCAGATGTTTCTGTTTTAAAGATTTATTGTTTTAATTTCAGATGTTAATTTTAAAATCGATTTGAACACACGTCCCTTGCTAGACTTTCTAACAAGAAAAGAATTTGCACATCCATAGTCTGACTTTCTGGATTGTTATTTCATATCATCGGATGGTTTTAAGGATATTCTAAAAATTATAAAAATGATAGCTTCTGGTCTAATTCCGATTTGTAAGCTAGACAGATTATCATTCGTCATACGAAATGCTCAAAGATACAAACAGATTTACTGGATTGACGACGACAGCTTACTCTGCTAACTAGCTGGACTATGATAGTGATGATGCTACACAAGATGGTAAACACTGATAGTAGGTTCGGACGATGATAAGAGAATTTGATGAGTGATAAATGTTTTTTGGTTCTGCCTTTCAGATCAGACAGACACTGATGCAACAGGTCTACAGCAGCGTCCTTGATTTCGCCTCCATTTTGTAAAGGGATATGTTGGTATTAAAGGATGAAATAATGATGCATCTTGTACAAAATTATTTCTCCGAAAATAACCATCAACAGCAGGGGGGTTTGGTAGAAAAAACGTTTAATCAAAAGAGGAAAACCTTACAAAATCTCGGATGAATGATCAGGAGTACTTAGAGTCCGCCTAGATCCTATCTATATATATAAGTTATATATTTATTTTTATATTCAGACAGTGTGAGATTGTGTGAGGGGTTCAGAGGGAGAGAGAGACAGACAGAGACAGAGACAACGAGAGAAAGAAGGAGACAGAGAGCTAGAGAGAGAGCTAGAGAGAGAGAGAGAGAGAGAGAGAGAGATGTGTCTGAGTGCGTATGTATTTGTGTGAATGTGTACGTGTATCATGCCATTATCAAAATCAGCAAGACCAACCATTTTTTATCTTAAATTTTAAAATTTTTTTTTGTAAATTTGATGTAAAGTCTTTTTCATACGGGAAATGTTTTAATTGCATACCGATACATTGATAACAATGGATGTAAATTCATAACAAAAAATTGCTAATTATCATTCGCTGGTTACAAACGAGGTATCGTTATATAAAATCCAAAATCCCAAAGGGTTCACAATAAGTTGGTTTCTTTGCATTCATTTCTTCATATAATGACAGAAATGGAGAGGCCAAACAGGGAAACGGTGTAAACTTATTCTCGATTTGCGTATTTTCTTTTTTTTGATGTTTGTTGCGTAATATATGTATGTAGCCCCAAATAGAATAACCTTATTTCTACAACAATCACTGTATGTTGAGTCTATATTATCAATATTCATCACCAAGGTGCATTTACAAATAAGGAGATCATCTTGAAAAATATTTTTAGAATTACTTTTTTGATCATCATTTTACCGAATATGTATATATATATATATATATATATATATATATATATATATATATATATATATATATATATATGTATATATATATGTATATATATATATATATATATACATATACATATACATACATATATATATATATATATATATATATATATATATATATATATATATACAAATATGTGTGTGTGTGTGTGTGTGTGTGTTTGGTAAAATAATGGATTTGCGACTTGAACTCGTTTATGCTTCTGTACTTTTGGTTTTATCAAGCGGATGATTAGATCCCAATCATAACGTTATTGGGAAATACTTTTTTTCTTTGGGTAGAAGTTCCGCTGTATTATACTTCATATTCCTGCTCTTCAGGTTCATGATTGTTCAATTCATAGTAAATAAAGTTTTTAATTCGTAGTTTTTTTTCGTTCTGGTTTTGTTGATAATATGTTGAATCTTCTTCTCCAGAAATTCTGTCATTCTCACTCCTTCTCCCCCCTCTCTCTTTTTCTACTTATGTCTGCCCTTTCTCTTTATACATATTTATCTATCTATCTATCTATCTATCTATCTATCTATCTATCTATCTTCGTATATATATATATATATATATATATATATATATATATATATATATATATATATATATATATATATATATATATATACACATATATATATAATGTGTACTTTAGAGAGTGAGACAGACTCGGGAGTGAAGTTTTTGGTGGTAAGGTTTATTAATCCTTATATGTCAATAGTCCATACATGTTTCGGGATTTCTCCCATCATCAGTGGTGCGTGTTGTGTGAGTGTGAATTAAAATGTACCATGTGGAACCAGAGTCCACTGCCAGTGGCTATGCATTGTGGGTAAGTTTTGTTGTCAGGGCTACTAGAGGCCTCCTGCTGAATGTAAGAATGACCAGCAGGTATTGGGATTTTGGTAAAGCAGCAGCAGTTGGACTTGGGGAGGGCAGAGTGTGTCAAGGTAGGGGGTAGTGTTGTGGAGGTGGATTTTTTGGTATGTTTAGGATAGTGTAGAAGGAGGGGTGGTGGGGTCAAGGAGCTACATAGGTATCAACCTTAAAAGTTACTGAAAATGTTACTGAAAGTGTTTTGGCTGTGATTTGGACAGGGGTTATAACAGGCTAAGGTGAAGTTTTTCCTATGGGTCTAGGTGACTTTGAAGCTTCCATTATTGAGTGTGTCTAAGATGTGGGTGTGAGGATATTAATGGTAGGAGTTGTGTGTATTAGTGTTCTGTGTGGTGCGGGTTGTTCAGTTTAGTATTTAATCCATTAGGATATAGGGTTTTAAGTTTGTTGATCCACATGTCTTCGTGTTTTTCTAGAACTTTAGTTATGTCAATTGGAGTAGTTTTTTCTATTTTTTCTATGATGGTGAAGCTAGCATTACACACACACACACATATATATATATATATATATATATATATATATATATATATATATATATATATAGGCAGTATGAATTTTCCTGTTGTATCTCAATTTATATGACACATGTAATCATAATTATATATGCATGTGTACTTATATGCGTGAATATTTGTACTTCTATATTCTATACACAAATTTCACACGAGTGTCAGTATTGTTTTTGCTACCTTATTTCTGACAATATCGTCCACAAATTCTATACTTATCCATCGTTACTTTCGAAGTGAATTAATTTGACATAATTTGAATGAACGATATTGATGAAGGATCGATTTTGCAGCAGTCGATTAAGGCTGATGAAAATCAAATGAAATTAGCATTCGAATTAACGAGGCACGTGATAATCACAGCATCTCGAAGTGACGACGTTTTGCCGTCGGAAATTGCAGAACATAGAATTTTCCAGAGCGGATAGTAGGATTATTGGCTTAATTCGATTCACTTGATCAATGATTGAACGTTCCCAATAAAAGTGGCAATAGGAAGGGTGTGAAGACTCCATTAAATATGTATGTACTTTAAGCACATGATATGTGTGTGTATATATATATATATATATATATATATATATATATATATATATAACTAGAGAGAAAGAGAGAAAGAGAGAAAAAGAGAGAGAGAGAGCTTGTGTATGTGTGTGCACATGTTTGCGTTACATTCATTCGTTATGTGTTGTATATAATCTATGTACATTCAGCGTTAACAGTCGCTGTTATCAGAGATCGAGATCTGCGAAAGAGTAGGATGACAAATTTCAGAATGCTGATAATGCATACTTGCACACACACACACACACACACACATATATATATATATATATATATATATATATATATATATATATATATATATATATATATATATATATATATATATATATATATACAGTACTTGATATATAAACAGACATTTGATTCTAGTTGAATGATTTTGAGAGTTCAAGTTAGGAACATTACGCAAAAAGCATTTGTTTTTGCAATCAACATAATATGGCATGCATCTAGGCATTTTTTGTCGTTTTAAATTCCCTGAAAATGCTCTTTGTTGAGTGAAAGTCGTCAAGAATGAAATGATTCTGATACGGTTGGATATAGATGTTTCCCTGTTCCTGAATGTTTGCCACCGAGAAAGTGTTACATTGATTTGTTAGAATTCTTCAGTCCTTGAGCCAGTTGTGTTCAAAGTATGCTGATCAACACTTTGGGGAATCCGAACAAATTGAACATTAGAAATAAAAATCTGAGAGAGAATCGAAACTCTCCTGACGATGCCACAACTGAGATCAACAAGAACACCAGGGCATGTGCTCGACTATTAAGTTGATTTGCCATCACTTGATCTCTCGCGACTAGTAAGAAAAACCCTACGAGTGAATATACCGGGGAATTTGGGCGGGGGGGGGGCTGTGTTGAATTACTCTTCGTTCCTGCATGGTTAACCGTGTTAGGTAAATGCTTTGTTTGGAAAAAAAGGTTTTTCATGGCAGAGAAAATTAAATTAGACAGAGACTCGTGCCAAGTCGTGTTCGTCTTCCACTTCGCAAAGGCCATGAACAAAGCCTGGAGGCAAAATGATACAAGTGTATAAGAAAAGGATGATAGCAAAAAGAAAGCATGCATAATCAGATTAAAAGAATGTGTTCGATAATGCATTCACTTTATCGCTGGCATTATCGGCCAGGAAGAGTCAAAAACGAATAAACAGCAGAGATACAAGTAGGTAAATTAATTAACAAAAGACTTATCGTGCAATTTCTGGCTTGTGGCACAGAAGTTTTCACTGGGGAAATGAGAGTCAAAATCTTTTAGATTCTAGCCTTGATACTGTTACGCATTGCAGACTGCAAATAATTCCAAGTCAAAACTATGATTTTTTTTTTGAGATGGTGGAGATTTTCTAAAATAACTTATAACTTTTAAAGTTTAGATGAAATCAAATTAGCATCGATAAATTGAGGGGCATCAAAAAAATGAAAAGGCTCGACCAATACTTATCTACAAAACTATCTATCTGGCTCATGACCATCGGTGCACTCCGTAGGGTCGGAATTCTCTGCCGAGCGGTAATAGTCTGATAGATTCGCTAGCAAACTATAATTCTACGGCTAAACCTCAAAGCTGAACATCCTCTGATTTCCGTTCCTCAAAGGTGACGAGTCTCATTTCGTAAATAAAAGAAGCCGTATTATCATGATAATGAATATTGTCATCAAACATTTATCGTCCCAAAAACTTTATTTTATATGAATTAAGATATATTCAAAGATACAATAAATTTCAATATTATTTTTATAATATCAAATGTTTATTAAAAAGAATTAAAAACAAATGGTATCATCTAAAGTATCTGCATGCATAAGGAGGATATAAGGAAATGTCTAAGAGAGGTTTTTAGGTCGTTCTTAATCAAGTTGTTCGTTACTTTTTACGTTTTTCCCTACAGTGGACTGCGATATAATGTAATTATATTTGGATGATAATATTCAGAGGACATAACAAAATAGCTCATGCATAAAACTATCGACAGAGTGAAATCATGGCGGCAATTAGCTTGTATTACTTTCGCTCAGTTTATTAATTTCTTTTTATTACGGCTGTCATATCTATAGGGGCCTTCAGTATGATAGTTGAGATGGCAAGAGTGAATGCTGGTCGGCCTTTGGTTTGGAGAAATTATAGCTGCTGAAATCGTCTAGGACATCTGAGAAGGGGGTTTTGTTATAAATGCTAAGTTCGTGAGGAGGAGGATGGATTTACTTTCAAAGATTGCTTTTAGTCTCTTCACAATTTTGGGCTAATACAAAGATATCATCATGCATCTCACACAAACGTTGGCTTTATCAATAGAGTCAAAGATGTTATATTCAAGATTAGAAATCTAGTAATAAGGCCTAAAAGAAGTTCCCATAGCCACGCTATTGGTTTTAGCGTAGATATCGCCTTGTGGTCGTAGAAAGGAACTTGTACAGTGCAGGCAATACTTTTCGAAGTATATTGGGTTGGAATTGTAGAAGAGGGAGGTAGAGAAGGATTATCATAAATATTCTGCGTTATTATATTAATGATTTGTACAACGACTTGAATAACCTTTTAACATCTAGTGGAGCAATGACTTGATGGTTACACTCATTTGAAAGCAATATTTGTAGAAATTCGACAGTGGAAATTGCATTATATCAATCAATGTAAAGTTTTTGATAAATGGTAAATGGGAATGATGACTTGTCATTTGACAATGTATTGGGGAGAACCTGGTTTATGGTTGCCGTATAAATATCCTGGAGTTTAATGGCAGGTTATTCATCGTTATTAGCAGTTTGACTTTATTAACTTGGTTTCCCAATTGGTCTGTAGAATTTTTATCAGGTTTCGTAAATATGTTTCAGTCGTGTAGAATTGCCAGTAATTTATTGTTATAATCTGTTTTGTTCAAAATGACGAACAGATTCTTTATCAGCTCTTTGAATTACTATATATCTGTTGTCTGAAAGTTATTTCGCAGCATCTCTTTATGTTTTTTTTTAAAACAGGCGTTTTATGTTGTTATTGTATCAATTATCTCTCTCTGTCAGTCTCTCTTTCTCTCTCTCTCTCTTTCTTTCTCTATCTCTCTCTCTTTATATGTGTGTGTGTGTGTGTGTGTGTGTGTATAAATAGATAATCACTTTGTTCTAAAATTACTAATTTCTACCGGTATTTAAGTCTACATATAATTTAATTTAAATGCACTCCATTATGAAAGCCGTTTGGTCTAAAAGCGCTACCCAGGGGCGTATCTAATGCTTGTTTTGATTTTATACAGAGGGTACTGGTTTCTAATTTGGCAACAAAGATTTTTTTTCCACAATGCAGACCCTCAATCTTCCAATCCGGTAAAGTGGCAAATTGGCAGAATAAGGGGAGACAATCGCAGTGATTTTGCAAAGTAAGTGAAAGAAATCGCTGACAAGACGCAAAAATGTAATTGTCAATAAATGGCCAAGAAAAAAGAAAACAAGCGTAGAGGTGTTCAATCTTTAGAAATGATAATTACCTGCTGTTTATTTAAGGGTTGAAATAAATGAAAAATCGGTACTCCAAGTTGTCTACCGTTTTTATCGATTACAGAAATAAAGATTACGTAATTCAAACTTACAGATAAATTGTACAATCAGGGGTCAAAATAGATAAAGGTGTCACTGAGCCAATACTTTCTGAACCTTTCAAGTTTGTGATATTTTGTCGGAACTGCTTTGGCATGTGATCTGTGGGGATCCATGTTGTGAGTTACGATGTCCAGTGGCTGTCTGGCATTCTTGCAATATGACCACACCCTTGTGTTTTCATCTGATTTTTTGAACTAATAACCACTGATACCCTTAAAACGAAAGGCCAAGTTGATCGGTACAGAATAAAAAAAGAGTTACTTGAACATTAAAAAGATGTCCTTGCTTATAATATTTAATGAAATATTTGCAGAAATAGATTTCTGCAAAAGTATATATATATATATATATATATATATATATATATATATGTGTGTGTGTGTGTGTGTATCACACAAAGCACATCAAAAATGTAATATGTTATAATATAATTAAATACCTGATGTGAAATGGGTTCATTTCATAAATTATTCGATACGTTCAGCATTGAACATCAGGTTGGTTTACAGTAAAGTTTGAAATTAATAGAGTAATGTTTTACTACACAAACACGTGTATGTTCTCAAGGCGAATGATCTATTCTAGATTCCTATCTGGGGCACTGGTTTTCCCTTAAGTTTCCCTTTTATATGACTTCAGTTGTAGATTTGATTATTTTAGCTTTGGTTTGTTTCCACATGTTTAAGATAAGAATACTGATTGGGTTTTCCTTTAAGGTCGCTATGTGGATAAAATATCAATGGAGGTTTTTTCAAGTACATCTGAATTTTGGTCATTGAGTTATGTTTGTCAAGAAAAATTTTTAGCAATGCTTGCATTTTGAAAATATTCTGATTTTTTTTCTGTTTAATAATTCCGGTTTTTTTTTTTTGGGTCCGTGTCAACGGTGATGTACTACTTTCATATTTTTCGTTTGTAAATGATAATATACGGTCGTTTAATCTTAGTTTAAACAATGTTTTCGATATTCCTAGGTAATATTCCACTTCTAAGGGCTTCTCTCCATTTCATACATACTATTGGAGTCTGACAGCAAAATCGAACTGAGAGTAAAGAGTAAAATATTGAAACAAACAAAAATATGCCAAATATGGAAACCCAAAGTTACCTATGTCTAAATGAAGAATTTCAAATGTCCACTTTTGCCAATTCACTAAAATAATCACCGTAAATATCTAATTCACATAGCTATCTTAAACAAATTCATCATAAGTATCTTGAAATTAACAACTAAGGTCACATAATAATACCTTTAAGATACTGATAGATCCAGAACCTACTGATAACGAAATTGTCCTTTTTATTTATGATTCATAACATACAGCATCCAAATTTAATGAAACAAAACAAAAAAACAGGACAAGCAATGACCAAAAAATGAACAAAAAGGTATATAAATGGAATGAAAGGAAT
>OY735229.1:28320279-28322779 GCA_963457665.1 Thysanoteuthis rhombus | reverse complement strand
CTCGGAGGGATTTGTCGATGCTGAGTGAGCTTTCTATCTAGAAATTACCAATTTCACTATCCCTGTTACTTCCCTATTCGCAGTATTGTTAATAGCAGCAGCGGTCTCTGTGATGTGGATGTCCAGACAATAAAATCATTTTCAAAGAATATCCACGGTAAGATAATATCGAACGCATTTCCCTTCCCTATAGAAATAATAAACAGTGCATTAAATTGTAAAATTGGTTACACTACATCTCTATAGTAGAGTTATTTACACTGCATTCACTATAGTGAAATTGCTTACATTGTATACTATTACATACTATAATGGAATCATTCAAAATGTTTTTTATCCTGTAAAATTATATACAATGAATTTTCGTAGTGAAATCATTTTGTACCTTTTTTTGTTACAATGAATGAGAGTTTTAATGTTTTAGGGATTGTCAACCAAAACTGTCAACGGTGTTCTGCAGTGTTTGAACAGTACTGGCTGTCTTCCAGTCTGGCCATTTATGTCAGTATCACTCGTGCAGCCTGCAGCAATATAGGAATGAAACATGTTGGCTGCATGGCTGTTTTTATTGAGGTACTAACCAGACCATTTTGTATATCAATTACATGCGTTATAACACAAATAACTACTAAGGTAATACTCCCAACTGAACGTGGAAGACAAAGCAAACTATTGAAAGGTGAAAAATGTAAGTTGATTTTCGGCTGAATATGAAGTGTATTAACATGACCAAAATGGCACCAAGAATGGCTTCACTTGAACAGAAGTTAAATTAAATCTGGCAACAAACGAATGAGGAAGGATTAGAGCGCTAACAATACTCAGCAGATGTCCAGGGGTCAGCTAATCACACGTGAACTGACAAACCTAAACTATTGACAGCATCCCGGACGGAAACGATGTTAATACCGTTTCCGAAACTGAACACAAGAAAATCGATCATGTCGACAAACCAGTTAGGACTTGCACGTCAGGGTTAATAATGAAATTCTTCGATCTTATGAAGTCGAGTGGAATGGAGTAATCGAAAGTGCATGGCCACACGTGGCGAAAATTATTGCTTTCAAAGCAAAATTTGTTTCAATGAACGATTTATTCAGTAATGCTATCGTAATCAGATTCTTACAAGAAGGTTGCAATGTGATTCTATGGCACAGCCAGGATACTATTAATGAGTTTATCAAATGGAAAGAAGATTGAAATGAACTTAAGAGAAAAAACCCGGAGATGGAATACCTTAGGGAACCCGAATGGCTCAGTTCCAGGTAAACCTTGGCAAGATGTTGCAGCTTTTGAGCCCTCTCTGACATTGGAACAGTTGATTATCGGGGTTGATAGAGAGCTAGCCTTCGTGCTCTTACCAACAAACCACTGGCCCCTTATTGGTAAGATGTTGAAGAAGAGAGGTTTTGTTGAATAACTTAGACAAACCGAAGTAGAGAGCAATAATGGGCGGACAACGATAGTCGGATGTTCTCTTTTCTTAAGACTTCACAATATTTGGCCGTCAACAATTTTCCTGTGACATTATACTCTGACTGAGTGAGCTAAGATAGTACTGTTAGTGGACTAAGCAGCACTTTTAGCACTAAATTCTCTTCTCCGGTGCAGATCGCTTCTATATTCAATATGATAGATGCTAGTCGATAGCTGCCTCGATCACGTCTACGAAGCGCTGCCTTTTGTAAGGTTAGGTGCAACTATTTTTCACCTAACAGATTTATTTCGATATTTCTGACCAGTTATACTCAAAGCATCAAAATCATACTCCCCCTCTCTCTCTCACACACAGACATAGACACACACAAAAAACCACACACATGTATATATATATATTAGCAAAAACTGCAAAAAGGGACGTCTTTCAACATAACACTGCATAAACCGGCGTTGCCAAAACTTGTGAGCTTTCATGGAAAAAATCAATGTCTTGTGTGAAAAATCAGTTGAGAGCTCGGAGGTCGAACGTTGAAAATGGAATTGCTGGACCAAGTTAAAACTACAGCAAAAAATATTGGAGTTTATTTCTCCTATTCATTATATTCACATCCGATCCATTATACATTACAACCTTCCAGAAATATGTTGAAAAAATTGTTGGTTCCAGGAAATAGTTCTCTTTACAATGAAACTATACTACTGCACTGGACCCTTAGTTTTTATTTATTGTTAGAAATCTGTGGATGAAATTTTTCTTCTTCTCTGTGCTTATATTGTCTTAGTAGTGTTTTGTTCAAATAAATCTGACTGTAACCCGATTATGAATTCCCCTAACCTCATTGAAATTTATGAAATATCTATGAAATATCATTTGCCTCCTTCTGTTGTTATATTTGAGTTTTTCTTCTACTACTGGGTACTCCAGCAAGTGCATACATATATGTATGTGAAGGCATACACGTGTGTATATACATGGGAAAGATATATGCATACGTAGACGTAAAATATATATCGCTAAATGCTTACAAAAATTCAAAGAGCTGGCTTCTTCAAAGGGATA
>OY735229.1:28270279-28317779 GCA_963457665.1 Thysanoteuthis rhombus | reverse complement strand
TGTCTTTATCTAAACGAGACTGGCAGAGTTGTATTTCCCATCCCGGGGATCTTCTTTGCTAGGCTGGAGGTTTACAGGCATTACAGTACATCAGTCAGGGAGAGTGGGGCATAACCAAGAAACACAGATATTTTGAAATATGTCGAGGACCGAGAGCAAGGAAAGAGAATTGAAGGAAATAATGACAGCATCGGTTGAAGGGACGGAAAAACTAAGGGAGGGGCAAGAGACGAAGAAATTTTGAAGCTTGGTGTCTCTCGATCTCTAAAGAGAATCACTTGGAATGTTTGTAGAAAAACTCAGCATTAAAAGTAGAATAATAATAATAAGAAGAAGATCAAGAAAAGCAAGAACAAGAACAGGAAGGTTGATAAGGTTAAATGAAACAACGACGTAAAATGATGATGAATAAAAATTATGAAAATGTTGGATGAGAACCGAGTATTTCAAAATGAGTATCAAATCTGGATTCATGCAAAAAAAAAATGCCATTAGAGAATAATTATGGTCCGAATCAATCCTGTTCGTGACATCACCAGTGTTTCCCACGGGAAAAAAGTCATAGTTTAATGGGCCCGTTTTGAATCTTAGTTATCATTTTCCTAGACTCTTGTCAAGGTTGAAGGGTCGTATATGTCCTGCTATTTTACATATAGTTTGAGAAGGAGAGATAGATCCATACCTTTTTTCCGAGACATTAGTTTGAAGTGAACATAGACATCTTCAACAGGAGTTAGAACTCCAATCTCAAATTGTTCAAACGCTCTCCAATTATTAATAAAGACAAATTTGTGTTGTGTTTTTGTGCTTTATAATTCCAACAATCGATATAATCTAGAGAGAATTCTAAGAGGAGAGAACATAATTTACTATGGAGTTATTTTCCTCCTCTTTCATCTTCTCAAGATTTGTTTTAGATGTCTCCCAGGCTAATGCAAAAGCTACCTTATAATGGTCACGTTCATCATTCTCTCAATACGCATTTATAAGCTCTTTTCACTACCCAATATTGATTTAGCCTTTTAAATTCCTATTTTTTTCTCTTCCCTTTTCAATCTGGTCCACTGGAAATGTGCCATTTACTGTTGGACACATGTTCTTGTCTTTGTTCAGCCAACTATGCCTGCGGACCACGAGGCAAAAGAAAAACAATTGAGAAACACGAAGACCTTATGAAGGTTATGGCCGTACCTATATCAGTTGAAACATTGCTCAAAACAGTACAGGTGAAAATAGATGAATTAGGAAGTTTACTGGTGTCAAGGTCGAAACTATTCAGATCATGGCTTTGATGAAGTTTAAAAGTTTACTGGTGTCAATTATTCTCAAGCGAAAAGCATCAGGTATGATCATATCATTGCAAAATATATAACTAATAATAATATTGATACCACTTTTAAAAAACTCTAGAAAAACATTGGATGCAGATCTTTCACACATGGAAATTGGTAATACAGTGTTCTTTTCAAATATCTACTCGCACGTCATTACGAGTAACGTATATTCTCACTGGATTCAACTCAAATATCAACAGGAGTTACTGAACATTCAGCTGAATCCATTGTGAAATCACCTTGGACGAATCGGTCATTTACAATCACAGAAACTAATTGGTACCTAAATCGGAATACCAGGGGCCGTAATCAGTAAGGGATCATTAAGAGATCTTCCCATGGAGATCACATTAGTCGTAATACTAATTGAAGCATACTATTGATAAATTGCAAAAGTCTTCAGAACACTATACTAAAAGTCCACAGAAATCCATCTTGAAAATCGTAGATGATGGAAATTTTTCGAGTTGTTTGGGGCAGGGAAAAACAACGTTTGTACAGATGTCATGATATATTGTCGGGAAAAGAATATAATCTGGCTCTCCATCGCTTATCAATTTGTATCAGTTGTACGAAATAAGTTACAGTCAATAACGTGAAGGTAAGTATTCCACACAGGCCAATGAAATCCTCTTTTCAATTTATTTCTACTAGAATACGTATCCACCTATTTTTTGGTGGATAAATAGATGTTGTTCAAAATAAGTTATAGCCGGATAACAGATAAATTGACGTCTAAAATCTATTGAAACTGAATAGATAGAAATCATCGATGATTTAATCTGCATGACAAGATTCTAACATCCCCGTAAAAAATAACTCCAACTTTTAGATAGTAAATGCTGGAATACCTACTTTCACGTTTTCGGATATAACCTATTTGGTGCCACATATTCTCTGACTTGATACATCGTTGGAAAGCTGATATAACTCCCTCTCAAAAGATGTATGCCATATACAGATTACAAACATTATATCGGCTGGTCCCAAGAAAGATCTAAGATGGCAGCTATCTTTCAAGATGGTTGCCACCTTTTATCAACTAAGATTTCTAGTGTGATGTTATGAAAACTTAGTTATTGTGGAGGAAAATAAGCTTTACCCCCCCCCCGTTAATTAGGTTAGTTCACCTGTACTCTTAAGAAAATGTTCATCTCTTTGTAATAAGGCAAACCAATGTCCCCCTTCCTTATCTTTCAGATCCCTCTACATATTCTGGCTGTGAGTGATAAAAAAAGAACATTTGATCCATTCATTTAAATTACATATATAACAAAAGTTGAATGGCAAATTGCAAGTAAAATCCGATTGCACGTCAAGGATAGAGGTATGGTTACAGGAAAGATTGTGTAAGTGAATTATGGAACAAACGAAAGCAGCCACCATGTCTATATCCGAATGGTAGTTTTACCACTGGAAAAATAATTCTCCCTCTCTCCCTGAACTTTATGCTCAGAAGTCAACAAGTACCCTTTGTTCTTACAACTGAACCAACATTTTTCTGTTAACACTGTGTTGTTTTTGCAAGCATCAGTTACTGCCGAATCAAGCCATGAATGTGATCAGGATGAGGATGGGAGAGATGTAGTTAATTGGTGATTTGAAAGCGGATCTAGTGCGGAATTAACGACGGTAGATGATGGTTATGGCCCTGAGGACGTAATTTTAGCTGTGCAGAAAGAAGAGGCAGAACAATTATCATTGTAATGAAGACGATGGTTAAATATCAGCGTCAAGATGAAACTGCTGGTAATGACGAATCAGCCACGTCATCAGTAGGAAAATTGACGACAATTAAAATCATGACAATGACATAATGATAATGACTGCAATAATGATAATGATGAAATGGATTAAATGGCAGAGGAGAAGGGATATGAGGAGAAGTGGAAATGATTGAGGGGGCAACAGGAAGGGACAATAGATAGATATCATGGGGCAGAGGAGAAGGAGAGGGGGAATAAGAGTAGGGGATGAGAGGAAAGCTAAGATAGATTGACATTGATGTCGAAGAGAGAGAAAGGGTGGTGATATGGGTTTACTTTTAAGTTAGCCACTAAAGCACTCTTGACAAATGAAATGCAATAGCAAACAAAGAAACCTTGCATCACTTTGAAGACTGTGACAATCCATTTATGAAAGAAAAATTGGGTTACACTGTAACCGAGTACAGAGGTGATAATTGTTAAATTGTGATAACCCATGCTGGCAAAAATGTTTCAGAAACGCAAATACTGGACTGGAAAATCAAAGATTTAGAAATGTAAAGTGTGGAGGAAAATAACCGTGCAGTTTAATGATGTTATTATAGTTGCACGAACATCTGAAAGAAGAAATAGTATCATTAGTGATAGAAACTAGAACAAACGCGTGAGAATTAATTCCCTATTAGAAATCGTGGCTTACACGAAGTTTTGACCTTACACCCTGTGACTTCTTCCTGCACGTTTAGCAACTACGGATAAACTCGATCAATGTATTTGAAATGTAATGGCCAACATAATACTGGACTTCATGTAAAGGTCCATCGAGACCACACAGAAATTGGTTGACAATGCCAGCGCATATGTCGAAAGCTAAGCTAGTTTGGTTACCAATTTCAAATAGACAGTTTCTTTTCACACATTCTGTGAATAAACTGCATCACTCCCTTCAAAAGACTGTAAAAGCAATTATCAAAGGTGTGGTATAAGATATGGAACTAGATGTCTAGTAACGGGCTATGCCTTGTTAGCAGAAAATATGTTTGAAAATAGACATGACTGATTATGTAGGGGAATTCACTTTGTATTGTTCGGGCTCAGATGCTCTCTTAAAACTGCTATGATCTGGGAAATGTATAAAAGTAGACCATTTGGAGTTTTCGAATGGATACCTTCAGTTCAAGCCAGGAGACTTGACACTTTTGTCACTTAATCTCCATTTTAAGTAACCATATCATTTGACTGACTGGACTACTACTACTACTACTACTACTACTACTACTACTACTACTACTACTACTACTACTACTACTACCACCGTGATGATTCTGTTAATGATTAATCATCAAAATGATAAGAAGATCAATGAGAATACATGCTGATGTTTTATGGCCGTGGTTATGACTAAAACATTGATGAGCGCAACGATGACGATGATAGAAAATTATTTCAGTGACATAAACAATATAATCAAATGACAATGATGATAATGATGGTGATGAATATAAGTAAGAGAGAGAGAGAAAAAAGGAAGATGAAAATATTAGAGGATAAGAGGAGAGGAAGAGACGAGGATGGGGGTAGATGAAGGGAGGAGAAAAAAAGTAGCAGTAAGTCAATGAAATAAATTGAGTCTCACGATATGAGAGAAACAACAAGGGGGGGGCAGTTATATCTAAAGATGAAGTTAATAAATTATTAATGAATAGATTAGAAAAATTGAGAACGAAAACATAATGAATAAATGATAACGATGCCGTTATAATACAACAAAGAAGATTGTTGCAATGATGAGTTCATTGCAAATAGAAAAATCAGTGATATGAAATAAAAAAAATGACGATGATGATGAAGAAAAAAAGAAGCAAAAGGAGAAGAAGAAGCAAAAGAAGAAGGAGAAGAAGAAGAAGGAGAAGAAGAAGAACAACAAGAACAACAAGGAGAAGAAGAAGAAGAAGAAGAAGAAGAAGAAGAAGAAGAAGAAGAAGAAGTTAGAATAAAAAAGAGAAAGAGAATCCAACTCAAAGATTGAATGAAGAGAAGGCTGAGACTAAAAGCAATTCAGATGGATAAATGAAATAAAAAACGAATAAAGAAAATGGTAATAAAGACAGAAGAGATTGAAAGCAAAATGGATTTGAATCAAACAGAGAAATAAAAATGTATGTTCAGGGAGTATTGGAAAAGCCAAAACAGCAGATAAACATTGTATTTCAGTGAAGAAATAGTGAAGGAATGAAACAAAAACGAATAGATACTCGTAATCAATGATGATCTAAATCAGGAATCAGCAAACTCTTTTGAAGGTGGGTTAGATTTGAAATATTTTTATGCCCAGCAAAATAAACGCAATGGTGGTGGAATAGTGATCATACACAGCTATCTTGAAATATTGTTTATTATCCGGCAAATAACTTTCATTAGGGACAATTACTTACATAAACACTAACAAAAGCAACTATTACAAATAGTGAACTAATATTAACAAATTGCAGTTAAATTTTGTGTATATTGCTTGAACTGATAGAATCATCATCATCAGTCTTATAACGCCTGTCGTTGGACATAAACCTTCCCCACGATCTGCCACATTTGTCGCAAAGTCAGTATTTTTTTAGTCTGGTTTATCTCTCCATCTTGTATTTTGTCGGCCTCGGTTTTGCATGTGGTCTCTGGTAATCCATGATGTAAATCGTGATGTCAATCGGTTGTCTTTTATTCTCACATGACCCGCCTATTGCCAGTTGATTTTTCTAATTGATTCTACGATGTCTCTGACCATCATTTTCTTTCTTATGTATTGTGATGTCTTGTGATCTCTCCATGTGAGCTTGACCATGATTCTCTCATGCACACGTTGCAAGCTTCTCTATTTGTGGGTTTGTCTCTTGGTTAGGTTCCATGTTTCAGCTCCATAAGTGACTATCGGGAGGATGCATTGTTTGTATTCTCTTCTTTTTAGGATTATTGGGATGTCCTGGTTTATTGAAGTTGAACTCTCTTTGCCGAGGGCTTGCCATCCTAAGTTGATTCTCCGCTTGATTTCATCTTCTTTTGAGGGTTTCATAGAGATAAGTTGTCTTAGGTAGATGTAGTGGTCTACTTTGCCCAGTTTTGCATCTTCGATTTTGACAGTTATGTCCTAATTTTTTATGTGATTGATGCCCTTGATCTTTGTTTTACTGAGGTTCATGTATAGGCCGACTTTTTTGCTTTCTTCGTCAGGTTCATATAGCATTAGTTGGAGGTCGTATAAGTTTCCTGCAAAATAAACGACGTCGTCTGCAAACTAGGGTTGCTCAGATATTTGCTGTCTATTTTGATTCCTCTATTTTCCCAGTGTTTAGAGCAATAAACAAAGTTCTCATTATAGGTTAAGGAATAATTAGATATTAAACGTAGATTTGTTTGAAGACGCTACAAAAGTAAAACTTTTGCTGTTTTTCAGTGCAGATTTTGGTTGTTTGTTAACCATAGGCCATATGTGATGAGACTACAAACCGTACATTGTCAATTCCTGATTCAATGATGTGGAAAAAAGCTTATAAGATCATAGCGAACGACTCATTATTCTCCCTATAATCCGCTGAATTTCTGCATTAGATAATTTATGACTGTTAAAGCTATGACCAGCACATTTTTTTGTTGATAAATGGACCTTGGAGCATATTTGTTTTTGAATAATAATGATAATAATATTAATAATAATAATAATAATAATAATAATAATAATAATAATAATAATAATAATAATAATAATAATAATAATAATAATAATAATAATAATAATAAACAAATATTCTGGTAACATGCTCCCTTCCCAAACAAGAAAAGAAAGATGGGAAGGGAAAAAATTGTACGGCGAGTTTAAAAGACGGATAAAAGATATAGCAGACGAGAAATCATGGACGTGGTTACGAAAGGGAAACCTTAAGAGAGAAACAGAATCGCTCATCATGGCAGCCCAAAACAAAAGCATAAGGACAAACTACATAAAAACAAAAATCGACAGGACACAGATAAACAGCAAATGCCGCATGTGCCGTGAAAGAGATGAGACAGTAAACCACATAACTAGTGAATGTAGTCAACTCGCCCAGAAGGAGTATAAGCATAGACACGATAGAGTAGCAACGATGATACACTGGGAACTAAGCAAACAAATGGGATTCAACCATGTGGAAAAGTGGTATCAGCACATGCCAGAGGCAGTTTTGGAGAATGACAACCACAAACTACTCTGGGACTTTGACATCCAAACTGACCACCTCATCCAGGCAAAAAGACCGGACTTAGTAATAGTAGACAAAAAAAAGGAAGGCCTGCCAAATAGTAGACGTTGCTGTGCCTGCAGACAGTAGAGTAAAAAAGAAGGAGGGTGAAAAAGGGGAAAAATACCAGGACCTAGCAAGAGACTTAAGGAAGATGTGGAACATGAAAACCAGGATCAATGGATAGGCGAACAAGGAAACTTATGACGATGCATAAAGCATTACACCCTAGGGATGATACAGATAGACTATAAGTTAAGAGAAAAGAAGGTGGTAGGGGGCTCATCAGCATAGAAGATTGTGTCCAGAGAGCTAAAGTAGTCCTAGATAAATATGTGCAAACAAATAGTGCAGAAATCATGAAGAGCGCGAGGGATAGTGCAACAAACAAAGTAGAAAGCAATGGAACGGTACAGCAAACTAGAAAAGAAAAGTGGGAAGGGAAAAAATTGTACGGCGAGTTTAAAAGACAGATAAAAGATATAGCAGACGAGAAATCATGGACGTGGTTACGAAAGGGAAACCTTAAGAGAGAAACAGAATCGCTCATCATGGCAGCCCAAAACAAAAGCATAAGGACAAACTACATAAAAGCTAAAATCGACAGAACACAGGCAAACAGCAAATGCCGCATGTGCCGTGAAAGAGATGAGACAGTAAACCACATAACTAGTGAATGTAGTCAACTCGCCCAGAAGGAGTATAAGCATAGACACGATAGAGTAGCAACGATGATACACTGGGAACTAAGTAAACAAATGGGATTCAACCATGGGGAAAAGTGGTATCAGCACAAGCCAGAGGCAGTTTTGGAGAATGACAACCACAAACTACTGTGGGACTTTGACATCCAAACTGACCACCTCATCCAGGCAAGAAGGCCGGACTTAGTAATAGTAGACAAAAAAAGGAAGGCCTGCCAAATAGTAGACGTGGCTGTGCCTGCAGACCATAGAGTAAAAAAGAAGGAGGGTGAAAAAAGGGAAAAATACCCGGACCTAGCAAGGGAGTTAAAGAAAATGTGGAACATGAAAACCAGGGTAGTACCAGTCATAGTGGGAGCACTAGGAACTGTCCCCAAAACGCTGAGGGAGAGACTGGAGGAGATCGGGATTAGGGGGAGGATAGAGACCGTACAGACCACAGCACTACTGGGAACTGCACGGGTACTGAGGAAGGTGCTAGAGATATAAGTACTGCAACGAATTGTAGCTCTGTCATGATATGCGAAAGAGGGAGGAGACGTTAGCTGAAGACCTGAGGAGACTTATTGTCACTCAGCCCTCAGCGATAACCACTGGGCAACCGGTGTGAAACTGTAAATCGCAGAATTACTGCGACCTGCTAGTACTAGGAGAGGAGGGCTGGAGACTTGAGGAGACTTGCTGTCACTCAAACTCCAGCGGTTACCACCAGGCAACTGGTGTGAGATTCCAAATAATAATAATAATAATAATAATAATAATAATGATAAAAAACTTGCAACAGCAGCATGAATAGTAGTAGTAGTAATAGTAGTAGTAGTAGTAGTAGTGTGGAATCTGCTTCCTGTCTATCCGATAATAATTTACTTCCCATACCGGAACATCTTTTTGTACATCACTAAACCCTTTATTCTGTTTTTATACGTGAACTTTGAGTATCCAGAGGTATTCAATTAAGGTACGCCCGAAGAAAACAGTTTTGATCCCTCATAAGAACCAAAGGCCCTACCAGGACTTTCTGCAGGAACTAGCAGCAATAGCCGACAGCTCCGTGGATTTTTAGCTAGAAATAATCAAACCACTCTTTCCAAAAAAATAACGAATTGTATTCAATATTGCCATATTTCCAAAACCAACAAAACCCTAAACCAGACGCTACAGGGACAGAAAAATTTTGGAACTAAAAATGGTGATGTAAAAAAGAACACAGCATCATACCTCGTAATTAGGGATATTAGAAATGAAGAGCAACAGAAATAATTGCATGCTCTCAAAAATCACGAAGTAATCACATCAAATGGATATTTTTACGATAGATCTCCTCGGCGTTTTCAAAACTTGGAAGGAAAAGTCTCCAATTAAATGACAAGAGACAATTCATACTTAATGTAAAAGTGAACAAAGAAATTGACTCTAGCGAGCAAGAAAATCGTACCATGATTCTTTACCACAACACGAAAATCAGTTGAGTTGTAGCTGAAAAGGTTGCTTGACAGGGACCAAACGAGGAACTTATCAACTCTATTTTGACCAATCAATTCGAAACGAAATTAAATCAACAAGAAAAATATTCGATTAAGATGGATTGACAATAGAAATAGGTTTAAACGACCCACTTGAATGACTTAACAAAAGTTACCAAAACATTAGTAACAAAGTTACCAAAGAGTAGTAACATAAAATAAAAGTGCCAAGTGTGGTTTATTGTCAAAAGAGAGTCACTTTTAGGGGAAAAACCAACAAAGAATGATAGGCCAAACAGATTTCATTGTTCACAGCAATTCGTCATAGACATAAAAACACTTGGGGAACAGTGAATCGCAATCCACAAGCACAACACGGAGTCTCAACCTCCAGATATTCTTTTTTTTTTCAAATAATTTTTTTTTTAATAAGACAATGAAGAAAATACTATAAATATGTAATTAAACTATGGCTTCTTTGACGCAATAACCTTTCTCCGAAATGTCATCCAATGATAATTTGTTGTCTGTACAGCATCCTTTAGGATTAATAGAGGTTCAAATCATGACTTCCTTATTATTGAACTTTTTCATACGGGTAAAAAGTTCAAAATAATTAATGTAAGAGAAAGGCAAGATAAATATAGAAAATTTTAAAAGACTTCTCATAAACTATAAAAGGTTAGATACAATTAGGAGAGTGATATGGAGATAAGCACTGTCATTGAACATTTCATTCAGGTCACGTGCAACCCATTTTTCCGATTTTGTAAGCATTTTTCTGTTGGTTGCCTTCGGATGATATAAGATGGTCGTTGAAGTGTTCCAACCTTTGTTTCTGGATTGTTGGTTATTGCAGTTCATAATCATTCATCCTTAAGAATAAGTTTGCCCTAACCTTGAGGTTTATATTGATATCCATATTTTTATAGCTAAACTTACTGGACGCATGCAGAAAAATTCGTCAGTATTCACTCTAAATGCATTGTTGGCTTTTTCATTAGCTTTATATCTATTAATTGTCATTTGGCGATGAGTGAAATCAAGTATTTTAATCTCATAGAAAACAATCATGTATGAATAACACCATCCAGGCCAAAAAGGGAAAGTCTAAAGAAAAAAAAAATTATACTCGTTCACGCATAAGCCAGCCGTCAGACAGCCAATCAAACTTGAAAACCCATCTCGACTGCGTTAGATGTCGTTTTAGTTATTTGTTATATATATATATATATATATATATATATATATATATATATATATATATATATATATATATATATATATATTGCATGAACATTAGAAGTATGATCAGGAATGAACATGTATTAATAATGTGACTTTGTGCTGTTCCTGAACTGGACAAGAGAATCTTAATTGTATCTAAACAAGAGGGATCTGCCCAAAACAGGCAGTCGGAGCAAAAAAACAAAAACAACAAAAAACAAAAACATGTATGGTTCTTTAATAGAATATATTATGTAACCCATGCCATTTAACAGCATGCCATTTTGGGGAAGATCAATTAGAAATTGCAAAAAAGGGATGGTCAATGGATAAGTGATGAATAAATAACTTCACGCACCTCTTGCTGGATCGTGATCGCTATAAAGGTTCCGAATTTTCCGAAAACAAGCATGAACAAACGACCACCTTTTCTTCTTTTTCTGCTTCTCCTTCTGATGATGATGATGATGATGATGATGATGATGATGATGATGATGATGATGATGATGATGATGATGATGATGATGAAAACTATAACAAGATGGGAAAGTAAACAAAACAGGAGAAGAAAATGAAATTCCTGAAAATATGTCGATTTTTTCCGAGCTTGATTTCAACTTGCTGGCGCCAGATTAAGCTAAACTTACTAAAAACGTCCAATTATGTTGTTTTGAATAGAGAATCAAAATGATCATGATTACTCTTATCGAGGCGAACGGAGAGACAGAGTAAAAAGACTAACCGGAGAAAGAAAGTCAAAGAAGTCGAAAAGAAGTAGTCTGGTCAGTCACTAAGTGGAAATCGTCATATGACCAATGTCTTTTGGCAGCAGGCCCTGATGGTTATGATCAATTAAATATTTGGAAAAGGATGTTATTAAAATCGAACTCTTCAGAAAGAAGCAGGAGTACTGCCAATTTACGAATTTGATACGTGTTTCAAATGTTAATTGAACCTCAACTGAAAACTCATTCAACGAAGTTCAATAAAAAGTTTTCCTTAGTATAAGAAGGAGTACATGTTTTTATGTTCAGCACTGTACTATTTCATATCAACAAGCCTTGCTTTCTTGGAAATGAAGGAAATTTATATTGACGGGTCTAGTGAATCGTTTTCGTCGACAGTTTCTTAGTGGCGTTTCAATCAAAAGAGAAAAATTAAGTCTGAGAATAAAACAGCGATAACAGCAGCTAATACGAAAGAAAGGAAAAAGAATGAATGAAAGGAAAAATGTCAAAATGAGAGAAAGAAAGGAAAGGAGAAAGTGAGCAGGACAGATTCAGACGCTAACGATGCATTGTCAATTAAACTGCACTTGAGAGCACGATTCAAATTAATATCCATAAATAGAAATTACCGATAAATTGCACTCTTTAGCCAATAATCTCAGAGTTGAATTACAGAGCTATAGCTGGTAATAATACTGAGCCATATATATTAAATGCAATATATATATATATATACATATATACATATATATATATATATATATATATATATATATATATATATATATATATATATATATATATATATATATATATATATATATATATATAATTAGCATTTTGTTAACGCCATGAGTGTTGCAGAGCCAATACTTCCTGAATATCGGTTCGTCTCTCCATCATATTTTCTGATGTTACAGGATATCTAGGGATTCATGTTGTGAGTCTAAATCAATCAGTTTTTTTTACTATTCTTGCGACATGACTAGTCCATTGCAATTTCAGTTATGTAATGGATTCTATGATTCCTAGACTCTTGTGTTTCCCCTGATATACTATGCTGTCTTGTGATCTCTCCATTTGAGGTTAGGCATGATTCTTTCTTGTACACGTTGCAGGCTTCTCAGTTTGCGGGGTAATCTCTTAGTTGAGTCGCATGATTTAGTAACATAAAAGATATATTCGTTGTATAACCTTTCGGGGGAGAGGGGATTGTAGGATTATCTTGTTCTTGAAAATTGAGCTTGCCCTACTGAAAGCTTGCCATCCAAGAGTGATTCTTCGCTAGATTTTGTCTTATTTCAAAGATTCTATGGAGATCTGTTGTACAACATTGAAGTAGCAGTGTATTTTCTCCGGTTTTGCATTTTCAGTTTCGATCATTGATTGTTGCTCATGGCTGTCGTTTGCGTAAGCCTGAACCCCTCTTATTTACAACCAGTATAACTGCACTCCTTTCTTCTCATCCAAAAAGCAACATCAGAAATGTTATATGCTTCTTCTCCATCCTAGTATTACATCCAGATATATCAACAACTTCATTTTGCTGCAGTATAACTCCATCACTGAATGCTTTTTGAAAACATTGACGAAATTTCGACGAAATGCATCCGTCCAATCTTTATGAGTCTTCTTGAGACCTGATACACTTGCTCTGAAATCTCCACTTCCACATGCACTTCGGGCATCCGACTTATCAGCTCGCTGCTTAGCTCAGATGATAAGAGCAGCATTGCAATAAAATGTTTTCCTTTTGGATGCAGCAGCCAACTTTTAATTGTTCATTCTTTTTACGTTGTCTCAATGAACTGGCATAATAACTGTGTAAGATCAGGATATCAGTTTGAATTGATTTCCAAATAAAAACTCATTTACAATTATCCTCTGATTTAACAGCTGTTGGGTGCAGCAGCTTAATTTCTTTCATCGTTAGATACTTGAAATCCTATATCTACGATTACTTGTCATTTTTGTTAGCGTCACTTTTCATGCATCTCTTTCAAATGTTCTATTTTCTTCTAATATTCCTTTGCCTGCAAATGAAGATGCATGAATATAATAGATAAATTCCAAAATTAAGGCTGATTCTATGATCAATCTTTCTTTTTACTCTGTTCAACTTCAATGATTTTTGAGTCTTTCAGATTAAAATTGTCATCTCCCTTGATATAATGGACCTCTAAGAAAAATATTCAAAATTTTGTGTTTCAGAAAAAAACAGAATTTATTTCAACCTAACTACTTCAAAGCTTGATTTTTGTACTACAATAAGGTGAAAGTCAACTTAATCACTAAAGCGACATCATAAATTTATCCCATGCCTCTTTCTTTATTGTTTGGAAGATACGAAGCCAAAAAAAGTAATTGCAATATTTCAAAGTTGTACTGTCGGACGATTGAAGGAAAGAAAAGTCCAGTTGAGCAGTATAGATACATCGTTATCAGAACTTTTTACCTGAAAAAATCCGTGTTCTTCGGAAAAAGACCCCCCCCTTGATTAGAGGGATGTAACCTAGATGCTTGAAAGTCATAGTTTTATACGAAAAACGGAAACAGAATGTCAAGTTCAGCAGTATTATGAAGTCTGTATAATTTATAGTTCCATTCTCCAGGGCAGTCTCTACTCTCAGCTGGTTCAAATTATCTGGATTGTTAGATCCCGATTTTTTTGCCAAATGCCCAGTATATTACGTTGCCCTTCTTTCGTCTTTGTGTTCATACTCCTTCTGGGCTAGTTGACTACATCCACAGGTTATGTAGTTTACGATCTCATCACTTTCCACACTTTGGCGGCATTTATTCTTTGTTTTCTCTCGATTTTTGTTTTGACATAGTTTGTTCGGATGCATTCGTTTTTGGCTGCCATGATGAGCAATCTCATTTTTCTCTTCAGGCTTCCCTTTCGTAGCCATGTTCATAATCTTTTGTATCTGTCTTTTCAATTCTCCATACAGCATTGTCCGTTCCTATGTTTTTTACTTTTTGTTGTTCGTTGCACTCTTCAGGCTGTATTATTATTATTATTATTATTATTATTATTATTATTATTATTATTATTATCATTATTATTATTATTATTATTATTATTATTATTATTATTATTATTATTATCATCATTATTATTATTATTATTATTATTATTATTATTATTATTATTATTATTATTATTATTATTATCTGATCAGTTGCCTGGTGGTGATTGCTTGAGACAGAGTAACAGCAAGTCTCCCAATATATCCAGTCTTTCTCACACTCTCATAGCCCACTGCAGTGCAGCCACGTATGGTTTCACTCTTGTTTGGTGGTTAATGTTGGAAGCCCTTACCTGTTACTGCAGCGCTGTAATTTGTACCGTATCCATCCAACATTTTTCTCGGCTCTTCGGCCATATCTACCAGCTGGGGGGTCGTAAGTCTTGGATTTCCTGTACTCTCCCTAGTATAGTGCAGTCCCGAGCAGCGATGTGGTTTGTATGGTGTCAATCCTCCCGCTTAGTCCCAGTCCCCCTCTTTGTTTTGAATGCCTTTGGTACGATTACACCTACTATTACTCCCCATTGTATTTCCCTTAGATCCGCAGGCACGGCCACCATTATTTCGTAAGTTCTCCAACTCACTTCTAAAATTACTAGGTCCGGTTTTATAGCTTGGTCAGCGTGGTCAGTTTGGATATCAATGACCCAGAGTAATTTTCCCAGGGCTGCTTCCGGTTTGTTGTGATACCATTTTGTCTGCATGGTTGGATACCATTCGTTTGTTCAGGCCCAAATTCCAGGTTTATCACTACTGCTAACCTGTCGTGTCAGTTCTTATACTTTTTCCCGGCTAATTTACCTCATTCACTGGTTATGTGGTTTACGATCTCATCTTTTTTTACACATGGACGGCCTTCGCTCTTTGTTTTGGTTCTGTCGATATCCACTTTGATATAATTCATCCTGGTGCATTTGTTTCGGGCTGTCATGATGAGCAATTTTGTCTCTCAATTCAGGTTCCCTTTGTGTAGCCATATCCATGATCTTTCCCCTGTGACATTTTGGTCGGGTCTTTTGAATTCTCTGTTACCACTTTTGTTTTCCTTGTTTGCTGTGCTGCTCCTTCATTGGATACTTTTTTGTTTTTTGTTGTGCTACTCCGGATACCTTTTGTTATGTCTTCTCTGTTTGCTTGCACATATTTTTGCAATCCTGTATTGGCTGTTCAGATGCAGTCTTCTATCCTGACAAGTCCTTTACTACCTTCTGTCTTCATCACATGCAGTCTAACTGTCATCTCTTGGGTGTTAGGCGTTGTCCATTGTCATATGATTTCTTGTTCGCAAGTCCATCGATTGGAGTTCTCTTTTTGTCCATCCTAGGAATGGACCTATGGATATCACTACTGATACAGACAACATGTTCATTCTTTTTATCTGATTTCTGATACTTATTGCGGTCTGAAATATTTTTTCGAAAACTAACGTGATGTTTTTTCAATTTTCTCTTTCTAATTCATTGATTATGCTTTTACTAACCATTCTTATTCTCCAATGGATTTCTTTTACATGATTTCAAACTTTCCACTGTGGTAGCAAGTTCTCCTTCTTCTTCTTCTTCTTCTTCTTCTTCTTCTTCTTCTTCTTCTTCTTCTTCTTCTTCTTCTTCTTCTTCTTCTTCTTCTTCTTCTTATTATTATTATTATTATTATTATTATTATTATTATTATTATTATTATTATTATTATTATTATTATTATTATTATTATTATTATTTACACACGTTCTCTGGTAGTTGCAACTGAGGACTGGGTGACAGCAAATCCCCTCAAGTCTTCAGTCACCTCTTAACACTCCGACTGTCTGCAGTAATGTTTTGGTGTGCAGTTTTACACTGGTCGTCTGGTCGATGCTGCTGGAGGCTGATTGACATTAAGTCTCCTTGGGTCTCCAGTGTTGCTCTCATATGGCCAACTGTCTCGACCATGTTTTTCACTTGATGCTTATGCCTCTGCTGACAACTGGGGATGCACATCTCATATTTCCAGCACTCTCTTCAGTATTTGCGTTGATCCCAGTAGTCAAATAGTATACATAGTATCAATCTCCCTATTTTCAGCTCATCGGATAACATTTTCAGTCTCTCTGACACGATTCTGAGTGCACGTACTATCATTGGTACTACCCTAACCTCCACATTCCACACACTCTTAAATAGCCTAGCCACATCCTGATCTCTCCCTAGTTTTTCACTATCTTTCATATTCAATCCATGATACACGAGCACATTGCCATGTAATATTACTGACAAGTTTGCAACTTAATCTGCTCGTCGAACTCATATTGCTGAGGGTTGGGGCTTGCTGCAACATTAGCAGTTTTTGCAACTATGTTGCCTTATAGATAGTTGGATATAACTGAAATTTGGAACTAAAACTGGAAACTTTTGGAACAAGGTGTAGCTTTTGCATACATCTAACAATATCAGGAGCTTCAGTCGTTTTTGTTTGGAAAAACCAATCTTCAAATATCTCAAGTACAGAGAATTTAAAACGGTAGCAACCGATTCTGAGTGCCAAAGAATAGTTGAATGTGTACAGATAATTGAAAATATTCCCTTTAAAAATCATCATTAGTGCTATAAATTGAATTGATGCAAAACACTTGACCATGCTCAATCGATGTGAATAGAACTGTTTCAACAGAATCAAATATTTGATCAATTTATATTGTTGTGTCGTGCATGGTCTATGTTTTTTATTGCAAGTTATAGTATGCTCACTGATAACGTGAGCTTTGGTGCTACAATAACGTGAATCAGGAATAGTGGGTGCTTAGTATTAATACTTGGATGCGTCCAAAAGTCTGTTGCAAAATTAAATTGAAGACTCTTACATCTGAGTAAAATTAGAAGCTACGCAAACGATAGCATTATTCACCATAGGTACATTCGTGTACCGGTAAAATCAGTAATACAATATATCTATTAATTGAACACGGTTCTTCAATCTTTTAGCTACAATTTCCATTTGTCTTCTTCATATATTCCCAGATTTGTGTATTTCTTTGTTGTTCTTTCTTTCTCACCCGAGAAAAGAATTAAGAGTTAAAATCAACATCAGAACGTCTGAATTTATTATCCGAAAAGTAGTGTTATTTTTCAAATCGTAATGTAAAACTCACGCCATATTATACAAGTCTTGTCAGTGAATCAATAGAATTTGTCACGTGAAAAGGTCACATCTTCTGACTGCATGTTATGTTGGGGCTGATCAATTATAAATTTAGAGAAGAGGGTGATCAACTATTGAATTACTCCTCTCATCTTTTTTGGGTGGTGATCGCTAGGAAAAGTCATAATTTTTAAATACACAAACGTGACTGCTGAATTGAAAAAGAAAGAAAAAAAAGCGTGAGTAAAACAAACTTGGGGATGAGTTTAACATAAACTCACATTGCAAATTGGACCTTTGCACACAAAGAACTATTCAGCTGACAATTTAGAAAAAAATAACTTTTTCTTTGACATAACAAGGAGAGAGTGTTTGAATTTCCAGCCCAATAGTTCTATTTGTGTGGCGTTTAGGAGGGATACGTACACACAAATATAGCCAGCCAGCAAGCAAACTAAACGAGCTTAAAAATTGGAAAACCCCTTTTGACAGTTTTGACGGCGGTGTTAGTTGTAAGTTATCAATCAAAATGTAGAAATCATGATGTTAGGTTTAAATATCTTTAATAATCCCTCTCAGAACCTAATGAGTTCCATAAAGTCAGAGCAAAGGGCCTTTCAACAATACATAAAAGTGTTTATACATGGATGCTTGTTATTGCTGAAGACAAGTATGTCCTAGACGTATATCCTAGTGAAAAAGTAAGGATCTGGAAATTTTAATCGCTCTTCAAAAATGGAAGGAAATGGGAGGAAAGAGAGAGAGAGAGAGAGAGAGAGAGAGAGAGAGAGAGAGAGAGAGAGAGAGAGAGAGAGAGAAAGAGAGAGACAAACACACAGGGGAAGAGACGGAGAAGGATAAGTAACCCTCTATCCAGTTCAAATCCCGCCATTTATTACTGAGAAGAATCTGATAGTACAGTACTTAGAAAAATACCTTACTGTTTTTTCATTAACAAAGTCATTTGGAAAATGAGGCCTTAAAACGGACAAATTTATTCTCCACAAATTTTAACGTCATGTGATTAAAACTGACTCTAATTGGATGAGCATCCTTCACTTTAGTTGGATTTCTCAGAAAATACCTAAGATGAGAATCACTCACTCAGATGAGAAAAAGGGAAAGTTTTTCCTTTGTGTCGAAATTAAAGGAAGGAATAATTACTTTAATCAAACCGTCAAGAACGATACTTCAAAAAGGTATCTCTTTATTATTACAGTCTCTTGTATATAGTTCAATCAGACACAATCAACTGACACGATCACCAAAATTTCTATTTCAGTTTTTAAGTTGCCTTGGTTGGGTAGATATGTATGTATGTAGCTGGAATACTGAAAAATCAAACATTTACTATTTTGTGTGAGGAAAAAATCAGAAAACGACCCAACCCAAACAGGCTATCAGTGGGAGGTTCAATTTAAAAGGTTTATGCTATTTATCCCCATTTTTCAATTTCTAATTGATCACACTAACATGGCTCAAGGCCAAAAATGTTGGTCATGTTTCTGTTGAATGAATAACTACACCTTTTTCAAACACTTTCTGAATACATATTAGATGTAAAACATTGAAAAGCAGCCAAATGTCCAATTGAAAGAAAAATATTCAAACACTAAAAAGATAAATAATTGGTATTTACTCAGGTAAGGTAAGTCTGAGCCGGAACACTTCCAGTAGAAGCATGAATGATGATCAAATTGAAAACTTTTGCAATGATTTACTCGGTAAGCAGGAAAAAAGAGCTCACAGAAGTTGCATCATCTATCTATCTGTATATCTATCTATCTATCCATCGATCTATTTATCTATCTATCTATCTATCTATCGATCTATTTATCTATCTATCTATTACACCATGTAAAATTATATCAACGTCTTTTTCGATTAACCTGTAATACCAGCAACTTTAAACTATTAATCCAACAATTAAATTGGTCTCACAGTGATGTTTTGGCGTCTAATGCGACTACAATTTATCTGATTTTAGTTTTAAAATACCAAATTGATCAAATCTGAGATGAAAGTCTCCGATTTTCTCCCTCTACAAATCTAGAACTCTGTAAGGATCAGGAACAAATAATTCCGTTAATGCTCCCATTCTGCTTATCGACCAAAATCGTTTAAATCCCGTTCATTGGACTAATGCTTGACTTGATCCACGTGTCTCTTGATATTTCTTCTTCGAAATAGTATTTGTAGTCAACATTCAACGATTCAGCTTCTTGTTGCTTTTCAGGCAAAGTATTATACTGTATAATTTTGGTCCGATTCGACCTGTTTCAATCAATTTATATCTGTCTATATAATTTGCGCTCCGAATTTTGTCATGAACCTGTAGACTCTTTTTCTATTTATTAACCTATATATCTTAGTTCATATGTATGTATGTATGTATGTATGTATGTATCTATCTATCTATCTATCTATCCATCTATCACGGTCCATCGTTCTTACCATACCTTTTTGAAGTTTTTTTTACACATAAATGTCCGATAATGGGCAATTCAGTGGGTGAAATATGTGCAATTTTGACATATTGCCAAGCTAAAAGACAAGACTTTCAAACTTACGAACTAGGCTTACAGTACGGTTCATTCCGTAAGGCAAAAGCAGAGCGAGTATATATATATATATATATATATATATATATATATATATATTCAATTGCAGAATCTTTGGGATAATAAATCAAGTTCTCATTCGTCGTGAAACGCAAATGCTCTATCCGTATCTATTCTCCAACCGCTACCCAAGTTGAAAATAACATCGTTTATATCCTGCAACATCAACCAAATATTGAGTAACAAACTTTTCACTGTTTGCCTCTCACGTAATGTTAAACAAACCATATATTTAGAAAATTAAAATCTACCAACAACGATTTGAAACCATACCTAATGATTAGTACGCGACTCTCTTATCATCTGAGCTTCATTGACAAGTCTTATATATAAACAAATTTATATATCAATTATACAATTCAAAAATTATAGCAACACAGAATAGAAAGTACACAAAATTGATTTCTTTGTCATAATTGCGTTTTAATTCGATTGTTCACACCATATCATCCGTTGACCATCGTGGAGCAATAGTTATAATAATGAAGATATCCTTGGAGACCATCACAGAAACTACCAAAGTTGATTTCTTCAGTTTGAAAGTTGGTCCAGCTGACTGGCTGGCTATGTATGTATGTCACGTACATACCATACTAATTGAGGTGAAGGGTTGACCTCTTTAATATCTATCTTCGATTACATGTAGAAGAATTTTTTTGTTTTTTTTCCGTTTGTCAAATACCGATAAATATGTTTTTAGTTGGGGTTCAATTTGACATGTGAGTGTTTGTCAAGTTGATTTCTCAGTTTATGTCTAGCACCGTTCGAATTCATTTCTTGAATAATCTGACATTTTCCTATTTTTGTTCCTATTGGGTGACTAACCGGATTTTTTTTCTAAAATACTTTCCCATCGAAAGGATAATGGTCGATAATCTTTTTGATCCAAGAAGCAAAAAGATTGATTCAGTAATTCAGAAAAATTGTCCCTTACAAAATTTGAACTTGTATTTTCCTTGCTTGGAACACGTCTGAAGGAAGAGGGGAAAAAGCTTATGATGAATATTAAGATCAAAAGAATAGAAAAAAAGAAGAAAAGTGAGTGATGTATATGGTGTTGAGAGAGAAAGGACAGAAGGCGGAGATTATGACGATAAAAGCAAAATCAGACAAACAATAAAAATCTAAAAGGAAATTGACCCTTGAAATACATTCAAATTAATAGTCATTTAAATTTAAATGGGAAGATTAAAAAACAATAATGAATGAAAGCAAATGATTGATGATTTATTTGATAAACGAATAATAAAAAAAACATATCTGGTTAGTATTTCAACAGAAACTATCGTGATACTTTATCTTTTACCATATTGGGGGTAATCAATCAAAAATCGGAAATGGGGGATCATTTATGAATAAATTACTCCTCTCACCTTTTGAGGAACAGTGATTACTAAAAAACACGTGTGCATTATTTGGACAAAAAAATATAAAACAAATTTAGCAGAAACTTCTAATGCAAATTGAATCCCCTCACCCGAATTAAAAACCTTTTTTCGGAAATTAAAAAAGAAAAATCACATGCAATGAGTCCGTGTTTAAATGTTAGGCTCTCTTGCTCGATAGTGGTGGCCTATACACGAGTACATACACACATATTTACATATACAGCCTGTCAGCCAGCGAGTTAGCCAGCCAGAACAACCAAAAAACTTGAGAAACCTATGTTGACAGTTTTGGTTGGCGGTTTTGGTTGACAGTTTCTAATTCTAAAGTTTTGAAGAAAGATATCAGAGTTGTGAAGTAGTGTAAAGAGAAATGGGAAAATTGGAAGGAAAGAAGGCAAAAGAAATGAAGAAAATTAGGAAACAAGCAGTCAAGTGAGGAGATTGCAGGGAGGAACCACTGACAAAGCCACAATTAAGGCCAGGAAAATGTACGAAACAAAGTCGTTTATTCATTCATTTCTTGTTGCTGATGACAATATGGAGATGATCATACGTTAGGCTAAGTCTTTGGCAATTGCAGTTTTAGGATGCTCAGATGTTGCCCTGGGCTGGGTCGTAATTATTGTTTATTTTAATCAACTGTTTCATCAATTTGGCTTGCTTTTTGAGCATATGTAGATATCTGTCTCCTTCTTAGAAGGGTTAGTTGAATCAACTGTTTACTGCACTTGGTATACCCTGATGGGCAACCGTCTAGAAACTGACAAGAGAGAGTGGAAGTAGGACAGAGTACCAAAATGTTCTTTTGGTACAGCTGTGTATTGAAACTTGATAGCTGATATGGTAGTATGGCTAAATAAAGAGAGTGTTTGTACAGTGGATACGGAAAGATTAAAGCAGCTTGGCACCGCTTTATGAAATTCCTCTCAGAGGCCCAAAGGAATGGCTTTCTTTCTCCTGTGAACATGTGATATTGACGTATGACTTTTCAGGAGATCTCTGAGGCACGGCTGTTTGCCTACGAAATCTCGAGGATATTTGCAATGTAGGAAAGCGATCATTGAGTTTTGTCCTTGATTCACGATGCAAATAAATAGCCAGAGTGATTTTGTGTACACGAAAGAAGTTATGTGTCTTGGAGCAGACTTGATAATTACTCAGCAGCTCACGAGAGGTTTCTTTATTTTATTTGACTTTGACTTGCAAATGTGAGTCTAGCTGCAATTGAATCTTCTCCCAAAACGAATCCGAAATAGTTAACGCCTAACATAAATCGTCCGATTAAGATGATTGTCTTTTTACTTTTGGATTGAATATAGTAGGGTATCAAAATATGTTTACAATTAAATAGTGTACATGCACAAACCGGCATGAGCTTCAACTGTATAATAACGACCAACAAGTCAATTCCAATAAAATTTGTACAAAATTAGTCTTCTTTGAGGCAAAATATTTAAGCATTGAGTTTGGGTCAACTTTAGTTACGGAGTTGACTAAGCTAGATTTTTTTATAGGGATTAACTATGAAGCAGGTTTTAGCATAGTCATTTCTCCAGATTTATTATCATACCCTCACTAAGCGCCTGAGATATCAAAGTCTCTGTCACATTGAGATTTTTCATACCATGGTTTGTGCAGGAAAACATGTGTTCTACAGATGCAAAAGAAAGCTTTGCAAGAGAAGTTCTTGCATTGCGTTGCCGCCTTCTCCCTTCGGTTCATGTTCCACAGTTTGTTTTTATCTGGTACCTAAGCTTACAAATATCAACTTACAGATCTCCTAACAAAAGATTCAAATACATCCACGTTATATCGATTCAACAAAATGTATTAATTAGTTTACTCTTCCTTTTAAGCTCAAGAGTATACAACAAATACACTTTCCTGAGAGTCACTTATGGAGCTGAAACATGAAACCTAACCAAGAGGCAAACCTGCGAACATAAAAGCATACAGTGTGCACATGAGAGAATCATGCTCAACATCACATGGAGATATCACATGTCAGCACAATATATCAAGAAGAGAAAGGGGTCTACGACATCATCAGAAAACTCAAATGGCAATGGGCTGGCTATGTTGCCAGAATGAAAGACAACCGATGGACATCACGATTCAAAACATTGATCCCTACAAACCACAGGCGAAACCAATGCGGACAAAATACAATTGGAGAAATAAATCACGCAAATTATAGAAATATTTGCCCCGCAGCACCCATGATATAGAACTGTGGGGAAGTCTGGAGAAGATCTATGTCTAACGACGGACTTCAGATGATGATGATGATGATGATGATGATTAGTTTATATGAATTACAGAACATGCATTTCCAACAATTTATAGCTATATGCAATTCATCCCCAACGATTAATGAAAATACAAAATGTTAGGAAATTACTAAACTAAATTCATGCCACAAATACATCCACTCGAATGTGTATATGTGTATATGTCATATATGTGTACGTGTATATATAATATGCATGCGTTATATATCTACATGTATTGTATGTGTATGTGTATACGTGTGGGTTCACGTAGTATGTATGTGCAAGTATGAGTTTATGTGTGTATTTGTATACTTTATTTTGCTGCTATGAATTGTTGGGAATTCATCGTCGCCTATGAACTATATATGGCTATGAATTGTTGGTAATTATTTAGCCATCCTTAGTTTTTACGTGTACTGCTGTTTACATTGATCAGTGCCATTGTATTGATTCAGTGTAAACCTGGTGCCTAATCATGGTTGTCTACGTGCCAGACTGACTTTTGCCCATATTTACTAGATGTCTGCTTCAGATTCATTTCTTGCATATTAGTGTCACCAAGTCACGTTGTCAGTTCAATCTTGATTGGAAATCCAAAACAACTTTGTATTGTCTTACTATTGATTATATCTTCTTTTAGTAACTAATACTTGCAATGATTCAAATATACATTCCTATACAGTATGGATTAAGATTGATTTCAAATACCTATCAGTATTACTCAAAACCACTCACTTCCATTATACGTCATATCTTTGTTGATATTTTGTCTGTAACAATCGTAAAGTAAGATGAAATTCCATCCTGATTTTAAAGTAGTCTCCCTTACTTATCGATTGAAATGCAAAAAAAAATCAAGGTTCATTCTGGTTGAATACAAAAAAAATACAGTGAAATACTGCTGTATTTTTAAGAATACTGCAGTTATTTTGACGGTATGAGTCAAGTGGTTAATATAATACCGCCTTGACGATCATACAATGGATGAACTATTTATTGCGATCAGTTTGATCCAGGAAAAGACCATAAATGTCGGCTATCCAATGGTGTCAGCCTATTAAAGTTGTAGTGGTCTACAAAGCTAGCTTTGGTATTCCTCGACGAGCCCCTTTGCTAGCCATAGTTCTTGCCGTTAGTTCCACCTATTGTTGAGATCCTACGTCAGCCCAAGCAAAAATTGGTAATTGACAGCTTTGACTCCGTGTGCTGGAGTTCTGGCAGAGAATGTATGTTGTGTTCTCAGTAAATTCTATTCATTATATTTTCCAGCGTACTCATTCATCTTTCTCTCATCTCACCTTTCATATCTTTTAATTTTCAGCTTGTTTAAATCTATGCTTAGGTTTATGTTTATCTCTGTCTTTAAATATCTATTTAGATTCTATTGCAACTTGTACACACATACATGTTATGTCAAATGGTGCATTTATCTTCGTATTCTTCAGTTGATTTCTCATATATCTCTCATTATTCTTATTCATCCATCAATCTATTAATCTATCCATCTATCTCTATCGCTCTCTCTCTCTCTCTCTCTCTCTCTATATATATATATATATATATATATATATATATATGTGTGTGTGTGTGTGTGTGTGTGTGTGTGTGTGTGTGTATGTATATATATATTTGCTGGCTGTGTAAATATCTATCTTGTCTATAAATCTAGGTCGTGTATCTATGATAGATATGTAAGTCCATCCGTCTATCGATTAACGGTGTATTAATCTCAATTTATCCAGAAATATAAATTAGATTTTCTTACCATAGTGATTTTAAATGGGTTAAGTTTGATTATCCTCTTTTCATTTTCATATCTGGAGCATTATTAAAAAAAAAATTGATAAGTCATCAATTCGGAATAATTTTTGTTCTTTTAATTATCTTTGATTCGGAAGTTTTATCAAATTGGACAATCTTCAATAAAATTGTCCATAATTTCCAATCATCCATACCTATCATTATCGTTATTGAAATTTATTTGATTTTTATATACATTTCAAACTGCCAGAAAGTATCTTCAAACAGTGTCATTATCATGTCCGTATCAGTGTCATTATTATAAATCATTATCCATTTTAATCTGGTTTGCAGGTTAGCTATCACGGATGTATTTATGCATGTATGCATGTATGTAATCTATTTATATATGTATCATACGTCCCTTCAGCATCAAATGAGCTACATGTTTGTATTTCAATCCCCAATCATGTTTAAAAGACGCTGTTCTTGTTTTTTGAAGGTTATTACTCCGGGATTCAATTTGGAATCCTCGATCAATCAGTTCAGGAGTTTTCATTTCCCAGTGAAAAGTGTGAAATGTAAGTTATCCAGTGATAAACCCTTTTCTCAATTTTCTTGATTGATCATCCAAGCACGCAATACTGCCAAAAGACGTTGCTCATGTGATTTTTCAAGTGTTTTGAAACGTTTTCATTGAAATGCAATCAAAATAACAGCAACACAGTCTCTCTGTGACAAAGAGTTTCGGTAAAAGGTCATTTGGATATAATTTCTACATCCACCCATTCTTTTCTATGAATCGAAATGTAAATCCCCGGGGCATATCAATGACTGACTGCGTATTTTCAAGGGAATTTTTTGTCAGTGAATTTCAATAGATTATCGCATTGATATTCTAAATCGGCACTAATTTGATTGTACAATCACTTCTTGGCAGATAAAGAATTCGTTTATTGACATTCAATGAATTTGAAGACATATCTTACGTGTAGTTACGTAAGAAGTAGCATCTGTAATGCAACTAAGAGTATTCAGGAAAAAAATTGCAGGGTATTGTTGCTAAGGATCTCCACTTTTGCTATCAGAATGAGGTAATTTTCAAATCATGTCGAGAAAAATGCCCAAAAGGCAAAAATGACCATTCGTTATATATCGTCCCAATATGAAGAAAGTTACGTACAGTCTATCTCTGCTCGTAACTGCAATACTACTCAAATGATTATTATTCTGAGATACTTTATAACGCCGTTTTGCAATACATTGGACTCGTTGATAAGAACATTCGAAATTACAAAATGGATATTACTGTCTGAAGTTTATTTCGAACTAGTTGTCATTATTATTATCATCATTCCCATGTATGCTCCAGCTTTTGTTTTATATATGCCGAAAAGATTGTAATGATGCGTTCTCATCAAAGATCGGATACTTCTGGGGACGTAATTACATCCAATTGACACTTAAAGAAGTAGAAGCCTTACCTTTTCCAGTTTCTCAACAAATAAACAGAATATTAACAGCAGAAGTGGAAATAACTTGATGATTTTCTTGAGCATTTTGCATTTGTTTTGTTATTCGATCAAGTTTCAGTATTCAATCCGTAGTACACTGTACTGTGAGCATCGTATGTTAGATTGAACAATTATGGAATAGAAAACCTCATTCATGTCTGGTAATGCGAACCTCACACAGCTGGTTTTAAAGGAATGTCTTTATCATTCAAACTGCATCCTAGAACCTCCGTGGATCTTCGATTTTTTTAAACCCAAGATTCAATTCGACTTAATTGGATGAGCCATATTCTGATTGATACTGAGCTTAATGAGATGCTGGTTTGATTACGATTGAAATAAAAGGTAATGGAGGGGGTCGGAAATGTTTAGAAAATTGAATTATAACTTTATCGATTTTTATAGCGTCAAATCTCAGTGGCATGCCCTTTGTTTATCAGAGAGGCAGTGAATATCAGGGAATCTGCATTGCCAAGTAAATTACTATACAGGGAAATTCATATTGTAAATATATTGTTGTAATGAATTGCAAATTTGGATATGAGGCTGAAGTAAAAACCAAAAATCTCATGTTAGAATGCATCATAAAATGTTTTTATATCTTATTATGAATTGCCTATTTCCGTCCGTATATATCCGACTATACTTCAAACTAATCGACTAAACCCATAAAAAAGAGACTTTATTCACTTTGAATTCGAAGGGTAGACCTTCTCTTTCATTGGTCAAAATCATACAAAATCCCTTTTTTAACATTACAACACCCTTTTGAATCGTTTCTTTTTTGAAAATCAGCCCCACCTCTTTTACATTATTTACCCTCCTTCTTTAGGATATTCACCCTTATCTTATCAAACACTAATACCGTTAACACCTTTTTTAAACATTAACCCTTCCTTTTACATCAACCAAATCGTTTTTTACACCAACCGACACCTTCCCTCACTAGTTTTAGCTATTCTACATAAACGTCATTTTTTATAGTTATGTAAAGAACGAATAGTGTGAAATAAAATAAAAAACATTCTAAATCAAACTTTATCAGATTTTCTTCTGTTTACATTTTGTCAAACTCCTACCATGGTTGTTGCCTTATTACATCATTTTCGTTTGAAACGAAAATGACTTGTTAAAGGCGACAAAAACAGTGATATCTTGCATGAATCATAGTGACATAAGCGAATGTTGATGGCAAATTCACTCCCACTTATACAGATCAACTAAAAAAAAACGTTTTTCTTCTTCATTCGTTAGACTAGAGGCCATTAACAGATTATTCATTTGGCTGAGTAGACTTTTTTCTCCTTATTTCTCCTTTGTTCTTGATGAACCATGACGCCTTTTTCCTTTTTTTTCCTTACTCTTGAAGCTAGTGAAGGATAAACTGTTAGGCTTAGTTGGGGTCTCTCTTTCTTTCTTCTTTCGTGAAACACCCAGTCGTGTTTTTACTCTTTTCTTCCCGTGGAACAACAGTGACCGAGGGCAACGACCAGACCGAATACCTGTGATGCCATGCATGAATAACAATGACATATGCAAAACTGATGAGGAATATACACCTAGTTTGTCTTGCTTTGTTGAAGTTTGCAGATCCCATTCTCGAACAACAAACTATAGAGTCAAAATAAGACACGTAGTTTTAGAATTTTATAGTATGGAGAAATGGATTCCGTTTCATATACTTTTTTGATCTTGATAAGCAATTAAGTTTGACCAACGTACAGCCAAGCTTGTCCATTTCATTTCTAAATAGTAATTTATTCGACCCGTTTCGGCGAGGATCTAGTTTATTTGATAATAGTCTGTTGTAAATCAGTGAAAATGTGATTCTCAGTTGTCAGGAATCTATGAAAGCCCTCTTGACGGAATCAGATTAAAATTAATGTAAATGCATCATTAATGATTTCATGATAGAAATACATTGGTAATCAGGGAAAGTGGTCAGAGGTTACAGAAAGTGTAAATGAAAGATCATGTCTCATATCTATTCCTTTATCTACATGATTTCACACTGGGAATCTGTTGCAATTGACAATTATTCAAATCGGTTCGAAAGTACTGAATTCTGCCTAATAAGTCAAGGGGTAAAATTGAGCTTTGCTCTGAAATACACTGTGGGAATCTTGTGGCTGATTGAACGAAGCTTAGCACGTATTAAAAGTATAGAATAGAAACATCATTCCTCTCCGGTTAAAATGATGTGAACCTTAAACAGTTTGGGTTAAAGGACTGTCTTTATGATTCAAGCTGCATCATGAACTCTCTTTGGATCTTCGATTTTTCAAAACCCTTGATTGAATGAGACAGTAGGATGAGCCATGTTCTGATTGATACTGAGCTTAATGAGATGCTGGTTTGATTACAATTGAAATGGAAGGTAACGAAGGGGACAGGAAATGTTTGGGAAATTGAATTATAACTCCATCGATTTTGATAGCGTCAGATCTCAGTGGCATGTCCCTTGTTTAACGAAAATGCAAAAAAAAATCAACCCTGTAAAAATTTAGTGAGAATCAATGGAAAATATTCAATGGACAAAGTAAAAATAAAACTAGAAATGGATAAAAATTAATTGAATTCCATGCTCGAGATTTGTTGGCAAATTGACACAAAAGAGCGTCAGAATAATGATAAAAAACAAAACTGCAAAAAGAAACTGGGAAAATGTAAAATGGACAAATTGCAGCCAAGAGGGAAGATGCAGCAGAAGCAGCTGCTTGGACCAGGACAATCGACCCAAACACAATCTGGTCAAAAGCTGAAATAACATTTGCCTTGGAAGCAATGAAGTCAACACTAATCACAACTTGCTCTACGCACAGATTCAATATCTTTGATAAAAATATTCCAATAATTTATTATCAAGAAATTGCGTTGGGTTTAACGTTTCCTGTCCGATCTCCCAGTTTAGCAGTGTTAGTGGAGTTGAAAAGAAGATTGGCGAGTTCGATTTTCGATAAACTAAAGCAACAGTCTCCAAAGCGGCCGATATCAACCTTCGGAGACCGATGGGACTCTCTTTGTCCGTAATTTGATGGGTAACCATTGGGGAATACTCCCAAGGAGTAAAACAATGTCTACATGCAACAACACACACACACAATTGCCCTCTCTCTAATCCTCCAAATCCTATGACTGTCTTGGCTGCAAATAACAAAGAACGTATGAATTATTTCATCTCAACAATAATACCGACTCCCTATTACGCAATGGTCAGCAGATAGTCCTGACTGGATGAGGTATATTCGGTAATTATTCCAGAACAGACTTAGCTTACAAAATATCGATAATCTGATTTCAGAATAAAATGACAAACTGCAATATGTGTATATCTTATCCTTTGAGTTGAGTTTACGTCATTTGTTTCATTTCTTAAGATAAGCAAAAAGCGAAAATAGCTTTTATTGTTCAATTTACAGCGAGCCATTATAGAAGCCACGCACAATTATTTTCCTTTCCTTCAAACATGTTTTATTTCACCATCCACAAAACCAACCAACAACGACTTAGCCAAATATACATTGCCACTTGAAGACACTTTCTCCCTTTCCTATTGTATTTGTTCCTTTCCTTTATACCATTTTGACAATCAAAAGTTTTTGTATAAGATGTTCACTTTCGGATTGTAAGAGATATGTGTATCAGTGATTGCAAGAAGCTGCCCCCTACGGAATATAAAATCATCTATGATAGATTACGAACAGTGAAACACTGAGAGTTGTTAAAAAAACAGGTTTGACCAAATAGTATAGATTTTATCCAATCATCTCCTTAAAAAAATAGATAGTAGTAAAAGAGCGCATAAGTTGGCCAGTGGTATTGTCACTAACACTAAACAATTAAGGTAAAAGTTCCAGTCTCGAAAATTTTATCAATCAGAAACATATTATCAATAGCAAAAAAACAAAAACAAAACAAAACATGATGCTGTTTATCATAAATAATTATTAAGACGTTACCGTAATTGTTTAATCACACAAATCATGGCACATTCAATCAAAAATAAAATCACTTCAGATTTAGCTTATGTTCAATTCTTTCACTATGTCATTGGATTTATTTCTAAAAAAATATTGAAATTTGGTGGACATTTGGGAAAAGGATGAATGAATACATAACCTCTGTCTAACTTCAAATCAAAATTTCCTTTAGTTTTTGTAGTTAAAATGGCGCAAAAATCTTATAAGGTGTATTTTTCCCCATGACGAACGTCTGTGCATACTTTGAAATCGGACATAGTGAATTGATATTTTTCAATGTAAATTCAAATCGTGTCGGAGCCAAGAGGAAACAATGGCCAAGATATTAGCATATATAGATACGTAGGTTTTTGAACATTTATGAGAGTTGATAAGTCCTTTGCCTGATACACGGAATTTTGGTCTGAAATTTTCACTGTATTTTGTTTTGGCTTAATGAAAGGCACTGGTTTGTGTATTTGCAATGAAAATTTGCATCTTGTTTAAAACAATGGTCTTTATATCGTTAGGCTGCTCATGTATGAAAAAAAAAGGAAACTAAGTTTGTAACTTCACAGTTATTTGCTGAATCTTATCTGGAAATGAGAGATTAGAAGAGGAAATATTAAGATAGATAGATAGACTTATAGATATATCGCATACATTAATCAGTCAGGGAAAAGAAATTCCAGTTGAAAGCTACATTACTGAAGCACCCTTTAGGGGTAGAACACGTTCTCAATAGATTGTTAGATACGGTCGTTAACCACTGCATTACGACTTGCATGAAATTGAATGATGGTTTAACAGATATTTCTACCCCTTTTTCTCTCTCTTTCTCTCTCTGTCTCTGCCTGTCTGTCTCTCTGTCTCTCTCTCTATACATATATTTGGATCAGCTGGTCCGATCCCATCGTATGATATCCGATTTGTGCAACTAATAATCACAATGGAATCATGCACTTCATATATGAAGGAGATTATATAGAAAGTCAAGTATTTGTTGTGTAGGGTGAACATCTTTTCCATCATTAGACTATGGGCTTATTTGACTTACCAACGTAAATGTACATGAAAAGCGAACACTATGATGCAATTGTCGTTTCCTTTGCTATGCAGGAAAGAATTCTATGAAGAGGATAGCAAGTTTGTTTGAAGACATGTACACAGTGCAGATGATTAATGTTTGGCAATATGGAAGGTGTTGATATTTTAAGCCCACTGTACCTTTAATTCCGTCTACACTAGTCACCAACCTTTGTCCTGGCGCAGCTCTGTCCAGTGAAAGTAAATACAACTAAGCACCTCCTTTCGCGAGCTCCGAGCGTTGTATTCATGAATTATGTGTTCTGATTGGCCGGGGCCGGTAGATATTAATAATTACTCAACAACAAACTGTCGAGTAAACAATGGTGACTTGATTTCCCACGAGTGTCAACGCATCCAATATCAGAAACGAATTATTCACCTCAGTTCTGTTCGAGTTTCGGGCGTTCACGTCATGAATACAGAAGGAAACATATGGTCGGTCGGTTAAAGGTGGTTGAATGAAATGACGATTTCGAAATCGACAGAAAGAGAAAGAGGGAGAATAGAGAGAGAGAGAGAGGGGGGGGGAAACGGTAAGGAAGAAGGAGAGATGTTAGGGAAAGAAAGAAACAGTTGGAAGAGAGTGAGAGGTGAGTGATATATCGAGGTGGAGAGGGAGAGAGAGGGAAAGACAGAATGAGAAAGCTGTGGTAGTACATCATTTGCCAATGCAAGTATGTACACCAATGAGCCAAAACCTTATAACCACCTGTCTATGCTATGGAATCTCCATAACTTTTAAAGATTCAATTTTGGATCTATCGCCGGGTTCGTAATAGTCCTTTACCTGCAGGAAAATACAGTGCTGGAGATATCTTATTGGTCCAACACATTCTATGGTCTGGGCAACACAATAATGTCTTCCAGAAGCCGTTCCTGCACAACTCCCTTAGCGTGGCAGGATTCATTGTTTCTATGTATTGTCAAGCCGAAAAATGCCACAGCCATTGTAAAAAGCAGTTGCCCTGAAGGGATGTATCCAGAATTCGATGATGTTGGAGAAAATATTCCGTGACGAATCACCTTCAGCATAAATGATAGGATCCAAACAGCCATCCACGTTTTCAATGTAGTGACTATGATCTGCATTTGTACCTCACTACTGTTTTCTTGATCCAGATTAGGTTACTTTGAATAAGTAACTGTAATGGGGCTACTGTCTTATCAAAAAAAACATTCTTTTAATAGAATATTTAATCACGTTTAAATCACCAACGAACTGCTAATTCTAGTAACTGTGATAAGACGATGTCGATACAGGGTTTCTTTTTTTATAGAATTCTGAAGGGAGTATACAAGGGAAAATGGCGCTAGGTGTTTAGAAAGATCAAATCAGGATCTTGATAACCCAACCTACGACCAATTTTGAAACTGCCAGTTTGAAAATAAATATATTATTGGGAATGAATAACTTATACTATTGTTTTTTTAGTCCGGGACAAAGTCACCAATTTGGAGAGATTAGTGATGGTCGAGGTCTTTGTAATTACTAATCAATGTCGTTGCACCAGTCCATTATGGAGTAATTTCTGTCGGACAAGTGTGACGCACTCATAGAGAATCAAACTCACTATGTAGCAGTGACCTGCTTCAATATCCCACTCACTTATACCTAACAGTGAGGTGTGGATTACTACCAGTGATTAATATACAAAATTACTGAAATTAACTGGTTCTGGTACAAATTAATCATGTATAGATCACGCTTTAGAACTGTCTCGTGAAATCAGAATTAGGAATACAAGCTCTTTCATGAGTTCGAACACCAAATTCTGGCATTCATTCTGCAGCTACATCAACTACAAAGTAGGCCTTAACGTCATATTTCTTTATAATTACAATCAAAACACACTCACCGACTGGTTTGGGAGGAGAGCCTGCGTATTAAAGTGTAACATTATATGTATACAAAGCCTAACACTAGTTAACAATAGCAGACAACTTATAGAGGGTCGAACAAACCACACTGAAAAAAATGGACGAGTATTCTACCAAATTAAATGGTAGTTGTCAAAATATGTATCAAATTATCGTAGACTTGCACAAGGTCATATTAACTGGGCACTTAGAGAGGATCAAAGTCACTCCACTGGTGAATCAGACTGCAAGAAGAGTCTATCAATCATCCAATCATAGTTGATGCCCTTGATTTCATATTCTTAATCAGTTCAGTTCTCGAGAGGAATAACCTCCAAAACAATCCTTCTATTTCTTGATGAGATGTTGCTTGAGGCTTTCAGATCTTTCGTTCAAATCAAGAAAAGCTTTCAGTACATCCATCTCAAAATGTTTGTTATATTTTATTATTATTTTCTGAACCCCAAGGTGACGGTTATTATGTGATAGAGATAGTATATCTCAGAGCTACTTATGCCTAGAAAATATTTGTAAGGAGAGAATTATTCAACTATTTTTTTCTGCAATGAACATTGTTAACTCTTCAATCCCACGAACACTTCTTTACATCAAAGTCATCGGATGAATAACTGCAGATATCTGACACAGAAAGTCGACTAATGTATCAGTTTTTGTAATCGTTCGTGAATTCACCTACTTCAACTTGAAAACTGGATTGTAAAAGGAATTCCACAAATTAAATATGACAATTGATATTCTGCACATGTCGAAGCATCGTTGGAAGCTCGAGAAAGGACAGTCTTGGAATTAGATAACGAACGTGATGTGATTGTGACCTACTTGATTGTTGCCAGATGATTCCATTGTCTGGTCTATTAGACACCATACCGGCTGATGTATAAGTTTAGGACACAAAATCAAATAATCATCAGAAATGTGTGGATGCATAGATAATTCAACAGCCATAGAGATAGAAAACAGTCAACCCAAACAGTCAACCCAAACAGTCAACAAAACTGTCAACAAGAATATCTTTAGATTCAAAACTAGGATAGTTATATAACATACATGGATGTAGCATTTGTACAGACCGTGCTTATGGAGCTAGGTAGCTTAAATTTCAAGCAATAACTTGTAATGTGTAATAAAACTCTTTGTGTGTTTTGAATATTGCCTATCAGTAGATTTTGAGTGAGGATTTAATTCGCAATGTGATTTTAAGTTTAAATGGTTGGTTCTCATTTTCCTCTGATGGTATCCACCTTAGTTTATCTCTTTTAAGTTTTGACTTGCGATCATTGACCAACAAAATGCTAGAGAACTAATTCATTCAACAATTGCATGTTATCTATATTTATTGATTGGTATCCCCAAGATGCAAAATGCATGGGTCATGAGACATTTACAGCTGAGTACCTAATCGGACCTTATAAATATTGATTAAGCTTAGCAAAATATAGTGAAGAAGGGGAAATATGGAGAACAATGCAAAATATGGTAGGAAAACAAAGACAAAATGGAACAAACAGAGCAGAATAAGAAGGCAAAATATGGTGAAAATTGAACATAATCATAGAGAAAGAATATAATGAAGAAAGCGAAATATGGTGAAGGAAGAAAATACAGTAAAGAGTGCAAAATATGGTCAGGATGTAATATAGTGAAGAAACCAAAAAATTGTGAAGAAGGGAAAATATATGAAAGAAGACAAAATGTGTTGAAAGTGACAGAATATCGTAAAGATGTTGAAATATAGTAGAGAAGACTAATAAAGGTGAAGGAGGCAAAATATGGCGAGGAAAGAAGAAATCGTGAGGATAAAATATAGTGAATGCAGCAGGACACCGTGATGAGATCATGTTATGATGAAAAATATATAGTGAAGGACACAAAATAGACTAGGAAACGCAAAATTTAGTGGAAAATATGGTGAATAGGACAAAATATAGTGAATTAAAAAAAAGCTTGGTCAGGACAAAATGTTGAAAAGGAGGCAAAATAGAAGGGAAAAAGATAATATAATAAAAAAGGTGAAATATAGTAAAAACAAAATCTGGGGAAGAAGGATAAATCCAGTGGAGAAAGCAAAATATAATATAAACAGAAAATTATTTTGAAGAAGGCAAAATATCGTGAAGAAAGCAGAATATAGTGGAAAAACAAAGTATGGTCGAGAAAAATAATGAGAAAGGTGAAATACAGTTTTCAAGGCAAAGTATTGTGAAGTGAGCAAAATATGGTCAAAACAATATATAGTGAAGAAAGTAAAATGTTGTGAAGGAGACAAAATATTGTGAAGAAGGCAGAATATGGTGGAGAAGACAAAATAGAGTAGACACAATATAACCCAAGAGTTTTTTCTTCGTCACAGAGAAACTTTGAAACGAGAAATGAGGTAGGCAACATCCAACCAGCAGCTTGGAAAGCTGTAGCTTCACATTACAGCAGGTGCAGGCTTGCCGTCAAGGCAGGCATCCAGACGAGATAGAGCAGGAGAGAGAATCGACGGGAGAAATCATAAATGTACAGATAGAACAAGTCAGGGGGGAAACACAGGCAGCCAGTTGCAGACAACTGCAGACAGCTGCAGCAGTATTTCAGGCTCTACAACAGGTCCTGCGACTGATTCACAGTTTCATTAACGGTTTACCCAATTGTCATCTGAGACAAAGAAAGACTGACATGTTACCAGAGGACAGAATCAATGCATCATTTAAGGCTGATGAAAGTCTGACGGTGCATAAACAAAATCCACTTCTTCTGACTGAAGATGATTGCTGCAACTTTCGTATTGCATCCGTATGAAATAGAATATTATCAAAAAATGTATTTTTAGTATAGATATAATATACATATATTTGCCAATCAGAATGAATTAAACTCTTGCATGTTCGTTTTATATATTTTTGCAAACATGAAGGATCTGCTAGTTTTGCTCAGTCTGGGAGACAAGTACCCCACGACCACTTTACGATTTCAAGTCACTTAATTTCCAGAGTATGGCTTGATCTAGAAGAATATCACGTTGGTAACTAGTGAAGAGCGAAACTGCATCTGATGACCTGCAAGGGTAATTTGCTAAACATTGTTGTTCATGGATAGTTATTGAGAATGATTTAGTATGGGACACTATGATATGGCATCCAATGGGGAACGATATCACAATCATCTGCAAGAATGACTTGTTCATTATTGTGCTATGCCAGGAATCCTTAAGGATATTTGCAGAATTCAGTGTGGCATGGGATCTCAATTATGGACGTCCACTTAAGTCAGCAAACATGATATTTGCGTCCTCCCCCACACTTTTGAGATTTAAATTTGGAACAGTAAAGCAAATAAAGGATAACGGTGCTGTGTAGTGGTTTTATGTATAATAAATTTGATATACTCAAATACAAAGTTGGTATCATCATTCGCTGGTAATAAGTTTGCTACCCTGGAGATAACTCCTTTCGCCCCGTGCACCTAATCGAGCAAAAGATGACCATGTATCTAATTATTGTGTTTACATTAAGTATCCAATTTGTTCAGAATAGATATTGGCTCTCTGAAATACTTTCTTTTGATATCATTATCATTATCATCAATTTTACACAAAAATAAATTCATATGATCCTCAGAGGATTTGAACAGGATTTTCTGTTCTAAACCCTTTTCTACTACTAATTCATCTTTGCAAAAATGTCATGAAAATTTTTTTTCATATAAATGCAATCAAAAACTCAATGGAAAACAAGTATATATATAATGAATCACTTATGAATAAATTTTAGATCCACTCAATTCTTTTCTGCAAATTCAAGTATATAACTCCCAGTGTATATCAATGACTGACTCGTTATTCCATATTTTTCAATGAAGATTATTTTCTGTGAATTTCAATAGACAATTATTCGTAGGACATTTCAATAGAGATTAATTCAATGCGCAGATCAATTTGATTAAATAATTTAAAACGAATTCATAAGAGAAATTGTTTCCAATACATTTCTTTTGAGATTCATTAATAACAGGTCTATTTTCCCAAGAAAAGTTTTTTTTTAACGCAATGACAAAAGATGTATCAAACACTACACTTTTTAGATGTATACAGATCAGTATACAAATGATATATATATATATATATATATATATATATATATATATATATATACATATATATGTGTGTGTGTGTGTGTGTGAGTGTGAGTGTGTGCGTATATATATTCATATATGTGAGTGTGTGTGAGAGAGAGAAAGAGACAGAGATCAGGATAGTATACAGCCATTGTCAGCAATCATTTCTGTGCCCTTGACGTAACCTAACAAATAATCAAAGGAGATGAAATTGCGTAGGAATGGATGGATTCGATCTTACAGGTTACCCTTGTGGCGGGGATTTTACAAATGTAGTTGTTGGTTGTCTAAAGTAAGTTCATACGAAAAAAAGAAGTATGAAATGTTGGCAGTGAATCGATGTTAGTGTACAAAATTAAAATCACTTAAAGAGTTATTAGGAAGCACGTGGTCCCTGTTGGACAAGCGCCTTGTGGTCCCATGTTTGTAAGAGAGGGTTGCCTGGATTAGTATCTTAGTATTAGTATCTAAATTTATCAAATCTTTCAAAAATATATACAACTGTTTTGGGACGTCATCAAAAAAACTGTTGTGTGACAATGTCTCTCAGGGTCTTGGGTTATTAATTAAAAGATCAGAGAAGAGGGTGATAAAAGAGTGAGTGCATCCTTCGTTTTCTTTCTGAGCCGTTTCCACTGAAAAAAAATGTAATTCCAGGAATACAACGGGCATGAATACTGCCTGACACAAACTGAAAGAACAATTTAGCACAAAAGTACACTGTAACTCCAAAATAAAAACTCCAAAGAGGATTCAAATAAAGAGAAAACTATTTTCCGGTCATAATGAGGGAACACTCAAACTCTCAGTCCACTTGCTACATTGGTTTGGCCTGTATACATTATACACTTTCATCAATTGATGTAAAACCTGAAAGAGTGCATGATGATAATTTAGTGACACTCTTGGTTGACGGTAGCTTTTTGCCTGTCAACCAAGAAACTTCTCAATGATGGAAGTTCGTAAAGTTTGAAACTTTTTCTCACAAAAGAATTCCTCAGTTGTTACTGCAGATATGTCCACATCTATATTTTAAGTCTCGTTCACTGGCAGCATCCAACTTTTTTGCCCTAACTTTAGATCCGCTATCTCGGTTGAATTCATTTGATGTTTATGCATTGCATGATAACCTTCTTCGGCCAGCCTATCGTTTGAAGATCTGAAGCAAAGAAAAGACTTGGTTGGAATAAAGACATCAAAACAACGATGGAAAAAAAAGGCAAATTGAAGGAGTGGAAAGAAAGACAAGCATGGATTTCAATAATAAAGAGATTTGCCACTTCAAATAGGGAATGTAAGCACGCAAATCCCAAAAGTCGTTGTTATTGTGGAGGCAGATGGTGTTGACTGCTGACAGATGGTCGATTTAATCTTGCAGGCCTTTTTTTTCATCAAACTTGTTACAAAATGTTCCCCCTGGTACATCTTTACTCCTGATTCTCATTTGTGAACACATTTATTCGGCCTGTGCCTATGAGGAGTTGGGGGCAGACACTTACATGGATAGTGTTGTGTATCGAAAATTTGATATCGATACAATGTGTCCATTGATGGAATATGTTAATTCTATCGTCTAGCGAATATAAAATGACATGTCAAATGTGTAATAGCAGATCAAATCAGGATGGTGAAAGGACGAATATATTTGTACAATATACGTTCGAAGGTGGAAGATTTGCACCGCCTTATAATATTATTTCTAGGAGATCCTGTTCGCGGCTATTATGGTATTATGTGTTGTATGGTTTCCTTATTTTATACTGTCGATAAGTATTTTTGAATGACATGACTACGATGTGTAAATGCATGTCGTTGTGTGTGTGTGTGTGTGTACGTATATTGGGATGAGAAGAAAGGGAAAGAAGATAATATCCGTGATTTTGCAGGTATGTAAGAAAGGCTAAGTGAAATGACAAAGTATGTAAGGAAAAAATTGTCAAGGAAGACGGGAATCAAAAACAGGCAGATGAGGAAGCGCCGTTGAATTAAAAAAGATAAGCAAGACAAAAACGGAGGAAGATGAAAATTCTGATAGAAAACAGGATGTCGAGACGAGAAAATCATTGAGTGAGAAAAAGCAAGGCATAAAGAGGAGAATTTTATGTGATACAATATGTGGTTGTCTATACTCTATGTATGTATCACGTGTACAGGCTACACCAATCGACCTAGAATGCTAAAAGTCTGAACTTGTACATTTTAATGTGTGTAGGAATATCTTCTGTTTCTTTTAAAGCCCCCTTTCGATGGTTCTTGGGTGGGAGGTACAATTTTCAAAGTACGTTTATGATCAATTGATTCCTCGAATGGTGCCCAGTAGCTTTCAAGATTTTTTCTCGTTGGTGCCAAACAAAAGACAGGGGAAATAACTTATTTTTGACCACCCCGTTTCCATGCTGCAAATATACATTGATCTCGTCGCAGTTCCAATGGAATGACTCACGAGATCTCTTCGATATTTATTCATCGCAAATGCAAAACATTTCCAGGTACTTTTTGGTTGATAATAAATAAGAAAACGCATAACAGCATATTGCTTTCGATATCTGTAAGGTAGAAAGCGATTAGCAAATTTCTTTTTTAGTTCGACCACTTTTTTACGGCAAAGGTAAACTGATATATTCTGAAACTGAATGAAAGAAGAATAATTGAGGAGGTCGATAGCTTTAGGAACAAATTGTTAGTGCAGGAGGAAAAGATGTGAAAAAAATGTTGATGGAGATAAAATTGAAAAGATAAATTTAAATTATTTTTCCTGTGATAATACTATTTTATACATACACATGCATGCGCGTGCCTGCGTGTGATTATACTGTCAATTTCTAGTTATCCGTTTTATGGGGTTACATTTATATTGTTTGATTGCACCTTGGTTCTGTCCATGAGTCAGAGCTTTTATCTTGTAATGGATAACCTGCAATTGATTATTTTGCAATGGAGTTTTTACCAGACAATGGATAATTGTTACTCTGTAAAACCTGCAGTAAATTGATTGATTCTGTATTCACTGCTACATATATATATATATATATATATATATATATATATATATATATATATATATATATATATATATATATATATTGCTGTGATTCCAAAAGTGTGGGCTATGGCGTCCAGTAAAAGAAGATGAGAGAGAGAGAGAGAGAGAGAGAGAGAGGAAAACGATCTGAAACCATTAATATACATCGAAAAATAGGCCATGCAAGATTTGTCCAAGATATCAGCACGTATTGCCTGTTGTAAAGCACAGATATCAAATTAAAGAACCAACATCTTTGCCATCAAACCCAAAATTTCAAGATTCTGCAACAGATACAAAATAGAAAAAAAAAGGAAAAAAACATAATACCTTATGCGAATAATCTAATTTCAATTTATTGGTTTTTATGGTAAATGCCACATTAGAATGTTGGCTGCAATCATATGTTTTTAACTCATTTACCGCAAATGGTGCTATTTTTTATTACTGTCGATGTTAAGTTAACGATAAAACACCTCAGTTCTCTGGGGGTCAGACCCTTTATCTTGCAATGGACAACTTGCTATTGATCATTTTGCTTGGACAAGAGCTTATTCCTTGCAATGGATAAGCGTTACTCTTAGTCGCCTCCTGCTGTTAATGGATGTATTTTGAATACAGGGCAAAATGCATGCGATACCAGCAAAATGTTTACACATTACATATCAACAAGAGAGTTTGTTGGGGGCATTTTTTAAAATGTATTTGATATATTACTTCCCTCTCCTTAGCGTAACCTTTTGAAAATTATATACAGGTTCCATTGATAATGAATTCTTCCATTTGAAACAGTCTAAAAAGGAAATGCTTTATCTTATTGATAAATTGGAAGGTAATTTTATCAACAATACATTCACGTTTCAAATGGCTGTTTCGTTGTAACCAGTGAATAGATGGCAACAGTTTTTCCACAAGTAAATGAAAAATTACAGCATGGAACCTGCCATATATTACTTCAATCCCAGTCGAATTTATTCGATGTAAAATGGACATTATGGCGAGGTCCAATCTTAAAAAGATTTCATTCTCGTTTGAACTATTGAAATATTTGATCGTGACACATTTATGAACATATTACATTTATAGCATATTCTGTTGTACATATCAGGCGATTAGTATAAGATAAACATGCAATGGACACTTTCTACGCCCATCAATGTTTTTCGTATAAACGACGTTGATGCTACAGCTTTAAAGAGAAGACCAGTTAACGAATAGCATTATGCAACAAATGAGCGTTGCCAGCCATACATTCATATTGCCTTTGCTTCATTAACAGCCTAATAGTTGCCCCAGGGTCTGAAGACTGACACAACTGCAACTTGTTTGCTTACTTCTCAAAATGTCAAAACCTAATACAGTTCAAATCGTAGTTTCCTCAGAGCTGAGTGCAAAAATGTCTGACTTATAGCGTATGATTTTCAATGTGCTTATCAAAATATATCGATTCCTAGAATCGAAATCAAAAGCAAACACTGTTTTTTTGTGGCAGGAACTATATTTGCACGAAATGATATCTATGGGCACACTGGCTACAACATATTAGACGGAACATTGATACCAACTATGCCCCTGTCATGACCAGACCCTTATGCGCCCAAAACATTTCTTTTCCCACCAAACAAGCACGATTACTTCCATGAACTGTAATCACTGATGAACCCACTTTATAATTCCTAATTTCATTTTTATCTCCACATATAAACTCATATACAGAGTAGAGATATTAAATGGAGGGATGAAATGAATAAGTTTGCTGGTAAGACATGGCCGAGGTTAAGACAAGCGTCGTCGTCATCGAAGGAGATAAGAAAGTCCTTTATCCAGCAGTAGAATCACAATAGTTTGTGATGATATATATATTCATATCTATCTCAATAGCCCTCTGTCAGACTAGAAACAATCAGCAACTTCAATTTCTTATTTCTCTAATTCTTCCATCCCTACAATGTGTGCCATGAACTTTAAAGATCAAGATTGAAAAGGAAGGGAAGTCCCACACTAATCTGAGCATCGACACTCAGACTAATTCCGTTTCAATCAATCAATTATTATTTGGTTATTCATGATGAACAATCAACGGCGCTTGGCAGCAGCTATCAAACCAAACCTAACAATGAAGAAACAAAACATAGCTTTTTTTTTGTTATTACCAAACCTGCACGAAGCGATTCAGATTCTTTCAAATTAGAAAATCAATACCCAATTATAACCAAAATACGGATATATTTTTTCATTATTTCTAGAAATATTGTGATGTGCTTGCTTTCATGCACAGTATCATGTCAAGTTAGAATCATAGATAATTAAAATGTTAATAAAGAAATGCAGACATTATAATGATGTTCAATAAGTTTGCTTTAGTATGGTACAAGGCTACAGTAGACGAACATCATGTGAAGATCAAACAAAAAAAGATAGCTAACCATTGTTTTACCGTTGGTAGTCATGAAGCTATCTATTATATCATTCGAGCTTAACTTAGCATGGTACAAGTGTACAGAAATCGGTGACACAGTGAAGATCAGATTCAATTCACTAACTAATTGTCCGTCCGAAAAAATTGAATGAACAAATCACATTGAAACGGTTTTCCTCCTGTTTTTTTGAGTTGTATCCTCAAATTCAAAATGAGGGCATTTGAGCGTAATCGGAAGAGTGAAGAAATCGTTTGGCCGAAATAATATTGGACTTAAAACGTTCCTGTCAAGGAATATATATAACGAAAAGATGATGGAAGATTATATTTGGGGGTCTTAATAGTGAACATGCATTACAATGGAATCGAACCTCTAAGAAAAATACTCACTTTCTAGATATTTTCCATCACTTTTTGTTTACCATCAGAATATATATTCATCTAAATTCATGTGTTGTTTTTTCTGAATGGGATTTTTCTAAATGTAAAGAGAAATAATGAAATTCAACTTTTTTACAATCAGAAATACGGTAAATCTCACTGTCCTAGTCACAGCAAAAATTGTGAAGGGAATAATAGCCATTTCCTATACCTTTCGTACTCGAGCAATTAGAAAATAACAATCACTACCAACGAACAAAAATAGCATTTCAACTGTGTTATATTATTTCTTTTCTATGTTGTTACAAATTTAAGCTTATATTTGTTCTCTTACCATCACAAAAGAAAAGAACTATCTTCACCGAATCTGAAGAAGTGAACTCATCAAATTTTGTTTACCCCGTCACGTTAAATCAATCTGATATCCAAAATTACTATCCCCTACCCCCTATCATGATTTGAATTATGAGCAAGTGATAGGTATACGGCTCTCTTACCGACTGAGAAACTGACAAGTCTTATATAGCTACGAAAATTTATCCTGCAAATACCCGAGGGCTTATTAATTGAATACAATCATCTGAATATTTTTAATGATATATACTGTATGAAAGTTCCTGTAATTATCTTGAGTCAGAGTGAACGTAGGTGTTGATTTTAACCCTGCTGCAGCCAGCAGCTTATTCTGCTCTTCGTCATTGGATTCACTTAAAAATAAATGAATAGGGAAAAAAAAGATAAATTATATCGATCTGACTCATCTGAATTCAATTTGTCATGAGCAAAATGTATTATGCATACTTCAGCCTGATTCTGTCAATAACACTCCCTAAATCATCAATTTTTCACCAGGAATATATTTTAGGATAGAAAATACCGAAAATGGATCAATATAATATTGGAGTGGGAGCAATAATAGCGAGCGATGTTAAAATAAAAAAGGAAGAAAAAACTTGATCTGCGTTTTTTTGTTGTTGTTGTTTTTTTAATCCTCCATTTATTCTGAAAATGCCATGGGAAGCAAACGACAGATTCATTACTTTTGTCCAATATCTTCCACTCATCTTTATCTTACCTTGGCAATCAACCAAAATCTATTTCTGGCTTGCCAGCCCCCATCTAACTCTGACTGAGACAGTCTGTACTCATATTGCGCTAATGCATGCATCTATATATTTCACCCTGCCAGTACGTCATGAGCCAACGTGGCAGAGTGAGGTCAATCACCCATTTTTGCTTCTTAACTAGAAAGAGAGTCTATGCTCTCTCAATGGGCCTTGCAAGCCTTAGCATAATCAGGGATTTTGGTTCAATGCAATTATTTCTAAACCACAACATTGTTCATTTATTCCACTATCAGGACACATTGCTCTGTATCTATGGATTAATAAGAAGGATGAAAGTGTTGGTTGGATTCGCTTGATAAATCCTGCCAGTGATACCAAAGGAGACAAAGTCTGTTAGCGCATATATATATATATGTGTGTGTGTGTGTGTGTGTGTGTGTGTGTGTGTGTGTGAGTGTTGGTGAAAGTCGGTTGTTTGGACCATGAAGTAATTTTTGTTCTTTTATTGTCATATAACTGCTTTCTTTCCAAAAACGATTGATTTGCTCTCATGTATGATAATGGGATCCCTCTAAAAAATTCAGTAATATGCTATTTTGATAATCAAACAATTAAAAACAACTTTAAATTTCAATTATTGAGTTCACGTGTAATTTTTGCCTTCCCACGATTAGAAAAATGTCGATGAAAGTGTAGTTTACTCACGGGGCACGTAAACACCGCTGTAAATCAGAATCAATCCTTTAATGTGATAATTTTCTGATAGTAGAGATTACCTGTAAAATCTTAGGTTCATAGATACTAGGTCTATACTGGTTCAAAAAATGTATGTTCGAAAGGGGCCAGACTTCATGGTGTGTGGAGTAGTTTGCCATGATAGTCATCTAAATTGAATTTATGTCTGTCATACAAAACCATGGCTTTAAAGTATTCCAGTCATTACTTTTCGGTGGAGTTAATTTAGATATTTTACATCTATGTCTAGCTAACCCTAAATAGTGAAATTCATAAGAAATCTCAATCTTAAATCTTCCTTTATTAATCTTTATTAGATTTATCGAGAATCGCTGATTTGAATAACTTAAAACAGTACGTTGCACTATTCCAAGTGCTGACTATAATATCAAGCGAATGCCATCTTCGTATACTAACCAGTTTCGGGGTATTGTAGTGCATACACATACATGTTTTTCATCTATCGTGATTTTTATATGCTTTCGAATGGTAAAGCTGACATCAGTAATTATCATAATGTATTAACAGCTCATTCGAATTAGAATTAATTGCTTTCTGAGTTGATTATGGGCTCGTTAGTAGTAAAATAAACTCTTTTTAAAATTTTAGTGTACTTATAGAGCAAATATAATCTGCATTAAATTGATATAATTAGTTCATACTCACTGTATGGGTTTGAAGGCCCGTTAACCACCCGGCACAATGTCACAATTATTTTGAACACATATTGAAACGTTGTTATAACTGGAAATGCTGCTAGTTTCCGTTGCTCTCTTTGGAAGATTCCCCACTTGTACTCGAGATGTTGGTACCAGATTTGGATATGGGACAAGCTCTTTCGTCTGTCATCTCTTTTTTTTAATACTTCTTTATTTTATTTGAAAAAAAAAATTATAATCCACTACAGGCTTGGTAGATTCATCGGAGGTTCACTACGGAACCTATAATCTGTACATTCTGAGAACACGTTCTCTTTCCAGTCTATTTTCCTTTTATCTGCGTGAATAGACTTTCCAAGGTTTCAATTCATCTAATGGTTGCTCCTAAGGACATTGACGAGAAGTAGAAGCATAGTGTCTCAGGTGGATTTTGAAGTCAGTTCCCCAATTCAATTTCCCATGCTACTGATCTTTAGGCATCTCCGCATTTCTGTAGTTTTGACGGCATTTTCTGCAAAACACCCTCTCAAAATATCAAAACACAGAAGCACAGAGATGCAGAAGATGCGCAGATTATCATGAATTACAAAAGCAACAGCCGTTTTCCCCCTTTTCTTTTTTTGAATAGTAAATTATTGAAATTTTGGCGGAAATAATTATTGAATAATAAGTATTGAAGAGTATTACAAAAAAAATCTAAAATCCGATGACTCTTCATTATACAGGCACACAATATCTTTTAAAAAACCCTTGGGACCAGACACGTTATGCAATTCGGAATTTGATCCTTGGGGATTTACAATGGTTATGCAAGTGTCACATAGATGATAATAGAGGAATTCATAAATAATAGATGAGGCATGGTTAATCATTGTCACTTTTCACTAATATTAACACTATCCTCATTTCAGTTGCCTTTTACAATAACTACACGATTGATAATAGAATTCAAGTTATTGATACGAGGAGTGTATGTAAATAAAAGTTAAAGATAATAGTTTCAGGTGTTCAGGCAATATATGGGATCAGTCCATGTGGTGATATTTGATCCCCTGAAACCGTTGGCTTTTGTAACTCGAAA
>OY735229.1:28247779-28265279 GCA_963457665.1 Thysanoteuthis rhombus | reverse complement strand
TGATATACATAGTTTCTCGGATATCTTCTATCCCTCTCTGTCGGTGCAAGGTTATTAAATACCTGGGAAAATATTTATATTTGAATAATGATGTGATTTTCCTGAATAAGAGATTTCACTGACAGAATACAGGGAATTCTACATTATCTATCTATCTTTATGTCTATCATCAATTCAGTGGTTGACACTTGTGTTTCTGCGCTGCAATAGTAGTTTGTGGAAGAATCAAGATGAACTAGAAATACATTTCCTCATACTAATTAATGATAGCAACGTAAAATTCACAACTCTCTGGCCATCAGTACATTTTTAAAGTCTGCAGTGCATAGCTGGGTTCATCTCTCTTTTTCTACTTTTCTCTTCCTCCCTCTCTCCCTCTCCCTCTCTCTCTCTCTCTCTCTTTCTCTGTATCCATCTCCTTCTATATCTGTTTATATCTCAGTCTCTCTCTCTCCCTCTCCCTATCCCCCCTCTCTCTCTCTATATATATATGTACATATATATATACATATATATATATATATATATATATATGATTATATATATATATATATATATATATATATATATATATATATATATATATATATATACACTCAAGCAGAATCTTAGATGATTGCATAATTACATCAGGTCATTATTGTCAATTAAGGCTGGTCAATTGAGTCCTCATCGAGCATTTATTTAGAAGGAGGCAGGTAGCATTGACCCACCTGACAGAGAGGCAAAACCTTTCTATTCCATTATTTACTTGTGTAATCTTTAAGATGAGTGTTACTATCATAAGGTTTAGTGGATGATTTACGAGTTATGTGTTCAAATCTTGCTATTATATAATAGTTTTATTTAATAAAACTGATATTTTCTCCTGTCATATTTTATAGTGTGTTCTGTTCGAGAGCAATTATTCAGTTCCGAAATTGCTTGCAGCTACTGCGGTAAATAACACATTTTAATTTTGATCAACGAAAAAGCAATCTTTTTTGGGTGCCTAAAAATAGAACGCCTGGGCGATCATCCACAGCATCGAAAGATCCCTCTGAACGTCTGTTATGTCCTGAAAAAGCAGGATTGTCATTTCTATCACATTGTCCATAAATTCTCTTATTTGTCTTACCCATCTACGCTTTCCAGGCATACAGCCTTGTAATGTATGGCATGCAATTTCTCCTTTTCTGATGACATGACCCAGGAATTTGAGCTTTCCTTCATTTAATGTTCTCAATGATAATCTTTTTGTGTGGGCGTTTTGTAACACTGTTTTGTTTGTTATATTTTTCAAATATTTTCCCGTAATAAATAATAAAAAGCAGAATAGATAAGCAGAAAAAGTGGATGCTACAAACAAAAGGAAGCATTTGGAGTGAAGCTGTGCAAATGGAATTGGAAAATTAAAATCAACTGTGTCCAAGCAAAAAGCATACGCCCTGTCAGCAAGAATCCACACACTTCGGAGAAGACATGCTTCTCCACCCATTAAGCAAGGGGCATAAATCTTGCAAATTGCTTCACTTGTCGTTTTTGAAACAAATTTTATGGTTGTCCGCGGCAAAAAAATAGATTTTATTGAACACCGAGAAAATTTTTGATCAATAAAACATGTCCAGAATTGCCCCAGTTTTACAGTCATGTTTAAGTGATTTCTAAATTGTGAAAAGGTAATTATTGCATTTAACATCTAAAAATACGAGGGTGGGATATATAACGAGTGAGTGCAAAAATTATTAGATTTACTCCATTTTTTAAAAAAGTGTGCACATATGTGTGTGTGTGTGTGTGTGTGTGTGTGTGTGTGTGCATGCGCTGTTTAATAATATTGTAAGATAGAGAGAAATTTAAGAGAAAAAAACTGGTGCCGCAACACAAAATGTTGAATGTCATTGAGGCATGTCTCGATGCATTTTGATGAATTTCTGTCACCTTTTCAAGAAAAAAAAACTTGCTACGGTTTGCAGAGAAAAATCTATACTTTTTAACTGTTACAGATTCGAGATATAATGAGGGGAGATTTCTTTATTGTGGTTTGTTTATAAGGAATGGGAGAGGAGATGTTTGTGTCCGTGTCGGCGTGAGTGAAGTTTGTCTGAGTTAAGAACGTCTTTAGGGGGGAGAGTCTTGTAGTACTTATACTTATCAGTATTTTTCATTGTATATATATTTATGAGTGTATCTGATTGGACATTTTGGGCTGCTACTTAATTTTCTAATAAATCTCTTATGCGTTTTTCCATTTAGAGTTTGATCGTATTTTGCTTCAAATCTGTTTGATTTTATATCAGAAATTAGATAACGTGTTATACACGAAATGAAGTTAAACATAATATATATTTACATGCTTATATTTGCATTCACACACATATGCAAATACATAGAGAATTTTATCCAGGGCAATGCTGTCCCCCGTTTGAAGAATTCTTCATTGGATCTGACGGACTCAACCAAACGTCTTTTCAACTTTTTAAAGCAGTATGTCAAGTCCTCTTTCGCTGTCTCCATCAGACTTTGCATCACTCGTAACTTTGTTCTCGATACAAAATCTCCATTCAAACATGTTTCAATACGATTGACTGGAAGAGAGCATCTTTGTAATTTTTCTACCAATCTACTTTTTGTTTTCCCACGAATGAGCGGAACTGGTTTCAATGTATATAGATTTTGCTCAAAAGATGCTGCTGAAAACATCCTTTGAAGGAAAGATTTGTGAAGGGGCGAAAAGATTCCACTTATTTGTCATTTAATGAATGAAGCATTAAAGAAAATATGTTCCAAATGGTGTATATATATATATATATATATATATATATATATATATATATATATATATATATATATGTATATATATATATATATAGAGAGAGAGAGAGAAGGTGAGAGAGAGGGAGAGAAAGAAAGAGGGAGGAAAGAGAGAAACTCCCTCAAGATTGTTGCTTCATCTCTTTTGTTAGATTTAAAGAACGTTGGTAAGTTGCTTCTTTATGGAAGAATCATCAAACACTGGTCGATTAACTTTGATAAATATTAGTTTTCACGGATACTAATGACTGACCAATGATTGCTTTTACAAAACCAAAAACGTTTGGTTGAAAATTTGTAATAGAATCATTAATTTCATGTACTCTTTATCCAATAATCGCTACCAAACGGACGCACACACACAGACACACACCAAAATGTACATATATATGCACATTAAACTAAGCATTGGATACCATTTATGTCTGTAACGTTTGTCATGGAAGATGATGAAAATCGTTGAGTAACTTTTTTGTTTATTCTTTTCTTTCGTCAGCTAAAAAGTGCAAAACAATATTTGTGTTAATTTCAATGTACAGTACAGTGTAAACTGCTGTCATTTTTAAAGCATATATATATATATATATATATATATATATATATATATATATATATATATATATATATATATATATGTGTGTGTGTGTGTGTGTGTGTGTGTGTGTGTGTTCCAAGGAATAAAACTGCTCATGGACACTCAGTTTTTCAAGCATGTTTTGTTCTGAATGTATGAGCCATTTTTAACGAAAACGAATATGCCCACCATCGTTAGCTTTTTTTTTTACATAATACTTTTTTCTTGTTATATTCGAAAACAAAGTAAATTCTGAGCCGGTGATAATTGCAGTCTAAAGACAATCATCATTGCTAACGAAGCATTAAAACAAGCGGAAGTTGAATTATCTCAAGACGAATGTTCCATTGGTCCGCGTGAAAAGCTCGCCAATGCACCATGATAAGGAACCCAGATTGCCTAAGGGAGGGAAACCATTTGCTGTAATAGCAGGGAAAATGGCGGACGCCCATTAGAGTGCACGCTGTGCATTATCAATTGAAATGTGAATCTGACATCGGTTGAATACCAGGTCAATGCAAGCGAGCATACAGAATGGAGATTCTGATGGGAACGAGGTGCACTTGATTTTCCATTCAGAAAATCTCTTGTCTTTCTTCCAATCATTTCTCTCTCTTTTTTTTTACTTTTCTTTTATTGTCTTTCATTTCCATTCTCTTGGCCTTCATTTTTCCCCTTCTCAATTAATTATATTTCAGCATCCCATTGTGATCCTGTTTCCGCTTTGTCTCAGTATTTCATGTTTTCTTCACTTTTTCATTTTGCTTCTGCTTGTTTTGCTCCTTGTTCCATCATTCTTCCTCTCTTTCTTTCTTTCTTTCGTTTTTTTTTTGTTTTCACACACTTCTGTGCATCTTTTTTCCATACATTTTCATTTCCCTCTTTTTGTAAAGTTTTTTTTTATTTCTTCCTTTTTTTTTTTTTTCCTTTACTCCTCTTCTTCCTTGTATTCTTTTTCTCTTCCTCACCAGGATTCAACCCTTTTTTCATTGTTTTTTGTTTATTTTCTTCATTCTTCCTTTTCTGACATTTCTTTTTACTTCTACACATTATCTTCACGTTAGCGTCCCTTCCTGTGCACTTTCTCCTCTCTTTCTTTCTTCAATGACTTCATCTTTCTTCTGTATTCTTTCTCCCAGTATGTTTTCTACCTTCTGCATTAACCTCTCTTGGTTCTCTTCTTTGTTTCGTTACTTCCTTCTTTCTTTCGTGTTGTTTTTCCTCTATCTGTCTTCATTTCTTTCTTCCTTCATTTCATGTTTTCTTCCCTCTTTTATAATACAACCCAAAGTAAAGGACGAGGCTAATTGGTGAAAAATTGAGTGAAAAGATTGGATCACACTAATTTTGAATGGAAAGATGATTATCATGCCTTTCAAATCACCATATTGTTCCTGTGTTTTGCCCTAGATTTAACACCAACAATTAGTTATTCAGGATTGTGAATAATCACCTGATTCTTTGACAAGGCCTAACGGTACAAAATAGGTAGAATATTTTTTTGCCAATTCTCCATATAGTTAAGGCCTGAATTGTACAATGTCCAAAGTCCTGGCTTATATTCAAATCAAAAATTGGCTTCTTGCACGGTAGAGCAATTCGTAACTATCCCTGTAACACGTCCAGTCAGTATTTTATTTTCACTCATAGAGAAATACTTGCCTACCTCAGGTTAGGAGGGCTATGTTTGGCAAGTCTTTCAAATGCAGGTTTATTCCTGCTTCAAAAATCAATATTTGATAATGTAGATTTTATGAGTTTAGAATACTGACCTCTGGCACAGTTGGTACAACTATCTAAGCTATGAGACATTCCATTATATTTATTCTTGAATACTGACCCCTCTGTTTCTTTCTTCCACCCCTTTTTGTCCAATTCCATATAGAAGTAGCATTGCTCTCCTACCGTAACAAGAACTACCCTCACGAAATTCGGGAGAGTCATACACGTAAAACAATGACGAGTTTGCTTGATTACCCAAATTTAAGAACATTAACGGAGACTCACTCACTTCACTTCTGTGATTTAAGGAAGAACGATTAATCAAAGTTGTGTTCCTTGTAGTACATGGTTATCTTTATTTCAAACGAAGATAAGACGTGAAAGTGAATTATTTTTCAGGTTGAAAACAGGCAGGGGAATATTAGGAGACAGCGTTACTTTTTTATATTTTGGTTTCAAAGTTGAGGGGTGATTTATTTTCAGGAAAATAACAAAAAAGTTTGGGTATTAAAATGTTATATCAAAAAATAAAAATGAATTGCAGTTATTTTATGATGAAAAAGCTTTGGTTATAATCTGAATTTCGGAAATAATTGATGAAAATTATTAAAGAGCATCAACAGAGACCAAATATCTTTTTCTTTGTAATTATTTTGAACAAAATTGTCTCATCATGTTTTTTAAAGTGTTGATCACATTTTTTCGATGAACGTATAATCTTTGGAATATTATCATCGTAAGCAGTTGGTTCCAAACGTCCATTGTTTGATATAGATCTCCCCAGAAATTATCCAGACCTCTTTTCATGGGTGTCACGAAACAAGTATTTTTGAATATATCTACCTTGTCACAACATCTTACTTTGTGTACGCTATAATTTTGCAGATGATCTCAGGGAATCTATGTTGTTTGGTGTGATTCCGACAGCTGTCTGATATTCTTGCAACATGTCCAAACAATTGCCATTTGAGTTTATTTAATTGCTCTATCTGATTGATATCTCTTGTCACCTTTCTTTTTTGTAATATACCGTGCTGTCTAATTATCTCTCCTAGAGAGGTTGAACATGATTCTCTCATGGTTCAAAGGTCAGTTTGTCGATTAGGTTTTCTGCTCCATACGTGACCATTGGTTGGATGCATTGGTTGTATACCCTCCTTTTTAAGATAATTGGGATTTCTTTGCTCATTTTTCCCACAGGAAGCCTCCAATCTAGAGTGATTCTTCGCTTGATTTCTTCTTCTGGGTTGTATGGAGATTTGTTGTCCTTGGTTGATGTAATGGTCTACTTTTTCAGCGCTTGCATTTTCAATGTTATTGCTGTGTTTCTGTACTCAACATCTTCGTTGTATAAGACTTCCGTTTCGCTGAACTTCATATTGAGACCATCTTTCTGCTGTCGTCTAGCATCATTGGGAGGTTTTGAATTCTTTAGCTAAGAGGACGACATAATGAGAAAAATCAGAGTTAGCTTAGGTATTCACCGTATATCACGATTCCTTTGCGTTCCCAGTCTAAATTTTGGAAGATCATCTCAAAGCTGGCCGTAGGGATTTGGGTTGAGTTGCTATTACTACGTTTCAAAAGTTGTGATAATCATTTTACGTAGAATTACAAAAGGAGTTTGACCCTGCCACAGCCAAACTTGTTCCTTCTTTTGTCAACCTCCTGTCCAAGTTAGAATTGACTTTGTTCTCCCTCTTATCAACAAGGAGAACAAGAACGGTCCTTATTTGAATGAACTCTTTACTGCTTGTCTGTCATGTTAAACGAAACCGATTTATAGAATGAAAATTTCCCTCACAAAAATTGAAAATATGATCAACTGATTGGTAGGCAGATTTCTCACCAACTAAAATCACGAGTCTTATCAATCAACGGATAGATTTATTATACATACGATGTTAAAATTGCTGTAATTATCTCCAGCCAAAATTGCCCGTGCTACAGCCAGGCTTGTCTTTATTTCTCCTCATCTTTTTTGTTTATCTTTTCACCTTTTTTTTCCTTTCTAACGAACAAGCTATTGGCACTTTGCTCGGCTTTCCCAATCTTCATGTGATTCTTTCATAGTTCCTCCGCTAATTTCCATCCACCTTCTAATGCCTATCTCTAATTGTTTTCCTTCGATCTCTTTGTTCCACTTACTCTTGAATCATTGGTAAGTGATAGTGACAGAGAGCAATTCAACAAAAATAAAAAAATCAGACTCTGCTCTGCTGTCTTGCAATTATTCTGGATAAATGAGTTTGTTGAAAGTAGTTTGCTCGGATGGAAGCAGTTCTAGGTACGATCATTCTGAAACTACTCTTTAAAATATTTTTTCCATGCATTCAATTTAGCTCGTTGTTTCCAAATTCATTATATATTTCGGAAATAGAAATTCCAGTAAGGTTGATACGTCGGTAAATAAAAGTCGTAGCAAACTTTTCTATATGTGTCTATTTATGATTACACCAGTTGGCCATGGAGTTAGGTTTGCTTACACTCCGTGGATGTTTTGGCTCTGTGCGTCTGACACTCCTAATGCTGAGAAAATCTGAAAAGGAAATACGTGCCAACGAATAATGCAGTGTGTGTTTCCATGTGTATTCCAGTTAATGACAAAATGAAAAGCCCAACAAAATAACAAATAACAATACATACATGTCTTGATGTGATATATATGTGCGTGTATGTGTGTGTGTGTGTGTGTGTGTGAGTGCGTGGGTGCGTATGTGTGTGTGCGTGAGGCTGGCATACAGAGTTCATCAGACAGAAAAAAACTTCGAAATGTGTGATAAAGATTTCTGGAATCTTTGCATATATGCACTCTGCATATATGCACATATACTTTCTACCGGCTATTTAGAATGGCGAGACTAAATTCCTAAAAAAGAATGGCTTGATACGTCTTGTGGGATTTTTTATTCGTCTAATTCATAGCAAGAGAACTGGTGAATAACAAAATATTTCACCAATTAACTCATCAAGATGACAACAGACGAATACGTTGTTGTATAAAACGCTGCTGTATAACATGTTTTTGTATAACATGTCCATATTTAAGATATGTGTTGCATTGAGGTTGTTTCTCTCTGAATTTGTGTCTCTTCCTCTTATAGATCTTTGTTTAATCCGTAACGATTGGCAATCTGTCCAGGAATACAGGGACGCAATGTCTGCATCAAATGAAACATAGTCTCATTCTCTGCAACAGTAACTAGTAGATTATTATCGCTACCACTGATGTCATTTGAGTAATACAATTACACAGTAGGATGTGCATTTATATTCACTACGCTCAGGATATTATCGCACGATATTGCAGTTGAGGAGTACTTAATATAGATCAGACTCACTACAATAGCGATGGTATTTCGAATTCACTTTATCATCATCATCATCATCATCATCATCATCATCATCATCATCATCATCATCATCATCATCATCATCCTTTTAGCGTCCTTCATGGGACATATACCTCCCTGGAACTGTATCAAACCTCTTCAGTGAGGATATCACAGAGCCAGTACTTTCTAAACTTGTCTGGTTCATTACGCCATCTTACTTTATGTTGGCCTCAGGTTCACTTATGATCTCTGAGGATCCACGTTGTTAGTCGTCAACCGGTTTTATGCCATTTTGCTACAAGACTTTCATTTTTCATAATGAATTTTATGATATTCCTGACTCTTGTTTTCCCTTGGATATATTGTGCAGTTTGTGATCCGTCCAAAAATGTCCAGCAAAAAATTTCTTCGCTGCACGCTGCATGGAACTGAATCTGAGTGTCAATCTTTTGGTTATGTTCCAAGTTTCAGCTCCATAGGCGACTATTGGGAGAATGCATGGGATGTATACACTTCTTTTAGGAATAACGTGGTTATTTGAATCATGACCTCACGAGACATTTTTACGAGCAAGGATAGGTACATCAACGGGTATTCTAGCCCAACCTTTTTTCTTCAGTCGTTAATTTTAAACACATAGATTGAACATTATAGATCAAAATCCAGCTGATAAGTACGTGCCAGGCTCCAAAATTATCGATGCACCCTGGTAAAAACTGTTAGATTATTCATTAAACTTTAAATTTACATTTCAGTATTCGTATTCATTCTCTTGAAGAATAATACATTCCTTTGGTAGCAACAGAATAATTCTGAAGTCATTTCATTTGATTATTAGACTGGGTTATTCACCTGGACTTTTCTTTTAAAAATGCTTTTGTTTCAATTCATTTTTTTTCATTTCAAAAATTCCAGTCCTCTGATTTTTTTTTAAACATTAGAATCGATTGGCCAACCAAGTTTGTCAAGATAGGATTCTTCAGTTCTCACGTTGGTCTGGATATATCAGGTGCATAAGCTGCACTAACCAAGCAAAAGAACTGAAAATTTGAACTTGCAATCCTTATCATTTTTGGAAAAACTTTTTTTGAAAAATCATTCCAAATCAATCCATAAGTGTGTGTCCAGCAGTATTTACGCTTGAAAATTCAAACATTCCCAGTGATCTGTGTCAGACAAAAAGCAGATGGCGTAATGCATTCATTGATCAGCTCTTTTACCAATTTTATAACTAATCACAAACAACACGGCATGCTACCAACAAACATTGGTCACGTAGCGGTTTCTATTGGGGGACTACCCATACATGTCTTTGTTTTTGCTTATTGGGAATGAAAAATCTTCTTTAATTCTATTTCTAAATTCCAATTCTGTTTTCAGATTGCATGATTTTTCACAAATCCTATTCATTTTTTTAACATTTGCTGTTTCTCTTTTGGGGTTGGATATACATGATTTCATAATTCAGCAGCGACTGACAAGTACATTCAAATATTTTTCCTATGAAAAGAAATCTGTTTTCCCTAGTTTCAACATCCACGACAAGAGGATCATTGTTCCGCAAAGTGGAAAGAACAGTGTCAGATATCAACAAAGCGATAATCTAATCTGCATGGTCCACCATCTTGAAACACGTAATAATCATGTTCAGCCATCTTGAATTCTCTTCACCAAACTCGATCCTTTGGAGAAAGACAGAGACGGAGTCATATCAGGAGGCTGTGTGTTATTATTTATAGAGAGTTGAACGGTTGCTTTCCACTTGCATTAGAGAGGGAGTAAAATTTCCGATCCAAAAGATTCTTCCTAACTGAAAATGCGTGGCTTTAGGTCCGGTGATATGTTCCTTATCAAGAAAATAAGGAAAAAGAAAGAAAATGTAACTTCTTTTAATTATTAGTTGACATAAAAATAATTGAAAAACAGGTAGGGTTACTCACTCAATAGAAACTACCAGGTAACCAATGACTACCAGAGGCATGTCTTGTTGGGGTTGATGAATTAAAATTTTGAAAAACAGAGAGATCAATTAAAAAGTTATCTCTCGTGTCTTTTGTTTGACATAAAAAGTCTGAATTTTCGGAAAACAAAAGAACCAATTTACCTTGAAGCTAGATGGCAACTCTAACTACATTGATGCAGCTTGTACACATAATGTACACATAATGTACACATTGTAAGCCAGTTCGCCGGACCAACTTAAGAATTAAAGAAACATATGTTGATGTCGATTGTCCCTCAGAAAAATAAAAGAGAGCTGACAAAGTCTAGCACTTTCTTCATATATGATTCAAATTCATTGTTTTGTATGTTGAAGGCAATCACTTCCACGAATGGCAGAATAACCAAAACTGTTGCCTACAACTAATATGGAAACGCCAGAAGGAGCTCCATTCTTCATTTGTTAGAGAGTTCGCTCAGATGATCATTGAGGTATTCAGTAAGTTGTATGGTTTTCATTTGCATGTGAAGTATATAAATCTAACGTTGTTCCATTTTCCCCTTTGTGCAGATAAAGATAACTCTAGGAGCTGATCGGACTTTCTTCAGCGGCATAGATGAATGGCAGTCGATGGATTTGACCTGTAATTTTGGGGGAGGCAACGTTGAATAATGTTTATCAAAACATTACAATTTAGCAATCTTGCTAAACATGTGTCTTTTAAATCAACTTAGATCTACACAGATAGAGTAGACTTATGATACGGAGAATTTGATCATAATATTAAAAAACACTTCCTTTTTAAAAGTCACATTTAATGCCATACAAATATGATCCAGACCATTGATTCACAAAAGTATGCTCATGGAGTGGTACAACTAATTTCTGTACTACATTCCTGGAAGATGTTCCAATTCCCTAAACTTTGGATAGTATGACTTAGATTAATTGAAGCATTATTCTTGTAGGAAACTAACTCTTTGTTAATTTTTCTACAAGAGGTTTTTTTTGTGTGTGTGTGTGTGTGTGTGTGTGTGTGTGTGTGTAATAACTTACAACGAATGCAATGTCAATGCCCTGAAAAAAAAGCGGTTCCAAAATTGTATTAAGCCGATTGAACATCTTTTTCCAGGTCCCATTTGGTGCAATGTGATCACCTGTGTTCAATATCAGTGTCAGCTCCCAGGAAGAAATATTGTCATATGTCCTTGATGTATAAGCGTGTACATTGTACACGGCAAGATTTCCTACTATTCAGTGGGAGAGCATTGACTCAGAGGGCTGCAGAAAAATCTCGTTGTAGCATACGATATTTGGTAATCTCAGACTGTCACAAATCGGGGTAATTGCCAGGCTCCAGGTCACTTAACTTTGGTGACTTTAAAAGAAAATTTGTGAAAAAAGGCAAAACCTTATTCTGTATACAAGATGGTGACGTGTATATATATATATATATATATATATATATATATATATATATATATATATATATATATATATATATATATATATCACCGTTGACAATTCTTTGACGTCAAAGGACACGTCACAGTACGATAAAGTTACTTAGAAGACCATCGAAAAGCAAAGGGCAAAAATTTAGTTGGCACATACACCTACGTAGGCCAGTTAATAAAGTTTGGAAAAGTCAATAAACTTGTAATAAAGCGACACATAGTCAATTGCTATGGATTGAGGAGAATTGAAACTGTGCTTAAAGCGTACAGTAAATGATTCAAATCATGCCATCGTGGAAACCAACTTGGAGGCTCACAAAGGTTCATGGAAAGAGCAATGTTAAGGTTAACTATAAGAGACAAGAAAAGATCAACTTGGATCAGGGAAAATACTCCAATGACGGATATACAAATAATTGAGCAATCTTGAAATAGTCGGATCAAATGCCAACTGATGGGATGGAACAGTAAACAGAAAGGTGTGTCTGTGAAATGAAGCAGAAGTAAGCATAATTGCAGTCGTAATGGAAAGAAATAGGGACGGCTTTAGTCCAGCAATGGATTTTAACTTGATAATGATGATATTGATAATGTATAAATGATCGCTGAGTTGGAAATAGTGCTGTATCCTCGGGTAAACTGCCGATAAGGGAGAACATCTTTCAATCAGGTTCGCAGTGATAAATAATTTCCTGACGATTCTCGGGAGAGAGATGCCACAGTCTTTGTCACAGTCACGTCCGTCTCTTTTACTATTGTAGAGAACGTCTATACTAGCATCCGCATTTCAAGTAGCGTTCTCTTCTTGAAAAAGTCAGAAAAATTCGAGAATTCGACCAAAGAGAATGTGATCTACAACAGAATATCATGTTTGGACACCAAGTGGTAAAAGTAAATAATTGATCTTTGCATGAGACACAGATAATTCCTAGATCCTTCTTAATCCTAATCGGCGTCAAATGTTGTGAATCAGGATGAAAGAGAAGGACGCCATATCTCAAATGTCAAGTTCCTTCCTCAGCAAAAATGGGCATTCAAAAAACAGGAAGTCCACTTTTACCACTGGTAGTAAAATCATAACTATGGCAGACACAAAGCAGTTTATCTTTACAGGTGGTGTATGGCACTATATAGTTGAGAATGAATTCCAGTGATCGAAGTTCAGATGATTCAAACTGTGAAGCCACAATGTATTTTTCAAAATTTAAGCCGGTATATTACTTCCGAACCGAACATGGAAAAGGGGAAAATTGCGTCTAAAATAGACGAATTTGTAATCAAATATCTACAGCAAAAACTGTTAAATGGCAAACAAAGCAAGATAAATCAGACTTGAACTTACGTTGCAGTACACTTGGATCAAAAAATCGTGGATTGGACGGTATGTCGAACCCCACACCATTGTTGTGAAGTGCCAGCGATTTGTATTTTCAATCGTAGATTGAGACATCTGATACTCATGTCATAACGACTCTCAATTGCCACAGGAAAGTTTGCAGTTACATGACCATAAATGGCAGTAGGATTCTATTATGAAACAATGCTTCTGCCTTACGAATAGTCGATTTATTTCATAACGACATCCAAGCGTAAATCAATAATTGAAAAGTAGGAGTTCTTATTTTCGCTTTTGTAAACGCCTGCAGTTTCTATATCGACTCTTTTTTCCTTATTCGATTCTTCTTTTATCGGTTTTCCCTCGATTACTTATATTTTTAGTCTCCCCAACTTCGATTCTTGTGTCTATGAAAGAAATAAGGCAAAATGGTCAAATGCCAAACTGTTTATGGAAGCAATTAACCTATTATTTATTATCATCAGATGAAGTATTTTGAATCATTGATCTTTCAGAATGGAAGTGCATCTTGAAGAAGAGAAAAGAATGTTACCTTGGGATTTGGGTAGGAATTTATCTCCCATTTTCAAATTCTTAAATTGAGGGGTTTGTTATTTTTCAAATTCGGACGTCAAAATAGAGGGGTAGATATTTTTTCACTTAGCGGGATGGGGGGCAAGATCTACTCTAATCACATTTTCAAATTCAGGGGATGGAAGGTGAGGGTGGATTTGGGGTTGAAAATCGAAAGGGTATTTTCCTTGATTTTATAATGTCGAGAAAAGATTAGGTTTCTTGTTTCTCAATCATAGATCTGAATTTATTGGCAACGCTTCTTCAGTTTTAGGGATCAAAAGCGACCAATTTTCTCCCTTCAAGGGGTCGAAAGTGTGGTGGACATTTTCCCATCTTTCCGTTCATTGTAGGTTAAAGCAAGAAAAAGCAGCTTATTAACATTTTCCCTTTGAACAATATCTGGTGTTATTGCAAGTGAATGATAACGATGATCATATCATTAGTTAATATAATCGACTAAAAATTTATCTGAATCTGATTTTTCATCTCCTACCAAACTTCGAAGCAACATGATACAACTAACATCTGGAAGTCAGGGGTGCTATAGCTTTATGGCATTATCACCGTTATCCATTATCGCTGGGTTGCCCTAACAGCAGCAATATTTGAGATACAAAAAAAAATGGGTTATGCTTGAGATATCCATATAAATGGTATCTATTGATTTTATCAGTTTTTTGTGGCCATCTCTAAACACCAGACCTTGGAGAAAACAAAAAAACAGACCAAATTAGTCATGAAATAAAAACTGTGATCATACCAACATATTCCAACAACATTCCGTGTTTAGGGATGATCAATTAGAAAAAATCAAAAAAATGATGATCAATGAAGTTAGTTATCTTGCTGATTGTTTGGCCATGATACGCAAAAAAGTCCAAATTTAAAAAGAAAGCACGAATGCTTCCAAATACAAACTATAAATTAATATAGCATAAATTCACATTGTAAGTTCAGCTATGCAATGAAGGACTATTTCGGGGAATTTAAAAAATATTTTTTACACATGATGAAAGGAGATACATGAATGGAAATTGCATTCAAAATGAAAGATTTCTCTTGAATATGAATTGATGGAAGCAGCCAGATGGACTTGAAAACTGAAGAAACCTAAGTTTACAGTTTTTAATTGACAGTTTCTAATCTTTCTTGCCAGAAGCTGTCTTCTTAATTAGAAAGGTTGCGGTCAAGATGGGAGATTTCTTTGCAGAATGAATTGAAAATTGCTTTTGCATTCCGTTTTCAGTCTTTTTTCTCCACCTTTTTTTCTTGGTTGGGGACACTTGAATTTTTTCCACTCATTTATCATAGAGATTTATTTTGAGTTTGAAATTTTTTTTCATCGTTCTCTAATCAGTCCATTTTCATCTTCAGGCTCAATATTTCCCCTCCAATTTGTGATAACTCTCTTTCTATTTGATTGTATCTCCTTCTCTCTGTGTCCCCCCCTCTCTCTCTCTCTCTCTCTCTCTATCTCACTCTCTCTCTCTCTCTCTCTCTTTTTCTCTTTCACCTTCTCATGTTTGTTTTATTTATCTCTTATTGATTTTCCCAAGCTAACAAACCCTCCCTCTTTTGGGATTTTTTTGTTGTTTTATGCCTTTTCAACGCATTAGTTCCGTTTCTATGTCTGTTATCCCTTCCTTCTTTGTCTCTTTCGTATCTTTGAATGCATTTTTCGCATCCTCTCTATCTATCTCCCTATCTTTATTTCATATTAATACATAATTTTTCTCGGGTGGAAAACTTGTTTGCAATGCATTTTCAAGTATTAATAGTGATTGTTTTCCGTGCTGATGTCCTCATGTTGGTTAATTTTTTAATACAAAGTTTTGGCCGTTGAACCCGATGGCCTGCTTGGACGAAGGAAATGTGGAGATGAATGTCCCCGTTCCCAGGTCGATCTATTCCTAAAATAAGTTGTATTCAAAAGGCGAACCATGATGAGGACAATAGTTCAAAAGATCAATGCATATTGATGATACCGCATCTAAAATATTCAGACAAAACGTATTTGTATGAATGAGATTAAAGCCAAATTTTGTCAAAGTTTATACCATTGAAACACTTTGACTACGAACGAGAATAAGTTCATTGAGAAATAAAAGTGAACACAAAAGAAATAATTTGTGGTTAGCCATAAGACATAGGGTAATTTCAGTTTATATCATATTATAAAGTACAGTACAAGGAGTCATATTTTATAAGACATTCGAAGGGAAATGCAATAGATTAAACTGAAAGTCAATTTTGTCTTTCCTTCGAAATGAATAAAAAATAAGATTTTTGAAAATACGTTCTGAAGCCATTTTGAATAAAATTTTCAAAAAGGAATTTTGACAGAAAAATACCTAAAAATAAGAGTGTCAAAAATAACTTTTAGTCTCTTTCAGAAGATTTCATAAATTCAGTGAATGTCAGTGCCTTGGAATTCAGGATTTGAGGAGACAACTTTTTATCGTGAAAATTTGAAGGCTTTTAGTTAAGATTTTTTATCATTAATTCCATGTAGATTAGGAAGAACAATGCATTTTTTTTTATTCCGGGATTTTACACATCAGTGCATAATAACAGAAATGTAATCATAGAATTATAATTTTAAAGACGAAAAATGTTAGTTTATTTCTGATTATGTTTTTCATAGACTCCTTTGGTGTTCTGTCGTGCTAAAATTAAAGCCAGATCAGTTTTGGCAAACATTTCGAAATTTGATGGAGAAAACTAGATTTCACTGTATGCATATCTGTTTATTAGTGGATGTGACTCTAAAATATCAATTCAGGTAATAAAGTAAATTTTGGCTGCATCCTTTGTGTTGCAAATATGTTTTCCAGGGTGACTTCACTCAAAGATGACTGTACAGTAGATGACACTGACATCCAAATCTCAAAAGATAAGCTAAATCTGTGGTACACACACACACACACACACACACACACACACATATATATATATATATATATATATATATATATATATATATATTGGTTATACACCATTCTTTTTAAGATTAATGGGATCTTTTTATTTCTGAATGTTGAGCTTGCTCTGCCAAAAGCTTGCCATTTTAGAGTGATTCTTCGTTTGATTTCTTCTTCTTTTGAGGTCTCATGGAGATTCGCTATCATAGGTAGATGTAGTGGTCTATTTTCTCCAGTTCTGTGTCTACGATTTCGATCTTAGTGCTTTTATCTCCGATGTTGTTGTTGCACATGATCTCCGTTTTGCTGAAGTTCATGTGTAGGCTGTTAAGGGTTTGGGTGAGCTGATATCCTCTGTCTTACTCATTTCTGGACTCCTAGTCTCTATGTATCCTGATAAAGGAGCTACTAGGATGGTATATTTGTTTCAGCACTTCGACATATACCTTGTTGAGTGACGGCCTCCATGACCATAGGGATTTCTACGAAGTCAAACGCCTTTTTGAAGTTGACAAATGCTGTAGCGAGTGGTAGTTTATATTGTGCAGCTTTTCCACACGGCTGATTTATCGAATGCAGGTAGTTCATGGCCTAGTAGCTTATGTATCCTCCCAATAGTCACTTATGGAGCTGAAACATAGAACATAACCAAGAGACAGATCTGCAAATTGTGAACTATGCAACGTGCACATGAAAGAATTATGCTCTGTCTTACATGGAGAGACCACAAGAGAGCACAGTACATCCAGAAGAAGACAGGAGTCAGGGACATCACAGAATCCATTGAAAATCTCAAATGGCAGTAGGCTGGCCACGTTGCAAGAATGGCGGACAACCGATGGAT
>OY735229.1:28212779-28245279 GCA_963457665.1 Thysanoteuthis rhombus | reverse complement strand
GAATAACTGATGATGTTCAAGACTAGACGCCCGAAAGTTGAGGATATTTTGAAGCTTTTTTTAGAAATAATCTGCAATTCTGACATTGAAAGCTACATTGCATGTTTTACTTTTTGGATTCCATTGTAAAAAAGAAAATGTAAGCATTTGTAGGCAAAAAAGTAACACAAAAAAAGAATTGTAATTAAATCTAACCATTAATCAAAGGCACGGGGATTACATGAAAATAATATACGATGAATAAAATTGTACATAAATACCTCGACCTTTGGATGATTGCCATCAGCAGTATTCTTATCATGTCTTGAGTGAATGTTCACTTCTTTTTTTTTAAAGAAATGTTGGCTTGATTGCAGGCTTGAAGGTGACTGTGAGGTTGAACGGGAAGGTAAGAGGATAGGTATTGTATTTTTACTTGTCATTTGTTAGGGGAAAGTCCGATGTAATACAATCTCCTAAGTCTTTGGCAATCATCACGGGTCAACTATACATTAGATTAGCTTATTTTTCCATCTAAACTGAGGAACATAATGGGGGTGAAAAAATATTTCTATTTTGTTCTTAAGAACCCGATCAAACCAAGGGACTACATCTTTTATTTTTTCGTTGTTCGTACAACACAATATTTGCACGGTAGCAACAACTTTTCATGAGTAAATGGTCAATTTGTTCTATTGTTTTAGAAGAAATATTTTGAGGACCATATTATTTTCGTGGTGTTATGTAAGTAATTATCTGAGTTTACGTAATATTAGGTATTTTGGCAACAAATTATAGGATCATAAAATCTTATAATGCTTATATCCTAATGAAAATTCTTATTATCGGAATTAGATTCTGGAAATCAAGAACTGAATTGATATTTATTATGTTCTTCTATTCTTACCGCATAATCATTATTTTGGCTTAGCTTAGCATAAGGCCACAATACTATGACTCTTAGTGAAGTTCGAAATCATTACAAAATGATAATAGCTTGTTAGAGTAGCTCCTAAACCATTAGTCCATTGCAAGAGGCTCCAATTCCACCAGGGCATACGAAAACTTAACTCACACCAAGGTTTTGACATATTCTTTCAGGCTTACTTAGATCTTATTACCGTTGTCTCATCATTTAACACAATTCATTAGCTTCATTATATTTCATACTTTTAGTCAAACTCCTATTCAAATCTCCAGCTTAGGTTTATTAATTAATATGGTAAGAACAATGTACGCTAAATTAAAGGGAGTAAATATGAATATTGCTCTACTGTAATCACAAATATTACCCCGCTGTAATCACTAAAAATCATAACCAACTGATTGGTAGCCGGCTTTTTTACCTGAATCAACCAAACTCCGAGTTTTACATATCTATAAAAGTCTATTTCATGGATATATAAGGGCTTATTTCACTCGGATGAACAAATACATTTATATTAAAAAAATATGTTTATAATGCTTTATTTATCCTCTATGCAATGCAAAAGATACCATAATCAGCTTGTTTTCTATTTGTTTCTTTTATTTCATTGCTTTGTTCTCATTTTTGACTTTGTTGTAGATTTATGTCATCCCAATCGTCACCTGTCTTCGTTGGCCTTTTATCACAACTTTAAATGAGAAACAGTTAACCTAAAAAGTCATTAATACAGTCAACTTGTTTTTTTTTCAGTTTTCAAGCAAGTCTAGCCAGATCTACTCATTATATCTAAAGAAAACATTCCAGTCTTTTGAATTCCCCCAGAACTGTTTTTTTAGAGGCTAGTTAAATTTTCAATGTAAGATCGATCTTAGTGTCCACCAGCATTCATGCTTGTTTTTCTTTTAAATTTCAACTCTTAGCTATCAATTCGAAACTTATTCAATGATCACCACCCTTTCTATTTTTAATTGATTTTCCAAACACAGCATGCTGCCAAAAGATATTAGCTGCATGACAGTTACTTTTTGCTGACTAAACAAATCGGGTCTTCTTTCCTTTTTTTCCTTCAACCCTGACGTTTTCTTCCATTCCTCACCTTTCATTCCCCACAACACATCTTCGTCGTCTTACTATCTTGATCTTGATGGTCTTGTTAATAACATTTGCTCCTTCGCTTGTATCTCCGAAACAACCGTTTGAGACTAGATTATTCCTAGTATAAATAAAAGTGATTTGAAAATATACATTTATGATCTGTTTTTTTATGAGAAAAATAAAAAGAGATAATATAACTCATTAATTTTTCCTTTTTAAAAAAATGAAAGCCATTCTAAGCAAACAATGTTGCATTGTTTTATCAGAAGAACATTAGAAAAAAGATTTTCAAAAACTTTGCCCTATTTGGATAAAAGAAATGAGAAAACGTTTGGAAAATAATCTCTTTTCCAAAATAACCTTAGAAAAATTTAAGGCAACTCCGTGTTATATCAAATCCGCTCGAAGTACGTGATTTTCTCTCAGATACATACTCTAGTGATATGCGTGAGTAAGTGCGCTTCTATGTGTATGTTTACATAGTATAGTTACAGTATGTAATTTGATCTGCTGAATAAGACCTCTCCTTAAAAGAAGTGCGTTACGGGATTTTAAGGCGACGTAGATAATGAAATGATTCTCCACTGTGATGGAATGGGAAATTTACACCAAATTTAAAAGGACATTTAAGCGTTCTCTTATCACCTTTGATGTGTCATATAGGGTTAGGGGTGACGTAGGTTCCAATAAATACGCAAGCTGAGGGGCAGTAAAGAGAGCTGAAGAGTGTTCGCAAGATGAATCTAAGTCTCTGTGTTGTTGAAAAGGCAGGAGAGAGATAGAAACAGTAAATAAATGACGGTCGAATAGTGAAAGAATGACTTAGACTCAGTAACATCTTGTTTGTAGGTAGCTGATGGTATGACATCAAAGCTGAGAGAGTAGGGAAATGTTGAATGTATGTATAGGTTTGGTTTAACGTGACGGGAAGACAATGGGGAGTTTACTCTCCAAATTTAAGTGAAGTCTTGTCCTCGTTTCGGAGTTGATTTTTTTTTTTTTAACAGTGGAAAATTCCAGTATACTACTTGGACTGGAGTTCGACTGAAATCTGAGTACTTACCAGTCTTATTCTGGTTTAGTTCACTTTCTAACAAAGGAAGCTGGATATATGTGTAGAGGAAATTTCATCTGCCTCAAATCCCCTCGAAGTAAAGCTTACAGAGATATCAGTAAATCCCAAAGATCACTTAAAACACGCAGAGAACTTACTAGACCTTAGATCAACCAGACCAACGAATTGGAAAAGGTAAGTGCCGGAATAATCTATTCTACTTCTGCGGTGTCGGTCTCTGAGGTTTTGCTTCGACAATAGACTACACAATGGCTACGCTTTCGAATGCTAAAACGAGACTGTCGATTGGCCAGTTGGGAGAGACACGCTGATTTTATTTGTTCCATATGAAATTGATAAGAACAGTATTCTCAGTTGGTTTGGCAGACGAAAACAATGTTGTTTTACAGAGAGAAGAACACGAGGGGATGGAGAGAATCGATTTAATCAACCGACACAGTAACGCATACAACTGTTTACAGCTATAAATAATACTTTATTCATATAAGCAAACCCGCTTAAATAGGAAAGACACGCACATATAAAACCGTTCTTTCAGTAGGAAAGTTTCTCTAGCTGCTTGATGTTTCACCCCAAATGGTGTATACATGCATTTTTTTTTCTTATCTTAGAACCTGATGTTATTGAAATTCGTGTGCAAGGTCTCCTCGGGGTTTCCTGACATTTTCGGGGTGAATTTTGCAGACTTCATGAGCTATGTCCAAAGAGGAATGTCCGTCATTTTTAGTGGAGCTCGAATGATGATCCATTGGTGAAGGAAACGATGGCATGTTTGTAGCCAGGCGTGTATTTAAAAACTTGATTTAATCCGGAAAAAGGTCGATTCGGCAGTTGGATGAAAAAAATTATCTGATTCCAGTGTTGCTATGGAATTTATAACCGTTATGAAGGTTCACGTCGAAAATATCCTCACAGACATTCCCGAAGAAAAGCAGCATTCTCGACAAAATTTGATGATATGGGTGAATTAAAAGAAAAATGTTCAGGAACCACTTCTGCTCTTTTGAAAATGAGTTTTATTTCATAAGGGCTATATAGTGAAGAGGGTGTAATATGTTGTCGATCATATGCACAACCACACAAACACACACACACACACAGAGTCATATATATATATATATGTGTGTGTGTGTGTGTGTGTATGTGTGTGTGTATGTGTGTGTGTGTGCGTTAGGTTGGAATGCTTTCGTTTGACAGAGAAAAAATCTTCAGAAAATGAATTGAATTTTTTAGAACTCATCTGTATCTATGTATCTTTCTATCTATCTTTCTTTTCCTCTCTCTCTCCCCCCTCTCTCTCTCTCCCTCTCTCTCTGTCTCTCTCTCTCTCTCTCTCTCTCTCTCTCTCTATATATATATATATATATATATATATATATATATATATATAGTGGGAATATATTTTTCTTTCCAGATATATATGGCTGATAGATATTACCTACTTTCAGAAAAAAAAACCTCATAATAATCTCATTCTAACACAAAATCTTCCTTCCAAAATTTCTGAAACAGGAGGACGGTCGGAATATCCTGTCCGGTGATATAAAGCTCATTGTAGACGTAAAATGGGGTGATAATAATGAAGACCCTACATGACAAATGCATGTAGAACACCAAGAATCGATTACATTTTCTAAAACTCTTCAATGTGTGGTTCAAAATCTGCAACGGACAGGAAACCTATAAAAATTTGGATCATAATCAAAAATTCTATTCTATTTGGACATTTACCGGTATTTAACACCTTTGGATAACATTTTGAGAACTTAATTTAAACTAAAACATTTGAATTCTGTTAGTAACGCTTGCATTCCTGACCACTGACTAACTATTTTTTCCTTCCAATACATTTACATGATACACATGATAGATCAACAGTGGAAGTATTGCTTTTACTATTTCCTGACTTCTAGCAACCCCTGTCTTCCTGATGTACACCATGCAAATGGAGCGTGACATTGAATGATCACGTTACTATTGTATGCACTAGACTTATGATAGTGATTACTTCATAACCTTGTAAACGGCCCTAACAGATTGTTTATATTTGATTAGATTAAATCATTTCGCAAGAGTAGCATTATCGAATTAGTTTATTAGTATATCTCAGCTTATGCTAAGGTTGAATATTGAAATAAAAAACTTTCAGAACCATAATATTACCATTTAAAATCCATGTATTTCAAAAGCACGGAATGCCGGTGTCCTGGAATCAATACATTCTTGAATATTGTTTTGAACTTTTGTTTTGATGTGGAAGATATTCCCCTGCAGGACGTGGTCAAAATGCATATAAATGTGCCAGTTTGTCAGATATCTATGTTGTTAATCGAAGAAGGACGTCCAAGTGTTCAAGGCTTTTGCCTCCACTTTGAAATCATTGTAACCAAAATTGAGCAATACGTTTATGGACAAGTTTCTGATCGGATACTCTATGTCTTATACATACAACAAAATTGCTTGAATTGGCTATTCATCGATCTTCTATTTGACAATCGGAGATAAACCAGAATAAATAGTGGAAAGAAAACGTTCAGCTTGAATATATATACAGACGAATTCACTCTTTGAATAGAATATTCCACCAAACTATGTAAAATAATACTTTATTCCAAAATAAACATAAAATTTTAAACTAAAAAACCAGTTATCATTTTCACACCAATCAAGTGATTAATAACTGTATGACAATTCAACAATGTATTCGAAATTCTGTGGAACAATTCAAGAAATAATATTCTAAATTATCCTCAGTTGAGAGTCATTAGTTTCAAATAGTGGGTAAGAGTTCTTTTATCGGCAAAATGTTTACCTCTGAGAGGATGAGTCTACTGTTACGGACAAACAGAAAAAAAGTCATGTTTCTCGTTAACTTACCTTGAGTGGTATCAAACCATCTATACATGGATATATGATAAAACTCAAACCCACCAACAACTGCAAGCAAAAATGAAACTGGATTAGTTTACCTGAAAAGAGCATAGTTCAATACCGGGAGTAAGAAGTATTCTTCCGAACACTTTCACCCCCACCCCTTCCAAACATTGGAAGAGAGTGGCGTTACGATCAGCAAACCAGGGAAATCACACCATTCATTATTAGAGTAGATTCTCCTGTGAGAGGGGCAGTATATACTTTTCGTAATCACTAGTCAGACCTCCAAAGGAAAGATTTTCTATCCGTGTTCCAGAAGAGAAGAGTCAGTATTTATTGATCAACTTTGTGTCTTTGAATTGCTCTATCTTTTTCTGCTTTTCTGCTGGCCTCTTCTCAAATAGTGTCTGCTTGGATTGCATGTATCACATTATCACCGAACTAGCTTTTACGATTTCTGAAATAAACAGCGGTAAAAAGCACCCGAAGTGACGTCACTCACATCAACCTGCACTAGTAGTATACCACAAGGTCTTTTTTCCATTGAGTAGCAACCAAAAGATATATCTAGTAATGGTACAGAGAGTATACTTTTATCTAAGTAACTGAGAATGGACTCAGGGTCCCAAGTTCTTGAACTGACGGAAATATTCTGTTTAAATTTTGCGCTATTCTGCATGGAAAAGTCATGAAGTTGGTTAGGTGAAGTGAGTCTCACGTCACAAACAGGTTAGGAAGTGATAATGCGTTATGTTGAGTTTAACTAAGGACTGCAGGAACAAAGCAAGTGTAAATGCCGCTAATCACCTTGTGCTGAGTTAAAACAAGAATTGTTTTAAGATATGATTTTGATTGTATCATTTTCCGGATAATTTTCTCTTAAAAGATTTTTAAAATCATTTTAATCATAAATATGCATTTTACTGGGACTTCATAAAAAGTGGTACTCACATAAACGGAAAATATTTTCTCGAATTCCAAACTAAAAAACTTTCATTAAACATATTCAGTTATTGCAAAATACATTGAAAGTTTTAGATTATCTTGTTTTCTTTGCATAAAGCGATGATAACGATCATATCAGAAAATTTTCTATTTTTCCTTTTCGTTAATATGATTATGGAAACTGAATCAATTTTTAAATGCAATTAAAATGGATATTTGCTCAAGGATGTTAATTTTGCTAAAGTCCGTGAGAATATCTAAATTGATATCGTCTTGTTCTGATTTAATCACATAAATCAAAAGTGAAATTACGGCTAATGGGCCAAGTTTGGTTTAATTTTTCGATCTAAACTTTTCATATTTTTGACAATCTAATTGATTGTCAAAAATATGAAAAGTTTATATTTTAATCAGATCTATAAAGCTAAAAGTGGTGTTCCACTGCATTAGAAGAAACATTTTCGTAATATCTAAGAATGTTGAAAAATTCTTCAATCTAATCTCTATAAGTAAACCTATTTCTCTCTTTCTTTCTTCAGTTAATTGATGCTAGTAATATTAGACGAACAATTGTCGGTCATTATTTATATGTCTATGAAAATACCCTACATGCGGATGGGAATAACCATGCAGAGGCCAGAAAATTCCTGCTGTTTATGATAAAGTTCAAAGGTAAATTAGGTGTTGTTTTTAGATAAATACTAGGCACCTCATAAAAACGTTCAGTCCGATTTACTGGAACATTAGCCCCAAACAAACTGGAATATGAGAGAAAGTTTACATAAAGACCGTTGTTTATTTTAACTATTACTCACAACAGATAAATTTAAAATGGAACTTCTTTATATATTTTTTTGAGTGATATTATATGAGTCCTAAAAAGAAATTGAGCCATTAAAGAAAAATATCGAATGAATGTAAAAGGGATGAATAATAATTTCAACTTTTTTGATCATGTAAACGAAAAAAGATGAGAAAAGAAAATGAAAGCAATATAACCATTTTAGTATTCCATACTAAAAGCTCAAAGATATTACTTTTTGTACAGTCTCGAAATACGTTTTTAGCTTGAAAAATCACAGAATGCTTTGAAAATAGCAGACTATAAACACCCAGATTTAAATACTTAAGCCTAAAACTGTCAAATTTAATGAAATATTATTTTCATGGAGAACTACTGTGACATAGAGGATATGTACATCTTCATTATATATAGGCTCACATTATGTCTTGTTAAAAATTTTCATTAATGTTGACTAATGTTTTCTTTCATTCCAAACTTCAGCTGGGCGTTTACCAAGCCTTATACCTCATGGAATAGTGTTGTCTTTTCTCCCTTGAAGTGTGTTCAACTGTTACAATTTCCTAATGCTCCAAGGGTCAGACTTTAGTTCAACTAGTTTCTCCTTTATGGTACGACTGAAAAGGGATGAAGGATTACTTCAAGAGCTATTTTTGGTCCATAAGCATTCTAACAGTTCAGTGGATACGGTCTTGAATAGGCGACTTCCAAAGATAAGGCGACAAAAGTTTAGTGTTTGATTAACGGTTTGAGTAAATTGCAATAAAAAGTATGACAAGGAGAAAAATGATTTGGAACTAACCGAAATCTTGAAGAAGAAAACATCACTCACGCATCATCCCTTCCTTAGATACGCACATATACAATCAAACGTACATTAAACACTTTAAATAAACTGACTGTGATAATGAATCTTTTAGATTTGCTCAGCATCCTTGATATACTGTCTTTTTATCGCTGTTGTCTCCGAAGTTCGTCCCCATATCTCTTGGAAGAAGTCAACTTCATCCATTCAATATTCAAGCAAATAAGCAAAATTATCAAAAGGTACATCGTTTTTAGCAAGTTATCAGTTCACAGATATCGATACCACTGAGGTGAAATTAACTTTCACTGGATGCTCCACAATTTTACCTTTGTGCTAATTTAAGGTAAGATTCGTTTATAGTAACTTTCCCTCCATTCCATATGTTGTTCAGGTTTTTGATTCCAGGTAAAAAATTGTTTTAAATGCCAAATTTCTACGCAAGCAAATAATATCAGCTTTGGAGGTTGTTGTAATACAATCTTCCTGACATGATGTGCCCTCTAATGCCATTCGACAATGTGCTGTACTGAATTCAGCTTGAAAAAATATCCATTCCCTATGCTAGCTTGAAATATCTGTGCAGTTATTTGGAACTTTGGTGCTAAAAGCCAGCGTACAAACAGAGAGAAATGAATAAAAATAAGCAACGACAGAGATCACTACAGTTATCTTGGGCAGCTGTTATCTGCCTCAGGATGCCTTCGGTAGTGCAAATTTTGTAAAGACATCTGAGCCGTATCCCGTCTCTTGGGATTGTTTGTTTAGAATCCTGGTCAGACAACACATCGATCTGAATACAATGGATAAGAAAACACAAGGAGAAAGGTCACATTGCATCCACTATATCGGCTTTTGTGACTGACATTGCATTTAACCAAAAATGAAAGAGCAACAAAAAAAAAAAAATATAGTGGAAAGAGAAAACAAATGAGATGACATGTCGCAGCTGAACGAAGAGACAAAGACGCCATTTTTGTAGCTGATGGCACACAGACTGTGATATGGCGGGGGAGATAGAAATGGCATTCATTTTGTTTTGCTTAAGAAGACATTTCAGTTTATTTTGGTCTGTATTTTTCTACTTCTAATTCGACGAAATTCTCTTCTAGTTTGGATACCTTTAGAAATAAAAACTGTCTCTACATACTGTGAGAATGCATTTGTGCATATGATTGTGTCGATTTGTTGCTTTATGCACAGGTTTTTGCTGAATAAAAGCATTTTATCATTACCAGGAACCTTTTTAACGTCAATGATTGGACATACACATTCCCAAAAATTCATTACGGCTCTCTACCGTGGGTGTCGCGGAGCCGGTATGTATTGAGCTCATTCAGTTCATTGCGCCATCTGTTTTGCCTTTTTTGATGTGTGGTACCATTTTTGCTGTATTATGATTATAAACCAAGAAATATAGAGAATTTGAATATTTAGTTATATCCAGATCTAACATTACTTTTTCACTCTAAAGGATTGAAACCAAAGAGAGGATCTTATTCATTTTGAAGCTCAAATCCGGGGAAAGATTTTTTTTCTCGCAGTCAGAATTGAATAGGAGGTTGTTTTTTTTCCCATTTTCTCGAGTCCAAATTGAGAGCCAAATTTTTCCACATTTCGGGATCAAAATGCAACGAATTTGTTTTTTCTGGATGGTGGGGTCAAAACCGAGGGGAAATCTTTTTTTTTTCCCACTTATATCGAGGAACGTTTAATTCAAAAGGAACTTTTCAGGGGTTAAATTGATGAGGGAAAATTGAATGTTTCTTTTAGAACCATGATATAGAAATTTTCAAAATCCCACGGTGGATATTTTTCTCGTTTTTTGTGTTCAAAATCGAAAGTGAACGTTTACTTTCATTTTATGGGGTAGATATAAAGTGGAAATGCCCCCAACTTTTCAATATTGAAACCTTTCTCGTTTCAACATAAATAAAATCTCATCTCCTATTTTTGTCCAAATCTATGTACCGAAATTCCTCTTATATTTTCCTCCTTTGGAATAATAGGACCCTTCTTAACATTATTCCCACATTTTAAACATTATACAATTCCTTTTGAACTTTATACTATTTTCAACATCATACCCCTTTTCTCTTTACATCACTCCCTTCTGTTTATAAATTGACGCTAATTTTTTTTCTTGCTTTGACACCAGTTTTTAACTTTGGCCCCCACGAACCTATTTTTAGTATCGATTGCTTCTTTATATTAGCCAGACCATTTCATCACATTAGCTGAACAGTTTTTTCTTGAAAACTAGCCCCATCTTTCTAACAATGTAATGAACTGTTGTAAATAAATTTTAAAAGCAAACCAAATCAAATGCTGTATGATTTCTTATTATTCATCTTTCTATTCCTTTTTTCATGTAGCAATCACATCGTCCGTTAGGGCGAGGATTTAGTCCCGTAGTGAAAATACAACGGTGCCGTCTTTCCCTTCCCTAAGACGATCGGAACTTTCTTCCCAGTGCTCCAAAACAAAGTATCAAAGCTTTAAAGTAAATTACGTATCGCAGCTTAGTTTTGAAAAACAGTCACCTTGTGAGAATCAAATTCACTAGGAATGATCTCCAAGACCTGTCTTTTAATCAGTACAAACATCTGCATAGCTTTTGCAAAATAATATTTCACCAAGTACGGATGACATATAAAATGAACGAATAGGCTGAACAGTCTATTGACACGCACATGCGCATGCGTGTTATCCATCTTATATTTGCAAGCAAGGAAAATGGTGGAAACGTTTCAAATTTGTCCAAATAGCGTTTCCCATTTGTCGGTTGAATTTATGAGGTGGTCATTAATTCGGAATTGAGAGTTTTAATGAGAAAAAATATCATTTGGAAATGAACAAAATTAAACAAGAGGAAAATTACAAAGAGAGGAAGAGGTTAAAGAGAAGAAAGGAGGGTAAGGATAAACAAACAACCAAAAAATGAAGGAATCTACTGAAGAATTATTGAAGCTAACGATAAGAAAATTGAATTTCAATAGGTAGGAAGAAAAGAAAGTGGGGAATATGGATAGAAAAATGAGTGAAATCAGAAAGTAATTAAGTAAAAGCGTCAAAGAAAAGCAGCAGAATACTCAAAAAAACATCAGGAAAAGCTTATTTGTCTTGATGTTAAACCAATGCATCATCCTGATAGTCACCTATTGGGCTTGAACATGGAATCTAACCAAAAGATTGACACTCGAACTATGAACCATGTAACGGGCACGTGAGATAATGATACTTGACATAACATGGAGAGATCGCAAGACAGCACAATTTATTCTTTAAAAGATCAGGAATTTGAAAAAATAAAAAATATCAGGAAACTCAAACAGCAATGGACTGGTAACGTTGAAAGAATGGCTGATGATAGATGAACACTTCGATACTCAGTATGTATCTTTAGAGATCAAATGTAAGACTGAGACCAGCAAAATATGAGATGGACAGGTTCAGAAAATATTGGCTCTGCAATGCCCTCGATAGAACCCTGACCCAAATCCTAGGGAAGATCTATGTCCAACGACTGATGATGATGATGGAGAAGAGGAAAGAAGAAAGATACTTTGTTACTGAAAACAAACAAACAAAATGAGAAAAATGATTGCCATCACTAAGGAATGCTACAGAAAGGGTCCAAATGGAGATTTACAAGAATTAAATCTAAAGGAACTAAATGGAGAGAACCACAAATTGAATAGTTCTTCTATTGTCGAACCGAATCATTTCTAAACTGTCTCTTTCCAATTTTACTCCTGGTGAATACTTTGAGAATCTGACCAAGTGCAGCGGTTTTTCTCGTCTTGGATAGTGTTCATGATTGAAACGTCGCCTGAAGGACTGTGATTAAGAAATCTATCAACGCCGTCGACTTGACGTCAGACAAGATTCCACTGATCACGTGACAGAATATTTGTTTTGAAGTGAATCATCAATTTTATAAACTGCAAAAGTTTAATACTATTACATTGAAAGAACTAACCAGATTACTTCAATAGTTCAATGTATATGAATTTTCTCTACGGGTTGTTTCTTTTGTTTTTTTAAATTCCAATTATACTTGCAGTGACGAGGAGAGATGGTCAGCAGTTGCATTCGCCCGCTTCTATTTTTTAATTTTTTTTTTATCCAACTTGAGCATTCTACCATGATCTACTTCTGGCTTGCCTGGCACGTCATGATGTTTGGACATATTCCCCAAGCCATGTGAAGTAGTCTTATCTTTCAATTCTTGCCCATGACACTTTGGAGGGAGATACGATGGATATGTGCCTTCCCCAAAAGCATCAGTGTGAAGTGAGCGCAACCATCTCAGCCATAGTTTGAACCCAGCTCGCCAGTCTGTCCCTCTGCTTATATATGGGCCGTTTAAAACAAAATTATATCTAATTACACTTTTTGATCAAATCAATTCCTAGTAAGAGGAATTTTACAGTTAATGACAAATCTTTGCTCATTCTGGCAAAAGGCTTGCTCACAGAATCCTTTGAATTTAAAATTTCATCCATCTACTGATCATATTATAGTTGCATAATTTTGATCATCGGGTGTGAATCAATGTATTCAGTTTGATTCACACACACACACACACACACACACACACACATATATATATATATATATATATGTATATATGTATATATATATATATATATATATATATTATATATATATATATATATATATATATATATATATATATATATATATATATATATATATATATATTCCTTGCTCAAAAAAAAATTCATTGTGACGCCAGTTTTTTTTCTAAAATAAACAGAAATAACCGTCTGATGTTTATGTACACAAATACAATTTCGGATTACGTCCACAGTGAACTATCTAAACTATTTTTTCGACTTTCTGCTCAGTGTACCAACATCATCACGGATTGGGCATTTTGAGAAAAGGCTTTGACAAGTATTCTATGCCAATATTGATTATATAGTGGAAAATCCGAAAACACTTCTAGGAAATAAGTATATACCGAAATTTCACTAGTAGTATGTAAGCAGATATAATAAATGAAGTACAAATTGTACTCTTAATTCAATGTCTGATTATCTTCGGTCAAAAAGAAACTATATATATATATATACATATATATATAAAACGAGGATACAAAGATAACGTAGTATGTAAAAAATCAAGACGGACTATATATACGTAATCTGGATTTTTATGAGCAATATGTCCGTCCGTTTGTTATATTTCTGCTTGTCACCTTCTAAAAATCAAGATTTGAGGCTGAAAAAATGTAGGGAATTCATTTTCAATCTGGATTCGCAGCACTAAGACCAGGAGAGGGTGGGGAGATGTAAAAAGAAGCAATGTAGGGATACTTAAAAGATAAGGTGGTGAAATATCAAGATATGTGAGAAAGGAGTATGGATGAAATCAGCCGTCGATAAAAAAGAAAATGCAAGTAAAGGAAAGTGTGTTTATGCTTTGAGCTCATTTGCAAGGTGTTCTTCAATAAATCTCCAATGATTTCAAATACTTTCCAGTGAATTTTTAAGGGTCGTTTTTTCTTTTCTTTAGTCCATGGTCTCATTTTGCTGAGCAATGTAACTGTTTACGTTAACCTCCTCTGAACTCCAACCCTCTAATCCGGTATTCTTTTTTGGACTTTATTGATAAATATCTTTGTCTTCAACCGTAATTTTATACCTTAGTCTTAAACTTTTTCGTATCGTTCTTTTGTTTGTATAGTTTAATTACTACAGTGACATGTTTCTAAATGTCCTGAATCAGTTTTATGTAAATATATCGTTTATACTTGGATTGAGGTCGAGACTGCCATGTTTGGTATTCATAGATTCTCGGAAATAATGCAGTTGACTCTCTATCTCTCTCTTTCTCACACACGCACACATATTCATTTTTATATCTACAAAAGCAAACAGATTAATTGACTGCATTAAGCTATTCATTAATCGATGTGGATCAGTAGGTATCCTACAACAAATAAAATGTAGATTATTGCATTGTGTAAGTTTTTAGTAATGTTTCATATCGAATATCTTCAAGGAATTGTCAAAACAGGATGTATACAATCTTATTAAAACTTTAAGTCTATGCATATATATTCATGCGCGTAATTTCATAGTGATCTATATAGAAGTATATATATAGATGTATCTTGAAATTAGTTGTGTTTAACCTTGGCACCAATGGTGAAATTATAACAAAAGATATTAAATGAGCAACGGTTTGTGTGAGGACTTTACTTATCAACCTCTCAGGTTTGGGCTCATTATATGCAAAATATCGATCTTTGAACATATAAATGTGCACACACATACCCCACACACAATTAACACATACACATTTATATACAGAGAGAGAAAGTGAGAAATATGAACCAAAATGTTAATTCAGATGTTGTCTTTCGACGGCAGTGAGTCTTTAAGTTTAACCAACTTCATTCGAAGCCACATTGTAGATTTATTGTTATAATAGCTCACCTTTCATCAATTGATTCTAACAATAAAGATGGGAAAAAAGCAACTTTATCAGCATATCATAGTATTCTCCTTGCAACTATTAGGCAAAGAGGGGATATTTTTGCAGTTTATTCAGAAGATATTGTGAACTATCGAGTATGCCAGAAGTTGTATGCAAATGTTCACGGAAATCTACGAGCGAGAAGAAAGAGAACAATCGATGTTTTAGAACGGGAGACAGGCAGCATACTGACAATATATAAATCAATCGTTGAAAATCATTTGTACGAACTAGTTGTGTCAAATTTGATTTTTGGCTTAGTCTTGATCGTGATGTACCATGGAACGTTGAACGCAAGGGATTGTTTTGCAAGCGACAGGAACCACAACTAAGGATGTTAGTCTGCACCCAAAGGAATTGATGGTTATTATTTGATGAGATCGGGAATGAAATTTCTGAGGACTAAATGTAAACAATAGTTGCTTCCATTTAGACCAGCAGGCAGTAAAAGACGAAAAGGTCTGGAATACATTCGGATAAACAGTTAATATCTACATCGCGTTTTTATTGTTATTGTGATGCATTTTTTTTACAACTTTGTCACATAAAGCACATTCGGATTTTCATTTATTTTGACCTTCTCAGAATTCTCTCAATGGAATTTAATTCAGTTTCCTAGCAGATGAGAGAAGATGCCAATGCTTATATGCATACAGAATCATCATAAAGTCATAGAAGAATTCTATTTCTTTTGTCTTATATATGACATAATTGACCTATAAAGAAAGCTTACAATCCTGATGCATTTATTTTATCGTCTTCAATCAAAAACTGATTACAATTGTTTGTGATTAAAGAACAAGAACTGTTCGTTGGATAATGCGTCTGCTCTCTGTGGGAGTAGTAGCAGTAGAAACAGGGAGAAGTGCATGTAATATTTCTTTGAATCAACCGATTCTCGTTCTTGTAAAACAGTGACATGGAGAAATATTCTGCAAGAATTGATTTGAAAAAATTGCAAATGGCCGTTTTCGGCTCTCTCCACTATGGAAATTATATTATTACACCATTAGTAACAAATTAAAAATGTACGGTTCTCTCAATGACGACACTCCTTCACAAGGTCACATCTTTTCCTCCTTTCCTCATTGTTGTTTAACATAACTATGATTGACTCAACTTTATATGGAGAGATCATAAAGCAGCACAATATATCAGAAAAGGGTTAGAAGACCAGTGCATCATAGAAGCAGTTAGAAAGCTCAAATGGCGATAGCCTGAACACGTTGCAAGAATGTCTGACAACTGCTGAACATCATGTAACTCAACATGGATCCCAGAGATCCCAAAAGATCAGGTGCGAAGCTGAGGCCTATAGAAAGTGAGATTACTTGACAGGCTTGATAAAATCTGAAAGTACTGGCGCTGCGATGCCCATGATAGAGGGATCTTACAGATTTGCGAGTAGGTCCATGTCCAATAACGGATGCTAATAGACTGATGATGATGATGATGATGATGATGATGATGATGATGATGATGATGATGATGATGGAAACCGTGTAGAAGAAACGAAATATTTTAATCCTAAAAACGTAGAATTTGAATTAAATCAATAAAAAAAATCTTGTTATCGAAAGCTGGTAAAAAAAAAAATGGTAAGTACGGGCATGCCATCTTCTAAATAAAATTCAGTGTAGTTAGACTGAAGGATAAACAAGGAAATGTACAAGTAATGTATGCTGGATTGGTGGGTGGTTGCATTGCCGTATTTATGGGTTCTGCCACAGCTTTATTTCTTACAAACTACAAATGTGGATGGCTTAGATATATTTCATGTGGTGGCAACCAATTCATTCTTTCAACCCTCCCCCTTGACATCATATCCAACATGTCTCATTCTATTCAACCGTCTTGAGCCATATCTGCTTTCAACGTATTTTATCATATTTCACACAAACAGCTGAAGTCACCGAAGTAACTTTTCAATAGTTGAATATCACACCCAATAAGTTCGACTCTATCTCTTGGCTCTTTCTAAAACTCGTCTAGATACATATATACAAGAACACGATTTTACCAATCCTAGTTACTCTCCATTAACCACTGAACATTACCACTAGAGCCATCATGGCTATTTGCTTGGTGTATATATTAGAAAAGGTTTTCTATGTACCAGGGACACCTCCTATGAGGAACACAATTCAACTCTCATATGTTTTCATATATCCTTCCGTCTTTACGTTTTATCGGCTCTGGACCAATAGCTCTGACTTGATTGATCAAATTCTAGATCAGATAAAAGAAATCTAAGAGGGGTACACTTTAACCAACACTCATATCCATTATGGAGATAGGTTAGTTTACTCTATCTGGAGCGACTGAGAAAGGAAATACTGTTATGATTTCCCGATTGCTCAAGAATCAATCCGTGTTCCTGGTGTCATTGGCCTGCATCCCACCGTATAAGGACTTTTTTCTTAACACCAATCCAAACTGTTACTCTGCTTATCTGATATGACCATATGGTGAATTTTACAGCTCTATGATCACTGTCAACATCAATGCCAATTGCAAAGAGTGTTTTGATGTCACTTTCCAGCAGGCTGGGTATAGGTACCTTAAGACTAGTTGAGATGGGCTTAATTCATGACAGATCCTCCTTTCAGAACCTCCCTCGAATATTTCTTTTATACAACACTGATATCAAATTCTTCTTTCATATCATTTTGACTGGCATTGAACTTCATCGTCCACAAAAAATAACCCAATAGTCAACCATTGTCCATGCTTCTTAGTGGGTAAACCCAATTTAATCATTCTATCACCTATATCAACAAAATGGGCGCAAAGAAATTCTTTCTGCCTTCAGATCTGCGCTAGACCATGGCTACGGGTTTTGAGGGATGCAAAATCTAGTTATGTCTAACTATTCCTATATAGGATTGATCAGGAAAGGCTTGGAATCTGCGAGTTCCAAAAAACTCCTGAGCCAATGCCGATCGCTACTTTCCATCATTGGAAATGTACCTGATATCATTGCAACATCCTCAGTCAAGAAAGATGCTGGTCTACTCCAGGGTTCTGTCCTCAGACTTACTGTCTTCTCGCTGTTTATGAAAGACTTACCTGACAATATCTTTCCTCTGACGGATCAGTGACAGTTCATCATCATTATCATCATCATCAGTCTTTCAGAGGCTGTCATTAGATATAGAGCTTCCCTAAGATTCGCCAAACCTCTCTATCGTGTGCGTCGCGTAACCAGTACTTTCTCAATCTAATTCGTCCTGCCATATCGTATTTTGCCGGTCTAAGCTTTGCATATCATATCTTGGAATCCATGTTGGAATCGTAATGTCTCGCAGTTGTCTGCAATTCTTACAATGAAACCAGCTAATTGCCATTTAATTTCAATTATTTATCTTATGATATTTTTCCTTCAGAATATACTGTTGTCTTTTGATCTTGCAATGTCATGATGAGTATGCTTTTCTACTGTAAACGCTGCATGGTTTTCAATTGACGTATCAGTCTTTTGGTTAGGTTCCATATTTTAGCTCCATAGGTGATTATCGGGAATATGAATTGGTCGTACACCCTTCTTTTTAGTTCTTGTTCTTGAAGGTTATACTCGCTCTGTCAGAAGCTTGCCAACCTGATATTATTTTATGCTCTGTTCCTTCTTCTTTTGGAGATTTCATGAAGATTTGTTGTCCTAGGTAGATGCGGAGGCGTACTTTCTCCAAGTTGGCGCTTTCGACTTTGTTTTACTGAAGTTCATGTGGGGACCAACCTCCCTTCTCCGTTCGGTCTGTCCAGCATCATCTGGAGATCCTGAAAATTCTCAGCAAAAAGAACGATTTCGTTTGCTAATCTAAGATTGCTCAGGTATTCACCGTTTGGTCTGACCTCTTTTTCCCCAGTCTACGTTTCGGAAGATCACCCCGAAGCAGATGAAGAGTCTTGACGAGCTGGTATCTCTTTTGTTTTTACCCATTTTACGAGCTGATGGGGGATGAAGTCTTTTTATAGCCAGATGAAAGAAATGCTGTGCTGGTCGAAATGTTGCTATGTTGTAACATGCAACACCTCCGCCTCTTTGGAAGATTGCATAGATAATCTTGAGGATTTTCTCTGAGTCAAAAGCCTCTTTCCAAGTCGACAAATGCTATGGTGAATGGGGAATACTGTGTCATTCAGCAAAAATAAAACCAAATTTCTGTCTTTCAATCATCATCGTAACGCTCCTTGGCTTAACCAAATCCATATGGATGGATCCTCGTGCTTCGATAAATTCATTGGCCTTATGCTCGAATGAAGTCAGATGAGATATAGGAGTTCGACTCTATTGCCTCAGACGCACCATCTTGTATCTGTACAACAGTCAGATGCAACCCAAAATGCAACACTGCTCACTGAATCTTGACAGACTCTACCCAGCAGGTGATATCTAGCCCCATTAGGATGAAAAATCGAGTGCATTGATTGGTTGATGTGCAACTATCCTCATTTCTCCAAGCACTCTCCCTTGGACGTGATGTAGCAAGCCTAGCACTTCCTTATTGCTATTTTAATGGGAAGTGTTTGGAGGAACTCCATCACCTGCTTCCACCGATAGAAGAACCTCCAATCAAAACACGATTAGATGAATCCAACTGACTTTCTCGGATTATTCAACGTATTTGTTGCAAAATCCACTCGATCAACTTCTCCCCCAAATGTCTGTTTTCTTGTTCAGATCTCCTCGAGAGTGTGTGTCTGCTGGATACAATATCATCCTTCTCAAATCCAGGGTCAGTGATATCTTGTAAACCTATACGATGATTTACCCCTGGCTTTGCATTGGGTAACTGAGTGATGAAGAATCCTCACATGAAGTCGATGTTGTTGATTCAAAATGGATGGAAGTATTAATTCTAAAAAAAATATTGAATAAAAAAAACCCTATAAGAATTTCAATGTGGTGATTTTTTCTCTTCACGGAAAATAGCCATAAATTGTAAACTACCAATGAATGGGAAATGTTGCTAATGAGAGCAATATTCTACTTTTCATTCTGTTGTTTTTGAATTCCTAATTGAGACATTTTTACAGAAACCACTAAAAGCCATTTTCAAAAGAGAAAGAGGAATTTATATTTAATTAATTCTGAACTTTCATTTGTCTAAGACTCATTTGTGCTGATTAATCATAAATGAAATAATCCTGAAATGAATAGAAAAAATCACTTCAGAAATTTGGAATCAAAAATTCTTTTAAAGTAAATTTCTTTTTTATGAGGTTGAGTACTGGAAATGTTTTTAAAATCTAATAAACGGTTGATTTTTGTCATTTTCAAAATCATAGGTGCCCGTCAAAAATTGTACATTTCTTCAATGCAAATGACTACTGCAGATTATTACAATAATTCATCTATTTTCAAAGATATTTTTGTTTGTGTGCAGTGTAAACAAAAACATTTTATCACTTTTTTTTCGCCAAAGCTTCACTCTACCGCTGATTTTGAGTTTTCCATAATGAAATTAAACTATAAGATTTTTGGCTATTCTTCTCTGTTAAGTGTCATTCTCAGGTAAGTCAGTCTAATGGGGTCTGCATAGATACCTAGATGTACGCAGAGGTCACAAGATATTCATTTTAGATTTCTATGGAATGGATAAAAAGTTTACACGTTTCACAGCTGTAACACACACAGTGTTGTTAACACATAGAGTGCGAATGATAAGCGAATAATCCAATAACGCACAAAAAAAGAAAATAAGTGAAAAGGTAAACAAAAAAATATCCGATGTATAAAGTCATGATATTTTTAGGAAAAAAGTAACTTTAAGAAATCGAACAGAGTTGATTTGATTTTAATTCTAAAATTGTATTATTTGATTCAGGCAAATCACTAAACAATCAGCAATAATAAAAACGTTATCATCAATACATGCGCGGCATAAACATAAGAGGGAAATAAATTGGTTACGAGCGATGGCAGAGACAAAAAAGACTTTCTCTCTCTCCTTTGAATTATCCTATAATGAGAGGGAGAGAAATGAAAATGCTCAAAACTAACAAAGTATTTCCAGACTAATACCCCCGAATGGGAACATATTGGTTAGCACTGGAATGGAATGGAAAATCCATTTTATCATTATTGGAAAATAAAATTACAACCCTGTGCATTTTAAAATCTCGGAGGAGTCAAACAAATAGAATTCACACTTGAATGGGTTATCACATTCCTAATATATATATATATATATATATATATATATATATATATATATATATATATATATATATATGTGTGTGTGTGTGTGTGTGTGTGTGTGTGTGTGTGTGTGTGTGTGTGTGTTCAATTCCCTTATACTTCTTTTATGGATCCAGCTATCATGGCTCTCGTTTAGCCCGGCTAAGGTTGCATGTTTCGTTTGATTTGTGAAGTTACAATTGGAGCCAATGTTACAGCTTATCATTAAAAAAAATGATATCCATATCCACAGCCAACATGGCAACCCTTTGGTTCATGTGACGCGTTAGTCTTAGTTTTGAAATAGTCAATAGATTTGTGAACTTGTGATATTATCCTACAAACGCGTGATTAAACCTTGTCTTTTATTATTAGTGTATGAATCTATGTAACCTTTTCAGTCTGCTTACAATATACTATAGTCAATTCAATCTATATCCATCTGTATTTATTGATATCAAGTAAGGTAGCCTTTAGATAAATAGATACGCCTAAATATTGTATATTAACAACCTTACAAGTGAGAATCGAATTCAATACTTTCTTTTCTACATGAATTATCTTAGATAATTTCATATGTGTCTACTTTTATAATCAGGATTAGATGTAATTCGGTTTAGATGGGTGTGAAACGTTTCTTTCCATTGAAAAATCTGAAATACACTTCAACCAGGCATTCGACTCTGTAAAAATTCCCATGGTCATGAAGGCCATCACTGTACACGCTGTACACCGTATGTGCGTTCAAGTACTGCGACATGTATAAATAATCAAAGCATCTCTTCAGCAGGCTCCGTAAAGATGCTGAACCCTTCAAGCTCTAATAATTAGTTTGGCAAGATGACCAAAACTCTTCACAACCTGTCTCAATATGATCTTCCGAAACCTGGACTGGGGAAATAGACAAATCAAAATAGACAGCAAATATCTGAGCAACCTCAGATTTGCGGACGACGTCAACCTTTTCACAGAGAACCTACACGAACTCCTACAAATCAAAAAAGTCGGCCTCCACAATAATTTCTGTAAAGCAAAAGTTAGATGCAACCATGACATCGTGATTAAGAGCATAAAAGTGAAAGAAAATTCTCTCAGCTAAAATGAAAATGAAGAATCTATCGTTGCAGTAAAAAAAAGACAAATGTTATTTATCGATACATATATATCCCTATAGGTTGTTTGCATCTGTCAGGAGTAGGATTCTCCAGTCAAACCTACAATTTTCGAATCCAGCTCCTATCTGTGGACATAGGAAGCTAATTCTTGATTTAGAAGGTGGGATTGGCTCTTGACAAGCTGGCTTCACCTTAAAAATTCATTGCTCAGGCTGCATACAGGCCCTGTCGTCTGAGGTTCTACTTCTGTGGATAGCATTCCCAAAACGATCTCTGTTCGCAAAGCCTATTCATTCATTCATTCATATATGCATCTCTCTCTCATAAATATATAAATATATAAATATAAATAAATATATATATATATATATATATATATATATATATATATATATGTGTGTGTGTGTGTGTGTGTGTGTGTGTATATATATATATATATATATATATATATATATATATATATATATATATATATATATATATGAGAGAGAGATACATGTAGATACATATAGATACATACATAAATAAGTAAATGGATAGAAACAGATATGAAAATTATACATAAAATAAGGTATTAAAAATGATAGATAAGTTTGAAAAATTGTAGAGATAATTTCATAAATAGTAGGTTATAGATTGACCAATTTATATAAACAGAATGGTTTAGGTATATAAACGAGAATGTTTTCCTGCGTAATGGCTCAAAGGGTTGGGGTAACGTCAGCCCAAGGAAAATGATGAAGGCAGCCGTCTACCTCAACAAGTGATTAGACAAGAAAGATGGCGGACACGTCAATTGCCTAGGAGGCAACGTGCTTTATTACATTAAGTTTGCTTCAACTGTCGCCAATCTACAAAGAAGCCATAACTGCAATTCTGTGGATTTGTAAGGCCACATTCGAAGACTAGACCCTGAGGAATAGACAAGTGTGTTGGGTGGTTGTAGTTTGGTGTGCGCATTGGAACTGTTGTTTTGCAGTCTGTGGAGTTGCTAGGCTTACGCTTGATCTTCCATGATATCCTTTGATCTAGCATCCTATTCCTTTTCCTCCGTCTTCCTCCATACATTTGGCCATTAATATTGTCTTACCTACGTACGTATATGCCAACGTATATGTATCTATCTATGGAGGCAACTGAGTGAGGATTGAAATAACTCACTACAACCAAGTCGTAGTAAAGTCTTTGGTTTCTTGCACATCTGTCTATGTGCTAGCCTTCACTATGTCCGGTTAATACATATAAGACAGGTCTGGTTAGCCATTCAATAGAAACCATCACATGACTATTTTTGCACCAGTATGCTTCATTGAGGATGATCAATCGAAAATTGGAAAATGGTGCGATCAATGAATGAGTAATTTTACTCACTTTTTGTTAGACAGTAATAACTGAAAAATCAGATTTTTCTAAAAACAAACGGGGAAAAATCAAGAAGCAAATCTAACACGAATCCACATTATAAATTGACCCCCCTCCCTCGAAAAAATCTTGTGAAGTTTAAATAAGAAAAAACTTTAGGAGGGAATGTATGAATTTTCAGCCCTCTAGGGTGAAGTCAGCTTGCAAAATAAATACATACATAGCAAGCCTGGCAGAATCACCTAAAATCCAAATAAACCAATATTGACTATGTTCGATTTTCAAATAAAATATTTTCGTCCAACACTTCCAAAAATCAAATACAATTGCTGTCAATTCTCAGTACTTGTAAAACTAGTCTTTTATTTATTTATTTTTTATCTAAATATTCATCTATCTACTTATCTATTTACTATGATACATAGACATATGTTACTATACATTTACTAGATTGATACATATACCATGTAAATGTTTCTATAAAAAAAATGGCTTTGTAGAACAAAAGTGTATTTTAATACCAATAATCATAAATCAAAGCTTGCGATCCTCACGGAAATTTTTGTTTTGTCTAATCGTATTTATCCCATGTCTACTTGTCTAATTATGTTTATCTTTTCCCTTGTATTTATATTCATATATATATATATATATATATATATATATATATAAAGATAGATAGATAGATAGATAGATAGATAGATACACATATACATATATATATATGTATATAAGTATATATATGTGTGTGTGTGTGTGTGTGCATGTGTGTGAGAGAGAAAGAGGAAGAAAGGAAGAAAGAAATGATTGTACATGCAGTTTCAATGTTATTATTATACACTTAAGATGTTAAGCTTTCTTCTTTATTCATCTTACAATGGATCTAAATGTTTATCCTTCGTTATCGGCTATTAGTTTTAAAAATTACTCGATTTGTAATTAGAAATCGATCCATTCTTTTTCTGCAAGCTCTAAATCTGTAAGTTACCCAAGGAATTTAATTAAAAGAAGCCATGAAATCCTTACAATCTGCCCTCAACTTCCAAGACTATATTCAACTAGGTTCAAGACAAGACTTCACAGCGCTGATAGGAATGAACCGTAACGTGAAACCAAATTGAGACTTTATCATCTAATTTTTTCCAAGGAAACCAAATTTGTTATTGCAGATATCTCGAAGGAATAGTTTCTACTTACCTAGCTGTTAAGTAACCCGTTAACAGAATCTATTGAACAAGTACATATCGTTGTTCAACGTAATAATAAGAATTACTGAAAGAAAAAAGCCATTATATGTTGGATATGAAATTGGCGGTTATATTTTTCAGTCTTCCCCAGTTGCAAGTTGTATTTAGAAAACCTTTGATGTTGCCAATCATATTTTTATCAGCTCAATAGAAATGAATGACATGGGCTGTATATCATATCCATTGGACTCAACATAGATTGGACAAGTCTTGTGATCATTTTGGCCAAAATGTTATCATGGTAAAAAAAAAATTGAACGTACTAATCATATGATTTTATAAGTTTCTTTTTGTCACGTCAAAGGGATACGATAAATGAAATTAAGACCGTCACGGCTTATATGTTCGAAATAGACCTTAGTAATTTGATGATTTGATAATAAGACGATGGTACATTGATGATTGGGTATAAACATTTTAATCATCAATCGTCTCGTTGATACTGCATCCTATCCCCTAGCAATTACCCCTGAACCCATGTGATGTACTTGATGGAAGTGGAACGATGGAGACTACATGTAAGGATTAATGTATATAAAAAAAAACTATTCATGATATTGTTTATTCCAGATCAAAAAGAGGAAAAAAGTGGTGAAGGCAAACCTTTCTATGCACCTTAGTCTTATAAATAACCAATGCACTCCCAACACTATAAAATGAAACTTTCTTATCAAGATTCTGCTATTAAACACGTGACAGACAACGGACTTATCAGCCCAGCCTCATATGAATATTTCATATGGTTTTACAATGGGGCTAAAAAGGGTATCGGATACTATGGACAACGTATAATTCGTTCCAACTAGACCGTAGGTAAAAAAAAGCCCTAAAAGCCTGACTCCAGCAGAGTCAAAATTTTCTCATACTTCTGTTAAAAAATAAAATGATCACTGTAAGTATTGCATCGTACATAATGAATGATTTTGTTGACATTCAGATATCTTGTCAGTTTGGTGAGAAAATAATCATATCAAATCATGGTTGGAGAATGTTGATTCTGTACATTGATTTTGTTCAGCACAACAGGATAGATGATCAATAAGAATTCAATGCCTTGAATTATTTTCCTTTTATTCTTTCTTCTCTGTAAAATAAAATCCACTCCAACTTGGTATGGAGTTTGATAGAACAAAGTTCTGATTAATGCAAGGCAGTTGTTCACTAAGGAGGCATTCTATGGATATGAATAATACGGACATAATCTCTATTGAAAATGGACACCTGAAAATTTTAACATATGTCAAAAATCAGCATATCATTGAATTTCAATAACATTGCTAATACCTATTTATTGAAAGGAGAATTCTAAAAAGAATCATTCTTCGTTCTAATTATTGGGCATTTTTTAAATGTTTTTTTACTATTCCCATGGAATATCTGTACATTGCTGTCCTCATTGATTTTTGTTTATTCAAAAGATGAATCCTTCAAGATAAATGTGTTTACTCTTTTTAGAAGAACGCCCCAGAGTCGCTGAAAGTAAGAGTCTAGCTTGGGTAATTGAATAAACTGAAAACTTGTAGGAAAGTTCCCTTTTGGCAGTATTTTTTTTTTGTTACATCAGATTGATTATGATTTAGGCTTTTGATTTGAGAAAAGATTTAACCAATATTTTTTATTTACAAAAAATTTTCATCATTTTTATCAATATGAGTTCAAACAGTTCCTGAGAGTTATCCTTAAAAAAGTGAACAGAATTAAATTGTCGGTTGTTTATTTAATAGATGTGTAAAAATCAGTGAGAACACCAGCGCATAAATGAGATGATTCATCAAAATAGTACAGGATCGAGAACAATCATACGGAAAGAAATTCTCCCTTTGCGATATTTTGAATGAAGTATATATTTTTAATCTGTCCTTTAACAAATAAGTATTGAAAATTTTATTGAAATCAGATAGTGCGCTGATTTTTACTAGATTTTAAAATTTTTCAAATGTTGATTTTCCAGTGAAGATTCTGTTCATATTGTTCATACCCATCTGATTATGAAAGAGACGACAAGAGAGTTAAACTATAACAGTTAGTTATCACTTCGTTTGAGCAAAATCATCAAAATATTACATTCATGAATATTGGGATTAATTAGATCTGTCTTCTGATTCTGGTATAGAAAATTCTACATTCATCACAAATAATCATAAGACATTAGTTAGATTAGCATGGTTGTAAACGACAGTGTCGGTCGGGTGAGAGGGTGTGAGTCACGAGCCAGTGCATTAATAAGTGTCTGCTCGTCGCTTTTGGAGATTCTATGTTTGGAAAAAATCACCAGAGAATCTCGAACAGTTGGAAGTATGTCGCCTTCGCTGCAAGATAAGGAATAATGCGAAAATACTCTGAGACACAGCATGAAAAAATGATCCAAATATTTATTTTGTTTCCTTCATTTATCAGAAACCATTAACCAAAACTGTCTAACATAGATTTCTTCAGGTTTCAAGTCGGTCTAGCTGGCTATGCATGTATCCCACGTACAGACTCCAACAATGTAGCTAAAGGCAATTTACTCCTCATCATATATTTGAAAACTTTTTTCTCTAAACCCCATTAGGTCCTACTTACAATGCTAGTTTATGCTAACTTTGTTTCTTAGTTTACGTCTTGCAGTATCTATGTTTGTTCTTTCAAACTTGTGTCTATTCTAGTTATCACCGTCCAATAGAAGGTGTGAGAAGTTAGTAATTCATCGCCTCTCATTCAAATTAAATAATTGATCACCCCCAACACGATATTCCACCAAAAGTTATTCTTCACATGACAGTGTTCATTGTGTGACTAACTAAACTTGCTTATTTACTTTTTACTGTGGGAAACACAAAAACAACTTTTTTTATCTTGTCTGGTGGTATAAGTTTGACGATGTGGAAGTGAAAAAATTGAGAATGTACATGAGATTTCAAAAATATTTGTCATTAAAGATTGGCTTGATGCATCTCGCTAAGCTTGTGCTAGCATTTTCAAAAGCATGTAACTGAGATATGGTCAGCCTTAGTATATTTTTTGCTGGCAGTGGTGGTATATGATGGTACTAAGGATAAGTGTGAATATATATGAGTGATTGGCTCTTGTCAATATTTTTGTGCGCTTGTGTGTTTCTTCTGCTTTCATTTGGGCGTATGTGTTTATTGGCGTGTGTTCAGGAATTATTTACTTCCAAAAGGGTGTTAGTGCGTATCCCTGCGTTGGTTTATGTTGTTTGTTGAAAGAACTCAATAACAAATAAGTCTAATTTTGAGTGAAAATACTCACCATACACACACGCACATATACGCACACACATACATACAGCACACACACACACGCACACACACAGCGATATAAAGGAAAAAACACGCACACACACCCACACACACACACACTCACACAAACAGCCAGGAGAATTGAAAGATCCCATACATGTGAAGAGCCACATTTTTTCCTGACAGTTTTCTGCATTGGTGAGCTCTTTTCGTTCTTAAATTTTCCCACTTCCATATAGTCAAATTATTAACACCATTTTTTCCGAATTTCAGTACATCGAGACAACAAAAAATTCTATTCTGCAAAGCCGTAGGACGCTCAGGCAAAAAAGGAAAAAAAGAGGGAAGTAACGATGAAATATCGACAAACTTATTAAAGACATTTTTTGAGAAGGAGAAAATACTCGATTTTTAAAAAGTCATGAAAAAATTAAAAAGCTAAACTATTCATTATGATAAATGAAAAACTATGAACAGAAATGATCTTATCAAACGTTAAAAGGTGACAAAGTAATGAGAAAAACTTCAGAAATTACAATTGCAAAGTTGTTCCGAATTCAATACATCACGATTTACAGGTATCACGTCTTTACAATCAAGCTGACCTTACTATGATGGTTCTTTATTTTGTATTTCCCATCAAGGGAAAATTTCAACAACACACACACACACACACACACACACACACACACACACACACACACTCACACATACATACACACACACACACACACATATATATATATATAGATATATATATATATATATATATATATATATATATATATATATATATATATATATATATATATATGAGTGTTAAACATATTGGGGGAAACATATTTTCAAGCAACTGGCATTTATTTTTCAACATCATCCCCTTCTTTGTTATTGCATCAACTTCAGTTGTGAATATTACCGACATGAATTAGACATTTGGCAATATGTACATGTTAGGCTGGTATCATACTTAGAAAAATAAGAGCTCTCAACCCAACAAAGGAATTAAGTAAATAAGCAACACAGAGAGGGTTTGAGTTGCATGGTAGTTGCCAGTAGTTGATTGTTCTTGTCAGTGTCATTGTAACTATAATTCTGAAGAGGAAGAAATTAGGCACCATCAAAACCTTTCACAAACTGGCACTGCACGGACCATTACTTCATAAACAACTTTGAAAATACCAAGAAAAGTCAAAGTAAATCTAGCCATAATTTGAAAAGAAATTCAAGATGAATTAAAAGCTGCTGGAACAACAGTAACTATAACTATTAGTAATAAACACAGCAGGAATGGTTTGGAGTCCCTTACCCAATGGGAACATATTCAATGAAAAAATCATTGGGATCTCCACTTGAAATTGACCACTCAAAGTGTCACTAACGGCCTCCTACCTCGATTTCCACACTGAGTGAAAAGAGTGGGAATAGGATCCCCTAAATGAGACCAATGTGTAATCCCTTGATTTTGATTCCTAGAAGGAAAGTTAAAATCTCTTCTAATTTCCACCCGTAAGCGAGGTGACCATTTTCTCCACCGCCAGCTTGCAGTCATGAATGAAGGCAGCAAGAAACCCCATACAAAATGTCAATTTGGGCATGAATGTAATCGTCTATCGCCAAACTTTCCATTTTCGGGGATGTATACATAGAAATTCAATTGGGATTGGTTGTGCGGTTTCTGCAGTGGGCAATTACATACAAACAGATATTTGTTGAATTACATCAAAAGTATATAACTCACAAACATACTATTTAGCATATAAAGATGGACAACCTCTCAAGTTGCAATAGCGCAGCAATAAAAGTGGGAACGTCAAAGCAATCAGAGTGTATTGAATATTGAATAAAATCTGGAAAATCGACTGAATTGGTCTTCCCCACCAAGATTGAAAGTGTGCAGAAAAACGTGTTTATGTAATTTTAATGGGATTTTGAAATGAAATATGTACATATTAAGAAATTGATATATGATCCAACATAATGATTATGAATCGCGTTATATCATATTGAAATTCTCATGAAATGAACAAGCTCCTTTACACAGTTAATATATCCAGTGTTTTCAATATATATAACACAATTAATAACTATTCTGTTGGATCATATATCCATTTTTTAATACACAACTGTTGTGTTGAGCAGATACGAACCATAATAAAACATGATAAGAATTGTGTGAGAAAATTGTCATTTGTAGCTTTGCATTACTGCTGGCTATTCTACTCAATGTTAAGAGCAACTTTATGCTGGAAGCAGCTTTTCACTTGGCAGCAGATTTGATTCCTGTAGAAGTCCTATCTTCTTTGTTTATTCGATTTGTGATGTGTGGGCCAAGCGATATATTAATTGTGTAATGACACGAGATCATTTCAAAAAAGTTTCAATATAATACAATGTGTAATATATATATATATATATATATATATATATATATATATATATATATATATATATATATATATGCATGTGTACACATATGTATGTCTTTACATATATATATATATGTGTACATATACGTATGTCTGTACGTATGTATATATACATATATATATATATATACATATATATATATATATATCGGTGTATTAGTGGTTTCACCCTTTTTTCCATTTATTCACTAGCGCGTAGCTAGCTTTATCTATTCATCCTGCCTCAGTATTTTCTGATCGATCCATCAATGAAACCATATAACTTATAAATGATTGGCTTATCTTTTCCTTACACTGTCGTATTTCTTGGATTTTGTTTACCTATAAAAAACAAAGAAAAATTCTTGTTCACTTATTACAAAAATAACACAAATATACATATGCATATGTGTATGGGTGAACAAACGGATAAAACATAAACAGAAATGCTTGTAAAGAGTGCTTTCATTTCATGTATTCATAGTTATTAACAAACCAGAATTAAATGTCTATGCGTAAAAAAAATATCCTTATAAAAAGGCTGCAAATCTTGAATATCTTTTGACGATCAAACTCCCTATCTTGCTATCTATTGTCTTACAGCAGCAGTAAGTATTGATATTGTCTTGTCTATTCAAGCACATTGATGGATGGAAATCGAAAAGTTTATTATAAATAGTCAGATTAACCAGCTTCTTTAACTATTGCTCTACGGCAGGTGCCAAAGTGGACTGTAAACTCTCGTTCTAATGGCCTTGTCATGGTTGAAGATTATACCTTTGAAGCAAATTGAAAATTGAATTTGCTGGTTTCAATTTGCATTCTGTATTTTAATCTACCTAATATATGGCTGCAAATTTCATAATAACAGAAGTTTATTAAATCTACAATGTTTGGTTTCGTCGAATGGACGGCTATCGTACTGTGGTACCCAGTAAGGATCGAACACACTCAAAATGAAGTGTCCTGCGAGACTAACTTGTCAACCATTGCTCTACTAGAGCCGCCAATAACAATGACGTATTTGCGTTAATGCAGTATTTGTTCAATATTTTTTTAATAAAAAAAATTGAATGAATAAAATCTTGGGATCTTAGCAACGTGCTTAGAAACCATAAAGGGGAAACATTTCTGACACGAACTTCCTTTCAATGGCTTCATCGAACAGACATATCTGTGTAACTTCGTACTATACAGGCAAATTGAAAAAAAATAACAGGCTGCACACAATCTCCGAAATTCCATCGCTCTAATTTGCACACACACACACACACACACACACGCATAGAAGCTCGTACATACACACGCACACGCACTTTACACGTGTGTTCATACACGCTGATATATAAAGTCCTCTGCAAACTGATATACTTTCTCATTTACATGCGTACTCAATTACCTTCAACAAAATATGGTGCACGGCGAAAATAGAATCCAGCGTTTATTTTACAGTCACTCTAGTCTAATGTAGTTTTCATGCGTTTAGTTACTTCCCGGTGACTTTGTCGATCCAGGGATTTAGCCATTTAATCTTGCCTGCAGTGACCTCAGAAAGTCTAATGTCACCAAAACATCATTTCATGGAAAAAACACCAACACAAAAATATAGGAGAAAAATAAAATAAAATGCAGTGATGCATTCAAGCACCATACAGATTCTGCGAGGAGAGGACATACTGCGTGCACAAATCTTTTCCGTCTGGATAGAATTCAAAACAACTAATTTTGTCTTCATCTCAGTATAAAATGGAATTATTTTTTCAGAATTATTTTCATATGCTTGGACGAGCACAGGAGTAATCATCAGTGAAATGCGCTCTTCCTTCAGTTCAGAAAATAATCTAGAACTCTGACTACTTCGACTATTTCTCTTTTCACCAACTGAAATACTTACCCTCTTTCTGTCTCTGGGTCTTCTCCATCCGGTATATC
>OY735229.1:28187779-28207779 GCA_963457665.1 Thysanoteuthis rhombus | reverse complement strand
ATTCATGTATACTTGCTGCAATTATTGACATCAGGTTAACGTACATAATTGACATTGGCAGATATATTAATCAACAACGAAGAAAGGCTGTATACTGTTCAAAGTTTTGGGGATTTTTGGAACAATTGTATCAAAATTAAAGAATTCTATTTCTCTCTTCATAGTTTTATTCATTTCCACGTCTCCTTCTCTAAATTGAATTTCTTATAAATTATCCAAATTGACATCGGTGAAGAGAGCTAATGGAATATTTTGAAAAGGTAGTTTTGAACAAAGGACTGGAAAATATTTACCGTGACAATTATGACAGGCAGTTCGACACACCATAAAGTCAAGCCACTTCCAAACAGGAACGTTTATAATGGACACTAATTTAGTTTCATAATAATCAGAATTTATAAATTATCGGTTTGAGGTGCCAACGTTATCAATCAAAAAATTCTACCGTGATATTCCTGATCTTTTTTTGTTATTTACTTTAACTCTAATCGGAATGAGGCATGTGTAGATAAAATAATTGGAAAAAAAAAGATCATTCACTACTTTATTCTAAAAAGAGAAAAATATAATTTTCGTTTCAAGAAAATCCATTGGACAGAACGATTAGTACGATTGTCCAACGCTGGGCAAAACGTCTGTTTAGATGCATTGGTATAGACGGATATTATCACATGCTCGCGTGTACATGTGTGTGCATATGTATTTATGAGTGTGATAAGTCAAACCGTCTCCGTGGTGTTTTGGTCACGCAAAAAACCCACCTGAAGTTGGGCACAGATCAACGAAAATAGGCATTTATACTTGATGCATTTTAGAAGAGCCTTTAAGAAAATTTTTGAGGAAATATTCCAAAGAATTTTTGAAAGCGGTTCATATTTACAATGTCGCTTTAATGATAAAGTTGAACCTCACTTCCAGTCCGATATACCTATCATCTCACTTTATATGTGATAACATAATTCTCCATGGGACCAAAAGTGAATGGAAACCTGGAACCCTTTTAAGGGGTTAAATGTGAAGCTAGATTTTTTTCCTTCCTCTAAGTTGTTTACAGTAATGGATGACTTTCCCCTTTTTCACGGGGTCCAATGTAGAGGGGCACATTTTCCACATTAAGGACGGGAAAGTGTACAGAAACTTTCCCCTCTTTACGAGGTCAAAAATGAAAGGGATTAGTTTCTCACCATCAAGGGATCAAAAGTAATGAGAGATTTTTTCAGTTACCCAGTTTCAAGAGAGATTTTCATTTTTCAAGGTATTTTGCTTCTATTTCGATGCAATTATTCCAGTGGCAGCGAATATTGATCACATTATTCAAGATTATGCAATAAAAACTCTAGAACCAAGATCAGCTAATATCTACATGTCAAGTTTTCGATATTGATTCACCATCGTACACATATATATATATATATATATATATATATATATATATACATGTGAGTGTGTATATGCAAACGTGTAAATGTGTATTCATGTGTGCGTTTATAAACACGCACACACACACGCACACGCACACACACACACACACACATATATATATATATATATATATATATATATATATATATATATATATATATATATATGAACTATTTAGGATTTTCTGTTGACGTTGCGTTGACGATCAACCAGAAACATTCTGTTTACATCGGAGATGTGAGTAGCTCTACCTTTCGGGCTACTATAAGTTTACGTTTGGCTGAAGATCAAACCATTTAGAATAATAATTTTTTCCCTTGATTGCCTGTCGATGTATCAGATACGATTGTTTCACGGGCACTGGTTGGATAAGTCAGTTGATTGACTGATGAATAAAGAGGCTGAAAACTACTTCGACTAACGCTATAATGCGAGATATAAAGGTTGAAATGCAAAAAAACTAAATACAAAAATACACAATAATTAGTCGAGGAAAATACTAACGAGACGTAATATTCCGCCAAGAAAATAAAAGGATGAATCGTTTATTCAACATTGGGACAATTTTCCTCCTTACCAAAAAAGCGATAATCCAAGAAGAAACCGACATCAACTTCGGAAATTTAGGATACAATAAGAGAGAAAAGTAGCATTTAAAAAAATACTATTCTCCCATCAAATTTCGAAGACATTTATCTACAAAATTTGGAGGGAGAATAGTATTTTTTTCAATTATCAATCTAATAAATCTATATCCGAAAACTGATCAGACTGACACAAAATATACCTGATTAACGGAACAGAAAAACCATCGCAAACTATATTTCATATCCAAGTCATTTAATAGCAAAATATAGAAAAAGCTAACTAGACCAGGGCTGACAAATATGCCAACTATAAATAAAATCCATTTAGAGTCAATATCAAAGAGACTGGTAGGGGGTATCACAATACCTGAAGAGATATCGTTTTTCTGTCGATGATTATGCAGGATTTCACTAACTATAGTAGTATTAGTATTAGTAAAATCATCTCTGAAGTTTAAATGCTCGCTGCATTGTCAACGATTATTCAATTTTGACGGGTATATCATTCACTTTCGGGGTATTTAATCCCACCTACACAAATGTCAGTCTGCAACCATCAGTGATGCATGAGGCAAAATACAAATGAATTTCTCCACTGGATCAATTGTACCTATCTGTTGATTAATACACACACAATCTCAGTTCCAAGAGTTGTTTGTGGTTCCTCGATTATATGATATGTGCTTCTAGAATCTGAAGCCTTTTACATTTAATATACATACAATTCCCCCGAATATTCATCGTATAATCGTAGAAATATCCGTTCCTAGCAATCTCTGTACATTTACATGAACAGGTTGACCAGACAAATAGCGAATTGTTGATTTTATAAATATATGTACATATTGAAGTATAGCCTCTGTGTTAGTACGTGCAATACGCAGTCAATACAGAGGATGTCCTTTATACACAACATATGGTAAAAATAAAAAAAAAAAGTAGTTAACGTAGATGACTTGCAAATGCACGTGTGTTTGTGTGTGTGTGTGTGTGTGTGCAGTGTCTCTATCTGTGAATATGATGGCGTCTGCATTTTTTAGAAGCCAAGACATTGATTATATCAGAGGAACTTCGTCTTGGGCAAAATATTTCGGAATTTCAGCTACCTGAAATGTTTTGCATCGTAAATAGAATATAGATGAGGAAGTAACTGCCTGACCTTTTGTTAGTCAAAATTGAAAGGTCAAGCCAGGTACTAGGAATATTCTGGAAGACTACGTAAGATAGGAATGAGTGACCATAATAGAAAACAAGAAAAAATGTTATTGATCGACTGGAATAGTTCATTTCGATATCGCTTTTTTCTGTTTTCTTATGGTTTGGTTGTCGGAAAATCTGTTTTCCCTTGTTTGCTTCAAGTCAATTTGAATCTTTATATGATAATGTCTGGCATTTTTTCTTAACTTTAGAAATACCAGCCGCAAATCGTGTATGTGAATTGATTTTATTTTAGAACACTGACTCACACTGCCTATTATATATATATATATATATATATATATATATATATATATATATGGTTATCAAGATCATTGTTTTCCCGTAGCTGAACTTCACTTCCCTTGGCAATATATATATATATATATATATATATATATATATATATATATATATATATATATATGTACATACATATATATATATACACACACACACACACACACACACACACACATATATATATATATATATATATATATATATATATATATATATTGGGGGCGTTTGTTTGTGTTTATATATTATGTATTATCATATATATATATATATATATATATATATATATATATATATTGAAATAATCATAGTTTTTTTTAGTAGGAACTATCTTTGAACCGGCATCTTGTTTTCATACAGTGAATATACCAATTGATAATCAATGAATAATTCAATGCTACTGGTGAACACAGGCTTGATTCATGCGTGAGCCCATTTCATTCTTTCTTTTTTTTAATTGTTTATATGTTTACGCTGTTTAGGCCCATTTGCACATTCCTGTATGAAAATATAGTTTCGGTACAAAAAACGTTTTAATGGAGGTAGCGTATTCATAATTATATATATATGAGAAAAAGTGCGAGATGAAAGATGAAAAGAATAATGATATTTCAAATATATATCAGTAGTTGAAGTACATGTCTACTCCAAGTCGAATATCAAAATCAACAAAGAAAGCTTAGTATTGTTTTACTTTATTTTGAGCTAGCAAAATAGTAATTACCTGACGAAGCCCAGTTTTCCAGTCTGCACAGCTACTTTCCCAAAACCTTGAGGAATTTTTCGCTCCTACGTACAGGTTTGTAGTGTGAATGCTCAGTTCCACAGCATATCCATGTTGTAAAAATGATAAATTCAAGCGGATAATTAGGTGTATGAATATTATACAACTTATTAATCTGAAAGAAAGGTTTCAGTGCAAATGCATGAGGGCAGGTTCGACCTTGTAAGTTATTTTTATTTCCTCACATAGTTTTCTCCAAGCAAGAGGTTGGAGTCTAATCAGTTATCCTTTAGTGATACGTAAATGGATGAATTTTTAATAAGCATCCTGTTTCACACCTGTAGTTGTTTTTTACCTGTTAATGAACACAACCCGATGTTTAACGTCGTATGTGGCTCTAGCTTATCAATATTTTCTCCACAATACCATGAAATACGGACACTTACTTCATTATTTCGTTCGGAATTAAAACTCAAATGAATATTACGCAACGGAGCTGATCAATATGGCAGTATTGTAGTACAATTATTTGTCGATTTTTCATCCTAGACGTCCAATGTGAGCGATTATCATAGGAGCATTTTAATCAACGGCTAAATGCTGTACGTGCCATATATATATATATATATATATATATATATATATATATATATATATATATATACATATGTGTGTGTGTGTGTGTGTGTGTATGTATATATGTATATATATATGTGTGTGTGTATATATATATGTGTGTATATATATATATGTGTGTATATATATATATGTGTGTATATATATATATGTATGTGTATATATATATATATATATATATATATATATATATATATATATATATATATATGGCATGTACAGTGTTAGAGAAGAGTAGAGCAAAGGGGGTTGTGCTAAAGTAATTATTGAATTGAGTCATAATTGCCGCCAAGTTCTGCGTAGAGCAGGGGTAGGAACCCAGTCTCCAGGGTTGATCTTACCTGTGATGCAGCTTTGGTTTGCTATGCAACCCATGCAACCTCCGTCAAGAAAGCGTCAGGACGAGCCCAACCTAACGAGTGCTATGGAAAAGTGCTGCCCGGGGCGCCTAATGCACCAATAACCACATTGGCTATCACATTGCACCAGCGCACTCAGTCTTGATACAACCCACAACCTGATATCTGGCCCATTCAACAGGCAAGTGTCAGTGCCGGCGCCCCAGTCTCTACCGGGGAACAGATACTACACTTTAATTCAACCGAAAAGGGCAGAAAAAAGGGGTAATGGCTGCACTCAAGACTTGCACTACAATGAAACAGCTATCTCTAGATGACTCAATTATATATATACAAGGTTTTGGTATGTTGTGAAAGCACAATATCTTATGACTATTTTCGTACTGTTATTAATCCATCATTAATTAGATGGGCCACTGGCTCATCCTTACCCTCCAAACTACAGCATGAGGAACGGTGAACCCTCCTGGATATCATCTCATCTTGGAACAAACAAAAAATAAAAACCAACACGCATATGAGATACGAAACCTGATAATTACTCCCTAGCCTGATACACTTTTCCCCTATATGTGTTTATTACAAAAAAAGATTGAGTTATATACAGTCACTGGGGTAGAGAAAAATTATGAATAATAAATATTTGTTGTATAAAATAGATGCTCTATTTGATCATCAGGCAACGGACATATTGATGGACCATACCTATTTTCGTATGTATTCATGTGTGCACCCCTAATATATATATATATATATATATATATATATATATATATATATATATATATATATATATATATATATATGTGTGTGCGTGTGTGTGTGTGTGTGTGTGTGAGTGAGTGTGTGTATGTGTGTGTGTGTGTATGCATCCTCCATAACCTATATATAATTCGCTCAACTTTTACGTCATAACCTGGAAAATCACCTCTCAATTCCAACCCCTCTCTCATTAACGGTTCCGGACTTGGATTTTACTGTTATTGGTTTTAGACTTCAATTCAATGAATTCCATAAGTTCTCATGCTGAAAACGCATTTTCAAGACAAATCAAAGGAACATTCGGGATATTTTAGAACGAAAGACTGAAACAGCAATGTTGTCATCGATCTACGTTTATTGAAACTAAGCAAGCTGAAATTTTCATTCATCTCATTTTACATTCTGTACTTTTATTTCGACAGGTGTTCATTTTTGTCTTCAGTATTTGTATAATATAAAAGATGAATAAATATTTTCTTTTACGAGAACTGCGATGTGAAATAAACACATTTCTGACTAAAAACCCATTGCATTAATTCTAATGACGAATTATTTTCATAAAGCAAATAGAGGTACTTATTGGCTGTTCAGACATTAGGATGCCCGTAATCCAAGGACCACGAGACACAAACAATAATGCTGTCCTTGTTGACATAGATACAGTGTTCGCTTTGAGGATAATCACTGGAAATGTTATGATAATGGACACGTTGGTGTTTTGAACGGCATGTCAGAACTTTTTAATAGACAGAAGTTTCCATTCATCCAAGAGTGAAACTATTGATCTCAGAAAAAAACAACATTATTTTTGCATTATCTGTCCTGTCTATACTGGCTATGGCTTTGTTCTTCAATGTCTTATCTCTTAAGCCTGTGATGCCGGATTATTTGGCTTGGGCAAGATGGGAATCTGTCGTCTGTATATTTATTTTATTTTTTCAGACTATCGGTCAAGGTTTCTAGCAAAACAGATTTTAAATAAATAAGCATGATGATGATGATTGCTATGATAGTGATGGCACTGGTCACAAAAATAGTCTTAGAGAGGAAATGAGAAAATGAATGTTTGGAAATAAATGGGAATGCTGAACAATTAGGAAAAGCTACTTAGTAAGTAAATAACGGTGGATATACATCGCGACAGAAAGTGTTTAGGGTGCTGGAGTCATTGCATGGATTTATTCATCCAGGCATGTTATATAACTGATTTGTGATTGTTGGGTATGGCTACATGGGGATTTAACATATCCCATGCGGGTTCATCATCATTATCATCATAATCACCGTCAGCTTTTTATTATTTTTAAATTTAGATCTCTCCCAAGATCTCCTCGTCATGGGCGATGTGGGACGAATACTTTCTGAACGTTTTTAGCTCGTCAAGCCATTTTATTTTCAACTGGTCACAGTTTCATGCATTGAGTTTAATGGAAGTCAGCCAAGTATCTCTGACACTTATATTGTATCCTCAGCACATGTTCAGGGCTGGCACTTTTATTACTGGAATACTATCAATTGGAAATATTGTCACCATATTGGGTGGCACAAAGTTTGCAACAATGTATCTATATGTCACTCTTCTGCACTTGTGGTCTTTTCAAATCCCCTTTCCTAGGGAGTTACTATCCCAGTCAGTCGTTCTATATTTGTTGGGGCCGCTAGTTTTACGTGCTGCTGATGTTTGTGATTCACATATTCCTGATGACATATTTAAAAGAGTTCCAAGAATAGCCAAATAATTTTAAATGTCTTATTACTATGATCCTGACCCTCACATTACAATTCACATTTAAATAAAAAAAAAAAAGTACCGTTCAGTGATAAGACTTGAAAAGTATTCATGTCAGCACATCTTGATTTGGATTGGAAGACCCCTGGGGCAAGGACAAGATAAGATCATTGGTATCGAACTTTTACAAACTTTCTCAGATATGTTGGACAAAGAGATGAATTCAATTTCCATATTGAATGTTTCTGAATTGATAAGAGACATTTCAAATCACAAGGAAGGTATAGTTTCTTTAAAGAGTGTGTTAGTGCACAAAAAATCTTGTTTATACGCCAAACGCATCCTGATATTTAGAAATCAACAGACTAGAGAAACTTGACACCGTTATCTACAACCGGTTCTTCGCTACGATTTTTCCCGAAGATTAAATTCCTTATATGCCGGTATTTCCTTTCACTGTCAATACTTTTGAATGTGTTAAGACACTTTCCGCTACACCTGGTATACACTTGCTATTGTTTCCCGAGGAAAAACATCCTGCCGTTGCCAAACCGATAACACGAAGAGCAACTGAGTGAAAGGTATCATATGGTCTTTTGAACATCAGACCAGATCGGTTTTTCAATTCTTGTTTGAAATGTTTGAAAGCTGTTGTTATTGGTCACTATTATCAAATGAGTGTCCGGAAAATTTGATGTGATGTATACAATTTGCTGCAAATGATAAGAAATATATTCAATATGATAGGTATGACTATAAAAAATTTGAATATTGTATTTTACGTTATTTTCATCATTTTTAGTCTCCACCTAATTCAACATTTCCTGTATCATCTGGCTTGAGTAACATTTCACCTTTTTTTATTTTGACTGATGAAGGGGTCCATCACCCACACAACTATAAAATAGTACTACAACAACAACATTTTATAATAATAATGATAATAATAATAATAGTAATAATGATAATAATAATAACAATAACAACAGCAATAATAATAATAATAATAATAATAATAATAATAATAATAATAATAATAATAATAATAATAATAATAATATGACACGGATAGACTATGTAAAAATGAATAAAGGTGGTAGAGGACTCATCCGCATCAAAAAATGTGTCCGAAAGGTTTGAACAGGATAAGAAAATGTATGTGCCAGCAATATTGAAGTTATCATAAAAAGCGCCCTTAGCAGTGAAACGAACAACACAAAGGTAGTTCACAAAGGAAGTGAAGGGGAGATAAGGGTAAGGCTGAAGACCGGAAGAAACTTACTGTCACTCAACCTCCAGCGATAACAACCAGGCAGCTGGTGTGAAACCATAATTCTGTCATACTACTCTCAACTATCATAGTGTGAAAGAGGGCTGGAGACTTCGGGAAACTTGCTATCAATCGGTTTCCAGCGGTGATCACTGGGCAACTGGTGTGAAAAGGCTCATTAAAATAAAGATAACTTTTTTTACTCTTCCTCCCCCTCCTCCTACTACTACTAATACTGTAATAAATAAGTTATGTATATATTACTATACTCTTTACGTTCACTATTACTTCGATCAGCAAAAGGTATGGAGGAACAAAGTAAGCATGTTCTCTGTCCAGTATCACAAAGTAGAAACTGAGTTTTATATTGCCTTAGATTAACTACGGTATTGACACAAAAGCACCTCATAGGTAATATACAATATACCAAAACCCCGCATGTAAACTAAATAATTACCGCATTTTCACTTCCCTACACTGTCCTATTTGATTTATTTTCTTTTCAAGTCAAGTCGATAGAATGGCTTATAGTGTGATTCAGATTTTTTTTTCCATTTTCTACAGAAACGATCGCTCTTGCTGTCTTTTGTTTAGTAAAAGTTTGCTTTGACGTAAATGGTTCTGACTTTGAAGGTGCAGGAGTTAAGCCAGAGCAGCAATCATGAATAATATAGGCATATTTTGTCATAGTTGGTGTAAAATAAATTGTATTATGTGCATTAACAAGTGTATGATTGAAATTGTTGATGCAACTCCAAATACCTTCCTAACATTACGAACACCTATAACAATACAATCATCCATTCTATGATCACCAGCCTCTTTCTGTCTCCACACCCCATGTGCGATTTATATTCATAATACGGAAGATGATCCGTGGATCTGTAGCCTGGCATCTGAATTTTGATTTTAAATTTGATTTCATAATAATTTAGATCATTGATAAAGAAAGGGGTCATTTTGAAAAGTACATGTTTGTTGTGCAAAATAAGTGTCTTTCTTGCCATCAGACTGCAGATCCATTCATATACGCATGAGTTTCTGTTGAGGCTGGAGCAAACTGGGCATTCTTGGCAAAGGGATTTGGAAGTTAAATTTTTTAGTCGATAAAAGATAACGTTATAGTACAATTGTTTTATGTGACCCCAACCTTATATACCCATATATAAAAACGATATTATCATTTGCTGGTGACAGGATTGCTGCTAAAATATATCCCATGTATACCCGCTGGGAATATATATCCGTTAAAGTATCTACGTAAATGATATTGATAACAGTATTCACCTAGTTTATGAAGTTGACCGCCAAATTGAAATTTACCTGTTTTTGATAAATTCCCATTGGCTGTTCGTGAAACGTGGCAAAAAATAAAAGAACTGAACCGAAAATCAAATCGAATCTTTTTCAAAAAACAAACATTCTACGTGATAATGACTAAACGTATGAGAGTTTGAAAGAATGATTGAGTGAGGGACAAAACACTTGCATTGATTCTCTTTGAACTAATCTAAAAAATGTCTCCATCCACACATGAATAAAGTTAATCAAATTAAAAAGCCGTGAACAAATGTTGAGAGATCACGCAAAATTCTACTCACCACAGCCGTTAATAGACAGTTTTGTAGGAAGGACTTAATTTAAACTGCATTTATTGGGGGGTAGGTTCTTAGGGCTAAAAGGGGATATATTTAGTTGTTGAATATTATGGGGAAATAGAAGCCTCTGAGAACTGTGGGAGGATAAGCATTGAAATTACATGTACAACGTCAGTTTTGGGGAAATGTCTGTAGGTTGATTCATGAAATTTGATCGAATTTTCTAACTGATCACTCATACACGCACAAAGTTCCATATATATATATACATATAGTGAGAGAAAGAGAGAGATACAAATGTCTAACCAGAGATTGACAATGACTTGGTTAGGAATATAGATGAGATTCTATTCGTACACACAGAAATGGAAGCCAAACTAGAGAAATTCATTGACCCCAAATCATCTAAGGCATGATTAGCAGTAACACTATAATAAATAACAAAGTCTCCCATAACACCATCCCTTGAACCGCCAAGTTTTGCCAACCCAGCAATAATAGAAGTAGTCTATGCTGCAACCATCTTCAACAAACCAACACATTCACTAGCTCTGCCAGTAAAGAATTTGTACATCTACCATTATTCAAGCAGCAAAAATAAAAATGCCACCTGCCTCCTATAGAATATAATGGAAGCAAACTGCAATGTATAGGTATATACGAGTAGCACTACAACATCAGATTAAGTAACTATTGCCACTAAATTGAATCATCCATTCATCCTCACCAATCAGTAGTAGTGAGCAACATGTCCGTTCCCCAGCCACAATTTTGGCACAGATGCTAAATTTGTCATTATTGAAAAGAAGTAGAAACTTTAACTCACCGCAACACAACTATGATTCTAAGACTACGTGAAAGTATATGATTTATAGACTTACGACTTTTTTTGAATGAACAAAGACATGCAGTGAGCACCCCTCAATACGATTCAGTTTTATTGTCCACAACTATCTTACTTATATAATCTGGACCCTGCACAAAATGTTACAAAGGTCGTAGTTTAGCCATACGTCACTGTTCCAAAATGCATATCAGACATTGGCAATGTCATACATAAATCTACCTGGACTCACCACAACGGATCTTTATTTTGGATTTCCATTTTTGCTATCAGAGCAAAACATTTGATGCCTAACTTTTTTTTCATAAAACTTGACATTTTAATCACTGGTGTCATTCCCAAATGCTTACTTGGACACACACACACACACACACACACACACACACACACAAACACACACACACATATATATATATATATATATATATATATATATATATATATATATATATATATATATATACATGTATATATTTGTATAGTCAGTTTACAAATCTTTACAGCTCTAAAACTAAAGATATAAATCAATTTCAAACATTCATGTCATTTCAGTCAAACATTCAGTCGATCTATTTGAGCTTTTCTAAGGATTTTGTATTTCACAAATGATCAGGTATTATTGTACTGTGTTTTTCCTTTTGGGAGGATCAGTTAATTGAAATGTACCGTTTCAGGGAGTAAAGAATCGTTGATCAAACTCACCCCTTTGGGCTATGATTGTAATATGTTACATTGTTTTATTATTTCTGTGGCCGTGTCATAAAACATGTAGGTTTTCATTTAATATTGGCTTTCATGTATTTGGATGTTATTTCGGACTCCACATCTTTAATTCTTTTTAAAGAGCCTCCCTACGTAGGTTACCCCCAAAATTATTTGGTAATAAGGTAAAAGTAAATAAAGCTATACGTATGTGTGTGTGCGTTGGGATATGGATATGTTGGATCCGTCAAAATGAATTATAAATCACATAATGTTATGTAGAAACCCATTTGAAATGATCTCCTGCCATTTCTCGGTAAATATATCACTCAATCAATGAAAATGTGGTTGTAGCAGGAATCGAACCTAGAGTAGCCGCATCAACGTATCAATGCTCTAACTATTGAGCTAAACAGCAATCAAGTGATAAGTTTAATTTCGATAGAATAAGTACAAGTCAAAATACTTTTAAAAGTAAGTTATAGGAAAAGAAGAAAAAATGAACACATTTATACAAAATGATTAAGATATCTGTAAAAGTTCATTTTGGCACTAGCCCCCAAGTATTGAAAACCCTGGGAGGATTGAACTCATTACTCAATCATAATCATTTTATATTGTAACAAATTTCATGTCATGTGCGTCAATATGGAGGTAGTTAGCTTTGTGGAATGCTAGTCTTTAGTGGCTTCACTGCTTGTGGGATTGGGAGTTTTTTCTCGCTGCTTGAGTTAATTGGGTCTTGATAGGCTATCAACAGCACTTGTAGTTTGAAGAATGAAAGAGGCTGCCCAAGGACACTTGCAAAGAAAAATAACAAGCCAGGTTATTCTATCCATAGGAAAGCGTCACGTGATCAAAGTTTGAGACCACGTGCTGTTTTGGGGATGACAAATTAAAAATTAAAGAAACGGCTGATCAATGACTAAGATACTTCAATGGCCTTTTGTTGGATTACCAAAAGGTGCGATTTAAAAAAATTTTTAAAAAAGAAATGAAAAGATAACCGTGAACACCGTTGGACACAAAATAAGACACCAAATAAGCATAGATTTACGTATAATTTGAAACATCGGGGTGATTGTTGGGAGAATTTCACCCTAAAAAACTTGTTTTCTAGACATAATACGAGTGAATGTTTATATTGACTGTCTTTTAGCTCATTCGCTGTTGTCCTTAGAGGTGATACATAACTAGTCAGCAAGACTAACTTTGAAACTCAAGAAATCAATGTTGACAGTTTTGGTAGACGGTTTCCGAGAGAAGCCTAAATAATGTGTGGAATAACATGAACAATAATCAAACCACGTTGAAAAAAAGTGACATTGAGACACAGCTTGGAAGAAGTGAAGCAAAGCAAAAAAAGGGAGAAATGTGAAAATCCCAAACAGCACGTAAGTGCCAATGCAATCGCCGTCAAAAGCTTGGCGAAAAAAAGTTCTTAGATAATTTCAATGCAACTGTTTACAGAGGGGTACAGAATTTCCTAGATCCGTTCCGAAGTGATATCACTTCCTGTTTAACTCATGACTTGTCCTTCCACATCAATGAAATTCATTGAAAACTTTTGAACATATTGTCAAACAGACGAGAGAGAGTACAGATACTTCTTTCCACTTAGTTGGCAGAGGTAATTAAAGATAAGAAACGAAGTGGAAGGAAAATAGAAAAAAACAAACTTGAAAGACAGACAATGGATGTGGTTGTACATTTTTTGTGTGAATATCCAGAAAAAGGAGTGTTGAAGATTTTATAGTCAAGTTTACATCTGGAATTGAGTCAAAAATCATCTCAAAACAAATATGAACATGAAGATGCTCTAGATGTAGAGCTAAGATGTCGGGTACTTTAGCCTCCAACTTGGCAAAAGGGTGAGAGAATATTTCATGGAAAATAGCATTAAAGATAAGGGAAGGAAAACATGAGTTTAAAAAGGGAAAAAACATTGAACCTTGCATGGTGGAAATTCCAATCAGTGACTCGATCGACCCTTTGGTTCAATGTTATGAACGACTTTTTTGTTTTTGTCTATAATTTCAAATGGAAAAGTCCATTGTTCTCGAGAGAAGAAACTGTTCTGCTTATTTTGCAACACCCTATACAATAAGAGGCACTGCTGGATTCATAGCACCACAACTGAATTGTTCCTGTCGCTGTTAATGGGTTAAAGAAATCAAAGAGAATTAGAAAAAACACTAGAAAGATAAAACAAAAAACACTCTTTTTGTTAGATTACCAATCTATTTGCGCACCACCAAGCTAATTCTTTTTTTCTTTAGCCTAAACAACACACCCGGGAGACAAGTATTTCCCCATACATCCACAAAGTTCCTAAATCAAAAGCTGGAAGCTTTTAACCTGAAAATGATTTTTGTGCGTGTGGCGGTGATTGCTTTTTTTTGTATACGATTTATTTTATGAGATTTTTTGTTTGCTTCCGGAGGGTCAGATTTTATGTCAGTTACAACTTACTTGATTTCTCGTTGAATCCCAACAGACGCTCATCTTTTGTTTTACAGGTTGCATTATATGAATTGGGTTAATTTAGCAGAGTGCTTGATATATAGCTTTCTATTCATCAGCTTCCAGGGTGCCGCATACATAAGCAATTTGCCACCATACAGAGGCTAGAAATTAGATACTGAAAGCCAATCAATCGGTCTCCATCTCCCTTATGTTAGTATATACTAACAAACCTTCCAGTGTTGTAGTGTATGATCTTGTTAATGTAATTTATTACTTTCTTGCTAGAATTTATCATTTCTGGTGATTTTCAATAAGCATATATAGATTTATTTATGTATCGTAGTGCGAAAGTATACTAAATAGAAACCCCCTCTAAAGCCAAAGTTAAACTAATATATTATTATAATCATTATTATTATTTGCAATCTCACACGAGTATTGTTGTTGTTGTTGATACCCTGTGCTATTAATGTAACTTATACCCTTTTCGGGGGCTTTTTGCCAGACTTAACTGGTAAATATTTGGCGTCTGGCCACAATGCAACGGTTAGGTATATAGTCTAGCATTAGCCACAACTGTGGACTTGCATTCAATGGGTCTCCCAATCGACCCCTAAGTATTGACATGTTTTGCCGTGTTTTTTAAGGAAGTATAATCTGCTATCGGGATGAAGTATTTCATTTTCAAACTAGAAATTTGCTGCCCATAATGACTTTCATCGCGATACTACAGGATGAATTAAGACATTAATTACTGTGGTCTAAAGAAATAAAGACTACGATGGGGTTCATTCTATGAAGGTGTTCATATGCTCTTTTGTGTAAAAATATAAACGTGAAATGTCATGTCATTTGTTTAACATTTAAAGGAAAGAAATTAAATAGGACGCAATTTTGGAGAAAATAGATTTTTTTGATCCTGCATGCATAATGATGAAAAGAATCAAATGTATCGTATATATAAGGAAGGAACATAAACATAAAAAGGGGTTGTTTTTATCGTGTCTTCCTTGTCACCGTAACATTGGATAATGTTGGCATTCATTTTCGGGCCGCAGCCACCATTTGTGTGAGGCATTGTTTCTGGTTTAGTTCTTTGTTAACGTTTCATGTTATGCTGGATAAGAGTTATGCTTCACTCATTTGCACCATTGACTGGTTTCATTTTTATGGTACGTTCTCAACACCCTTTGTTATTGCAATCATCTGACCGAGCCTGTGGATCCCTTTGAAAGAACTGATGTGTCCCTTCTTTTCCTTTAATTTTCAGTGTATCACGAGGATAAAAGTCCTTTTTTTGACAAATGATGTCACGTCCTTATCCATACAACCTCACTGGCCAATAAATGCAGCAAAGAGAGCAATCTTTTAAAGCATGGGGAGCCTTTCCCGTCAGCATACATCCGAAACTGGTACTTATTGAGAAGTTTATGTGTGTCGGCATCTTCATCCCAATAAAAATCCGATCAAATATCCTACTTTCACCAAATATTTGCTCGCGTTTCTTTCAATATATGTTATTTCAATTTCATGACAGGTATTCAAGAGTTTGGCAAGGAGAGTTTCATTGGGTTGTAATGTATGACAACGGGATCGAAAAGAATATCTATCTTCTTATTTCTACACAAGAACGAAAGCTGATTGATTTATTCAACGACAAAACCTGTGGCTAAATGTGGAACACGATTTCATTTTATTGTGCTTTATGTGAGAGAAATATCAAATTGGTTCTGACACTTCTTTGCAAAGCACAAAATTTGGACGTAAGATCGATAGTTCGATGTAAATACATTAGCTGATAATCCTTAATGGTATAAAACGGATTCACACACATACACTCACTCACACACACACACTCAAACAAATATATATAAACACACAAACACACACACACACACATTCATATATGTGTATATGCCAATTGTATATGTACACATAACAGTGTTCCTATATATATATATATATATGTGTGTGTGTGTGTGTGTGTGTGTGTGTGTGTGTGTGTGTGTGTGTGTGTGTATATGTGTGTGTGTGTAAAATAAGTATTTTTTCCGACTTTTTTCAGGTGGTAGGTGATGACAGCTGAAATTAACGTCTTCGTATTCATTGTATAGCTCTCCAACTAGACGTAGAATTACCTGTCACCACCAGATACTTATACAAAATGTGTTGAACCTGAACTGACATGATGGTAAGATGCGAATTTTAAAGGGGAAACGTTATATTTTTTTCAAAGCTGTGCCAGATACAGACTAAATCCCGGAATACCCGTTAATAAAATATCTATCCGAATTGAAACAATCAATATTGATGAATTCATTGTTTTTAGATTTCTAAAACGTTGTTATAATGATATTACTCAACCAAAAGCAGGAAATGGAAAAAATGAATAGCTATAAAATTTGATTGGGAATATTCATTAATTTCTTTGTCATCACGACTATCAACGTTGATGCAGTTGTCTGACATTCTTACAATATGACTTGCCCATTGCCCTATGAGTTTTTTGATTGATTCTATGATATCTCACTCCTGTTTTTCAATACTCTCATATATCTATGTGATTTTGAGCATATTACATAGTTCTTCATTTGAGAATTAATCTTTTTACCTGGTTCCATGTTTCAATCCCATACGTGACTATCGGAAGGGTGCATTAGTAGTTGACCCTCAATTTTAAATAGTCAGTCGAAATTCATAATGATTTTCAAAATTCGGTTGTATAAGACGTTCGAATATTATTTTTATCAATTTTTTTAAGTAAAAAATTTATCAGCTATAACAACTGGTTGGGTTGGTCACTCAAAAGAAAAACATCACATTACTCATGTCTTTTTACAACATGCTGTGTTGGGGGATGATTAGTTAAATAATTAGAAAAAGTGAGAGAAATCTATTGGTCATCAATCAATAAAACGTCAGAATCTTTTATTTAAAAAGTGAATATTTAAGGTATCGATTTAGCATAAGCTGAAACCTATTTGGCAGGGTAATTTACGAGAAAATTTACAGTCGTAATAAGGAGTGAATGTTTAATTCTATCCCTCTAGTTCTGTTATTGCTGCCTCTACGCGTGATACATACATACCAAGTCAGGCTACCAGCCAGATCAAGTTGAAAACTGAAGAACCTTATTTTGACAGTTTTGGTTGATGGTCTCTGATTTAAGCACGAATATTTCTGTTCCTAAATATTCTATGGGAAATAATGTCTATATCAGAAATTTTACCCATACCTTTTTTTTTATGGTGTAAGATTTATGAAAATTGAATTCACTTTTAGAGGCAATTTAAATGGGTTCTTGGATTCGGTTTTCAATTTTGTTGAAATCCGTGGGAATACCTAATAAATAATTCATAAACATCTATAATATATATCATGATGGATGCAAGTATAAGAATCCGAACGTATACTTCGCTCCCTTCCCGACATCGAAACCAACCATGTGTCACATTTTACCTCCCCAGCAGGATGGCTAAATGATTAGGTATAGAGATAAATGGATAGCAGTGTATCAGATGGTTCAATATTAATTTGTTATCCGTCTATCTATCTATTTATCTATCTATCTATCTATCTATCTATCTATCTATCTATTTACCTATCTATCTATCTATCAATCTGTCCGTCTGTTGATTGATTCCCATCGATTAGAATAAAGGGGAATTGATAAGTATGGACGGATGGAAATTTTTCGTGAGATTTTATGAACTAACTAAACGATGCTAGAGAGTTCGGTATATGTTAAAAGGTATACGTGTGCGTCACATCTCTCGATATAAATATGTGTTTCTGCACAGATATGTCCTAATGTCAATAGTAATTCAGCTACGTACCAGATAGGAAATAAAATTCTGAAAAAACTTATAACAACACAAAATGTGACCATATATACAAAATCCACTAATCAATTGAAACTGAGCTAATATACAACATTACTATCAACATTAACATTAAATTCATTATTTTATACCCTAGGCTAAGAAGAACAACCCAATCATCATCATCATCATCATCATCATCATCATCATCATCATCATCATCATCATCATCATCATCATCATCATCATCAGTCTTTTAACGTCTATCGTTGGACAGAGACCTTCCCTAGGATTCACTACAATTCCCTATCATGGGTGCGACGCAGGGCCAGTATTTCCCGAATTTAGTTCATCTCTCTATCTTGTGTTATGACGGCCTTGGTTTTTCATGTGATCTCTGAGGATACATGTTGTGAGACGTTATGTCCATCGGTTGTCTCTCATTCTTGCAATATGGCCGGCCCATCACAGCAACTCCTTCATTAGGTTACATGAGGACTTTGAACCGTTTTAGCTCCAAAGGGGAGTAAGACAAGGTGATACCAGCTCACTCAAACTCTTTATAGCCTGCCTTGAGATGACCTTCCGAAACATCGACTGGGAAAATAGGGGAATCAAAATAGACGGCAAATATCTGAGCAACCTTAGATGTGCTGACGACATCGTCCCTTTTTCCGATAACCTACACGACCTCCAACTAATGCTAGGTGAACTAAACGAAGAAAGCAAAAAAGTCGGCCTACACATGAACTTCGGAAAAACTAAAAGCATGTGCAATAATCATGTTGAGAATAAGAACATAACTGTCAAGATAGAGGATGCAAAACTCGGCAAGGTAGACCACTACATCTACCAAGGACAATGAATCTTCATGAGATCCCTAGAAGAGGAAGAAATCAAGCGAAGAAAAACTCAGGGATAGCAAGCCTTCGGCAGAGCAAGCTAAACTTTCAAAAACGAGATGATCCCAATAATTCTAAAAAGAAGAGTATATAACCAATGCTTTCTCACGATAGTCACATGGATCTGAACGTAGACCTAACCAAAATACTGGCCTACTAACTGAGAAGTATGCAACCTGTGCATGATACAATCATGCTCAACCTTACATGGAGAGATCACAAGAAAGCACAGTATATAAGGAACAAAACGGGAGTCTGAGACATCATAAAAACTATTAAAAAACAACCCAAACACTTTATCATAATTGTTTTTAATATATATAGCAACATACAAAACTTAGAACATATGGAACAATTTGAGTAACAACTAAGGCCATGTAAAAGTGAATTCCAACACCAGAATTCCGATTAAAGAAAGAATGAAATACTTCCTAAGAATGGCAGACAATCGATGGACATCACAACTCACGACATGGATCCCCCGAGACCACATGCTCAACCGAGGCCGGTAAAATATTAGATGGAGAGACGAGCTAGACAGGTTCAGGAAGTACTGGCTCCGCGACGCCCATACGACGGACGTTAAAAGAATGATGATGATGATGATGATGATGATGAACTATTTCCAGAGAGGAAACCTACCACAGACAGCTGATGTTTTTGACAATAATAGAGAAAGTG
>OY735229.1:28155279-28182779 GCA_963457665.1 Thysanoteuthis rhombus | reverse complement strand
CCAGCCTTTAACAACACTGGACGAGGAGTAAGACCTCTCTGCTTTGATATCAGGCTTGTCAATCTCCTAGTCTAGTTGCCAACGGGAGCATACGTTAATTTTCCCTATTGTTTACCCAACACTGAATGGAAATATGTATTTATTTCTCTTCCAAGGACATCAATGCTGATCAAACTAAAAACTCTTCAAGCCAGGGTTTGGAGTAGGTTTCCATTTTCCGGGCTGCAGACTATTTGACCGATTACACTCCTCAGAAATGCAAAACAATTTTTTGAAACTCTCAACAACAAATGCCACTATAATCTTCGATGATAATTCCTTTAATTTTTAGTTGGTCTGGCCCTGTCAAAAAAGCTTTGTATTATGCATACAGGCTGCACTAGTGGAATTCCAAAAAATGGAAAATCTACTATTTATTCTTGATTATGGCTAAAAAAATGTCCCTCTTTTTAGTACATTTCTATCCAAATGGGTTTTCAGATGGAGCTCGATTTTTAATGTTATTTTGTGCCATATTTGCCCTCAGTTTGTGCCCAGTAGCATAAACACTTGTTTCTGAGTATTCAAACTTTTCTGGTGATCACTGCTGAGAAAGCCGAGAGGAATTATTGATCATCTACTATAACCAATATTTGTTGCATGGTGGTTCCTATTGAGTGTAACCGTGGAGACTTTTCACACTTTGCAATTCATCCACTATGCCTAAAACACATTTTGGAAATAGAGAAGGCGAAAAGGTTGACAAATTTTGGCAGAAGATTCTTGATAACGACTAATATCAGAAATGAAATGGTGCACATTATCACTGAAAGTGAATACTGCAAAAACTTTTTGAAATTTAAAATGAATGGAGAGAAGGAAAAGAAATTTAAAATAGATATTAGGAAAACATTTCTTGTCTTCAGCTTTTATGCAAATCGGTATCATTGAGAGATTGCAGCCTTAATATACAGAATTTAAAATTCATGATCTTTAAGCGAAAAAAGAACTCAATAAGATTATTTTATGTCAAAAACTTATTGAACAACGAAGTCACAGATAAGAGGAATTGTCTTAACCAAGGTATAAAAAAATATTCAGACATTCTGATATTCAAAATGACTGGGAATAGAAGCTAGATAAGAATGAAAAAACTTTATTGTACCATTAAATATATATATATATATATATATATATATATATATATATATATATATATATATATATATATATATATATATATATATATATATATATATATATATATATGTATATTCAAATTCAATCAGTGAACGTTTTACTTTATTTCATTTGTATTGGTGAAACTTTCGCCTAGCTGGTCAATGCCCTTTTTCAAATTGAATTAAGAACATTATAAAATATCTTGTTAAGTATTATTTTGTCATTTTCTTGACGCAAGGGATGTCATTAAAACAGTTATATATATATTTCATGACTTAATTTACTTTTTTTAGAGCCTCTTTGAAATGGGTGAAGTGTTAAGGTGGTATGTGATTCCTTTTATTTCTTGTCACTCCAACCCAGGAAATTTCGCCTTTGTGTGTCTTAGCTTCTCATGTACATTGGTTATATTTTCTTCCTCAAAAAAGTTTATATGAAAAAAAAAAGCGGAGAAAATGCAACGGAGTTATCCTGCAGGAAATTTCACATTAAGCACATAAAGATTTCAGGGGGAAAAACATTTCATAGTGGAATGGTTTTGCTAATACATGTCTGCAAAATATGAATAATTTGTTAGTTTTTTTAAAGATTCCATATTTCTGCGCCGTATTGCTTTGGAGGTCTAAGATTCTAACCATTCGAAACAATTGTCCCTCGGTATATTTTTTTACATTACACAATCTTTGTTTTGGTTGAAGTTAAAGTGCCGCCACATAATATCAACAACTTTTATTTTAAGAATATTTCTGATAAATTTCAACACCAAACAATTTTTCTTTGAGGGGATAGGGGTGAAATCGAATACATTGAATGAATTTCCTCCTCCCATATGAATTCCAATCTAAGTTTATTTTGAATTCCAATTACAGTTTGACAAGGGACCTACGTACTTGATTTACGTAACTTTATTCCATTTGAATATAAAAATGAAGAGTAATTTTACTTCTCTCCGATATGAAAATGAAGAGCCTGAAATACTTTTTATTTTCAGGGTTGTTAGGGAATGGGAGTTTATGATTGAAGTTGTAATATATTTTGTGCCTATATTTCAAAATATGTATTTAAAACGGGATATATTTATAATTTTTTTCATTATATGTACAATACTAAAATTTCAGTGTACATCTCCAGTCGAGATAGAATTATGAGGGAAATTTGAGCGTTCTATCATTTTCCGCCTTTTGTTTTTTGTTTTTTTCTTTCATTCTTTTTTTTTTTTTTTGCTTCTTATTGATTTATCTTTTCTCTTCCTCTCTAATTTTTTGTCATCTGCTTTGAGGATATCAGCATTGATTCTTTTTTTCTTTCTTTCTTTCTCTTCCACCCTCTCTGACTACTTTTTTCTGTCAAGGATAAATTCATTATTGTTCTGTTTGATATTACTTAATGATTCGTTTCTCAATTTCTCTATTTCTTTTTTCTCTTAGTTTTATCTTTCCTTTTATCGTAATTTTCCTTTAATCTTATAAGAAGTCAATATCATTCCTGGAAGTTTTAGGTCAATTTAAGCTACTCTTTATATTGTTTGAGTTATAACCACAGCATAATGGACGTTAAAAGGCTGCTGTGGCTGCTGCTACTGCTGCTGCTACTGCTGCTGCTGCTTATGATGATGATGATGATGATGATGATGATGATGATGATGATGATGATGATGATGAAGTCGTCTGTATAAATCAACGGACATGGTTCTGACTCTCTCCACTAAGCGTTCGTTCAGCTTGCAGTCGATTGCGGATGGGTAGTGTTTCGTCGCAACAATGGGCTATATTGATGACCACTACTGATACTATGAGCGTTTAGATACATATACCCTTCTGTATCCATGATCATCGTAATAATCAGCCGTATTGCGTCCAATATTGGACAAATGCCTCTCCCATCATTTCCACGCCAACCTCAATAAGGCTTATCTGTGCCATGTCTACTGGCAGACCAATCTTTTTGCTCCATCTTGAAGCTGTAGAAATGCTATTGTAACCAACAAATGTATCTTTCAAATGTGACTAATCTTAAGGAAAACATAATTTTTTAACCAGAAATCGATGAAATACATTTTCCACTCAGTTTGCATCACATATAAAATTTTAGAAACAAAAATGATAAAGTGAAAATAATAGACGAGAAAAAGAAATTAATCTGAAATAAGCTAAATGCTGATGATTCGTTTTCCACTAAGAACAACCCAAAAAGAAATTCCATCAATCTCTTAAATTCCTAAAGTTCGAGGACAGAATTAAAATCCGGAAATGGAGAGCATTACATCGATGATAATGCCTCCCGGGGATTTAGCAATGATTCCATTTAGTGAATTTCTTCTTCTTTTTACAGAATTCCTTGCTTAATTTATGTTGATATTCAGTTGGAGTGTCCTTGACACACAAAAAATGCCATTTTCTTGAAAATGTGAAAAAAGTAAACCAAGGGAATTCAAAAGAATGATCAAATAAATTAATAAAAACAAAGAGATTGGAATCAATTAAAGAAAAACTAATTATGTTTTGAAAGAAATATTATTATTATCATTATTGTTATTATTATTATTATTATTATTATTATTATTATTATTATTATTATTATTATTATTATTATTATTATCATTATTATTATCATCGTCATCATAAATATTATATTATTATCATTATTATCATTATCATAAGTATTATTATCGTTATGTCGTCGTTATTGTTTATCATTATTTTTTCATTATCTTTATTACTGCTGGTATTATTAGAATCACTTCTACAACTATTACAATTAACATCCTAATAATCTTGATAAATAAAATCATAATGATCCTTATTACTAGTAGTGGTATTGTAATTATTATCACTGCAGCTTTTATTATTATTATCATCACAACTACTATTGCTATTTTCATGTTTATGTTTTTAACTACTGCTGATATCATTACTACTGCTTCAAGTATTATTATTATTATCATCATCATTATGATCATCTTTATCATTATCATCATCACTATTTTTTCATCATAGACCACAGCAATGCTATGGTTTACAGTTTCTGACCAGTTGCCCGGTGGTCATAGCTGGAGGCTGAGTGACAGTAAGTCTCCTCAGATCTTCAGCCCACATCTCTTCTCTCCCTCGTCTATCATGTCAATGCTGTGGTTCACATCACCGCTTCCATTTTCTTTCCTCTGTTAGGCCACTGCTAAAATTTAGAGTTGCAGGCCTAATATTTCTTGCACTTTCTCCAGTATCTGTGCAGTTCTAAGCAGTGCTGTGGTCTGTACAGTATCAGTCCTCCCTTTTATCCTGAGTTTCTCCCGTCTCGCCCTCACTTATTATCATTATTGCTGTTGCTATTGTCGTAGTTATTAATTTCCATTTGTTTTCAGAGTCTTCCATTCATAAAATATGAAATAGTTTTATGTAGCTAAAATAATTTTAGCAAATGACACTGCTTTATGTAATTGTTATCATTCATATTATTTTCCATTTCCATTAAATCTATGTCTCTATTTTTCTCTTTTCTGTCTCTTTCTTTTGCTTCGTTGCCTTTAAAGCTTCATTTTCAGGCTTTTTTAAACAACAACAACGTTAATAACACCTACACTACCACCCAAAACAACAGCAACTACAACAATAATGATAATTTTTAACGCGTTCCGTAAAGATTGTTTTGAATTCTGTTTCAACATGATATAATATAACAAAACGGAACATTTTTGAAATATTGTATAAATTTTTATTTTAAAAATGACAGTCTTGTTTTTCCTTTTCCTCGAATAATAATGATAATAATAACAATTATTATCATTATTATTATAATTATTATCATTATTATTATTATTATTATTATTATTATTATTATTATTATTATTATTATTATTATTATTATAGTATCTTGAAATGGAATGCATTCTGCAGGAAAACAAAATTACTTTGAAATTCACACAATAATGTTACGAAAAACATGCTGTATTTTTAAATCTTTAGTAAACAAAAACTCTATTGAATACAAACCAGTTGGTTGAAATCATTATCCAAACCCTTTGGTCTCTGAACCTTAACATTTACTTACTTTTTTGTATGCTGGTGCGTTAATTTGTCCCTCAACATCCTCTAAGACATGTACCCTAATGTCATTATCAAAACTCCAAGTCTTGTTTTACATCTTAATTCTGTTGCTGCCAGTTCATTCATCATATTGCTGCAATGTCTGTTGAAACATCTGGCCAAAACTCCGGCTTGTGTACTCTTAATGGCATCCAAGAGGGACACAGTCGTTTGCAAGTTTCCAAGGTCATGCTTCACAAATGGCAACTAGAAAGAGTACTGCTGTTACCGAGATGTGGTTAGCCAGAACATGAAATAAAAAACTGGTTGAGATGGGAGAATAGGTTAGTAATGTATAGTTCCTTCAAAGGCAAACTATCTGTGCAGTGTTATAGGGAACGTAAGCTCTAAATGAAAGTATCTAGCCAGCAACTGGCTGATCAAGTAAAACAAAACTGTGAAAAAGAAATGGCTCTCAGAGACTGAACTACGAGGGATCCACAATGGAATAGACATGGAAGAAAATGATTTCCCCACGGAAGCATCTCTCAACACAACCAATATAGTAAATGACAAAATTGGAGGAAGCCAAAAGAAAAAAAACCGAAGAAAGGTAGACACCAGAGAGAGACACCACAACCTGACAGAGGCAGAGGAAGCTCAAATACTAACTTTGGAAGAAACCATGTGTGAAGAAAGAACGACACTCCCACCTCTTAAAGACAGGTAGAAAAGACTAAACATACTCCTTCTGCATATTTAAACGAACAGCCTATCAGAGCTCAACAACCTAATCTTTGCTGGAGCGAACATGGTGAGGGAATCTCAACAACACAAGAAAAAAACCCAAATAATAATAGGAGCGAGACACCCAACTGGGAAATAAGATTAAAAAGAAAAATGTCACAACTCCAGAGAGATTAAATATCACTGAGAAATGTACAACATATGAACAGACCATGTTTAAGACTATGGGAAAAATACAAGATTAGACAAAAAGGGATCCCCGTAAGAGAGGAACAGATGTCTCAGAGGAGACCATTCAAAGAGGTAAGACTGGAGTGAAACAGGCAGAAAATTGTTCAATACATACAGAACTGCACATTCGAAAACAATAAGAGAAAATTTTACCTCGATCCGAACGGAGAAAGAAGACAAAAAAAAACTCAGATGCCACAGAGACAAATTATCACTGGTACAGCATACAGGGACACCCGAAAAGATACAAGAAAGTTCCCAAATGGCTACAGAATATGGAAAAAGAACTCAAACACAGAGAAAATGGAATACCAATAGTATTGAATGGAACCACATTAGAAAACGTTCTCAGAAAAATAGCAGATTGAAGAGCACCAGGACCTGACGGGATCCACAGATTTAGGGTCGTGAAATTCACAACATAGCACGACAGGCTCACCCACCAAATCCAAACATGCATAAATGACGACAAGATACAAGAATACATCACCCAAGGCAGAACTAATCTTATCCAAAAGGACCCTCTAAAAAGGGAATCTGGTAAGTAATTACAGACCTATCACGTGCTCACTACTCATATGGAAAATTTTGACCGGACGAATAGCAGAAAGAATGTATATATTCATGAAAAAAGGGGACTATTACCAGAATAATAGAAAGGATGCAGGAGAGGAACTAAGGGGATGAATGACTTGCTTTACATCGACCAAATGATCTTAAGAAAAAAAAGAAAAGAGAAGAACACTGCAATTGGATGGATAGACTATAAATATTATAGAACACGATTCCACGCAGCTGGATAATTGAACGCCTCATTATCATCTCTATGAAAAACTGGAAATTAGATTTGACAACCACAGGAGAAAATAAATCAGCTGCAAGAATAAAAAAAAAAAGGGTATATTCCAGGAGACTCACTATCTCTATTACTATATGTTCTATGATATCACTGGACAGGATTCTGAAAAAAAAACAGCAAAAGATACAAAGTCTTGAAAACAAATGGAATTGTCAACGTCCTTATATACATGGACGATATGAAAATATTTACCCCCAAAACAGGGGAGAACTTGAAAAAAGGAATACAGTGATGACATTGGGATAGAGTTTGGAATATAAAAATGTGCACAAATAGTAATGCACAAGGGAAGGCTGGCAGTTGCAAAAAGAATCGAATTCCTGAACATGAAAAAGATTAGAGAATTGACCGCACAAGACTGATACAAATACCTGGGAGTACTCGAATGTGACGAGATAAAATGGGGAGAGATGAAGGAGGAAATGAGAAAAAAATGTCTAGCAAGGATAAGGAAAATATTAGAGACCAAAGTAAACTGCAGTAACCTTATGAAAGGAGTTAAAACATGGGTTATATCGATAGAAAAATATAGAGGACCCGTTCTTTGGATGGACAGAAAACTTACTTATGACAATGCATAAAGTTCTACACCCCAAAGATGACACAGATAGACTGTACGTGAAGAGAGAAAAGGCGACATATGGCTCATCAGCAGAGACGATTGGATCCAAAAGGCCAAAGCAGGTCTGGAAAAGTATGCACAAGCATAGAGTAGAAAGATCATAAAGAGAACCCAAAGCAGTGCAACGAACAGCAATAAAGTAAAAAGCAATGAATCAGCACAGCGAACAAGGAGAGAAAAATGGGAACAGAAGAAACTATACAGAGAATTCAAAACACAGATACAGGATGTGGCAACGAGAGATTATGGATATGGCTACAAAGAGGAAAACTAAAGAGAGAAATAGCATTGCTCACCGTGGAAGTCCAAACCAAATGCATCAGGACAAACTATATCAAAACAAAAATTCATAGAACATAGACAAACAGCAAGTACTGCCCATCTTGGGAGAGGGGTGAGACCGTCACCTGTACATGGTCAAGTGAATCGTGAATGTAGTCAACTGGTCCAGAAGGAGTATAAAATGGCACAGAAATGGCAGTGATTTGCTTGGAACTGATTAAACGGATGGGATTCAACCATGAAGAAAAATGGTATCTGCACAAACCGGAGATAGCCCTGGAGAATGGAGACCACAAATTACTTTGGAACTTTGACATCCAAAATGACCACTGAATCCGATCGAGAAGATTCGATCTCGTGATCATGAACAAGAAGAGGAAAACCTGCCAATAATAATCTGCGCCTGCAGACCACAGAGTGAATAGGAAAAAAAGTGAAAAACTGTGAAGATACCAGGACTTGGCTAGAGAACTGAAGGTATCGAAGATGAAAATCAGTGTATTACTAGTAATAAGAGATGAGTTTGGAACTGTAACAAAAACATTGGAGGCGAGATTGAATGAACAAGGTAAAAGGAAGGATTGAGACTGTGCACACCACAGAACTGCTAGGAACTGCATGAATACTGAGGAATGTGCTAGAAATATAATCTACCCGACCCCAGCTATTGGCAGTGGCCTCTCAGAAAAAGGGGAAAAACAAGAAAAAATCACGCAAATGTTTGTAGAAGTATGAACCACCGCACTGCTGTTTTAGATGAGGTAGATATTAGAGGGCTGAAAACCTGAGAAGACTTACAGCGACTCAGCCTTCAGCGATAAATATCGGGTAACTGGTGTGAATCTGTAAACCTCAGTACTGCTGTTATGAGAGTGTGGAGAGAAGAGCTGGAGACTTGAGGATTTGCTGTCATGCATGCTCCAACGGTGTGAAAATTATTATCAATAATAATAATAATAATAATAATAATAATAATAATAATAATAATAATATGAAGAATTGTGCCAGATAAAGGACTTTACAGTTGCTCCAGCAGTCAGCATAAAAGTTACGATAGAAGAAAAGAAAATATCTAGACTTTACTTGAGAAGTAAGAAAATTATAGCACATGAAGATGACGGTTTAACTAGTAGTTGCTGGGGCACTGGTAGCGATTTTGAAATGCCTGAAAAGGAATTTGAAACTCAAGGTTATTTTTAACTTCGGCAGGACTAAATACATACAAGATACTGAGAAGTCTGGTGAGCTATTTGAATGACTTGCTAAAACTTAATCTTCAATGTTAACCATCAGTTGTTACAGATGTGAAAAATCAACAAGAGTAAGAATATCAATATTAAAGCCGATGGCAGTTCAGCACAATCGTATTAAAGCAAAATCAGCTCCCCAAAAGAATATGTTTGATATTAAATAATTGAATTAGCATATATGGTGTAGCCTCCAGTCTGTTGGAATATCTTGTTTTTTAGCTTACATATTCAGGCAAACATGCAAACTATTCTGATAAATACTTCCGGGACTCAGTCAAACTTGGCTTTTAATTGTGTAACTGAAGGAACGTCAATTAAATTTCTAGCAAGAATTCCTGTGGGCATTTCTTCAGTTTTGAATGGATCATGTATATGATTTTTCTTCTATATAGCATTTTTTGTTTAAGTACTTGTTGCATGGGTGTATATGAAGTATACATACATATATGGTCAAAAGTGAGTTACAGTGTAAACCACTTCAGGCACCAAAAGGGTGATAAAAACATCTTAAGCTGATTTATTCACAACATAGAGCGTGGTAGGTTGAAGTCCCAACGATGGATAGCCAGTCACAGTCATATAATTCAAAAGACATTAGGAGAACGAAGGTGAAAAGGAGTTGAGAAAAAATAAACGGTGTATAAGCATACCAACGGCAAAAGTAAGAAAGATGATTTTAGTGGCATTAGGAACAAAAGAAAGCAGTTCAAAAAAGAAAAAATGGGTAAATGATCATATAGATACGTTATCAGATAAATGAAGAGAGTAAGTTGATTTAGTGAAAAAGATAGCAAACAAAAAAGGATATGTGCTAATAAATAGGAGACCAAAGGTTGGTCAACTGATTTTCAGACATGAATACTGGACAATAGTAGCAGACAGGAGTAGCAGACCAGATGGGTAGCCCAGAAAAAGAGTTAGACGGTCAACGGCCGTCGGCCCCTGGCCACTGGCAGGAGAAGGACTGATTAATCCCCCTCTCTCTCTCTCCTCTCTCTTTCCCTCCGTCTCTGTCTGTCCGTCTGTCCATCCCTCTGAAAATTTTGCTCGATTTATAAACAAAGATTATTGATGCATTTTGGTCGACCGGAGAGAAAAAATAAAGGCCCGATTTTGAATCCCGACACGATTTTCCTTCCCTTGCTAATGTCACAGTGCTGTCAGAGGGTCACATCATTGGAAAAAGTCCTCACGCTATTATCCTTCATAGAGATGATTTTCGATATCACTGAAGATTTCAATCTCTAAAACCAGTTCAGATCCTTTTAACAAGTCACAAAAAATCGGAAAACAGTCAAAAAATTTTCATCAATTTTATTAAAAGAGATCTTATCTGGCAGAATACCAGATTTTTTTCTTGCAGAGCCCACATTTGGGAACACGGTTCAACCAGATAAAGAATTTCGACAGCCTGACACCAAGATAGATCTGTAAACGATATAAGAAATACTCCGGATAATTTTAAAAATAGGTAGGCATAAGTGAGTAGAAACAAGTGCTTACTACGAAATGTGAATGCATGACCACGCACACCAACAATATACGCACAACTCAGAATAGAAAATGTAAAAATTGCCGTGACTGAAATTCCGATGGATCACCCAATCGAAGCCAAGAATAATCTGATCAATAGTGGAAAGGCTGTTCTAAGAGACAACTTATAAGAATAAATAGTTTTAGTCAGTGAGAAAACAAAAAAGAAACTGACAACTGCACAGATCCTCGCAAGAATATTTAGAATGCCAGCAGAGTCCATAGAGAAATGATTCTATCCATAAGAAGACTGGGTCAGAAAAAGGAAAATACGTCATATTTTAGGAATGATGCAGGTTTTGACTGAAAGCATAGGAAAAAATATACTTAAGGTCGTTTGCTGCGTCGTATTCGCAACTATGAGGACGGATGTTATCGAGGACAAAATGATCGATTGAAATCTTTATTGAAGAAATGTTTCTTCCATTTTAATACATTATTCAAATAAAGTAACGTCTCACTGGACAGTTACAGTTACAACATCTTTGATTCGAGCTCAAGACAAGAAGTATTCTCCCCGGGAGATTCTATTACCATCGAAATATTGAAAATGGTCTTTGATTCACACATGAATGTCATCATTTTGGAGTCCTGCATAATATCCATTTTCTATCACGAGTGAGGATATGCTGGCCAAGAATCCCTATTATTGATTGCACAAGCAAAGACAGATAATTTACCCTCAATATGTTTTCTAAAATACCCCTAACATTTTGCTCGTAATTTCTTTCACCCATGTCCATTATGTTAGAAATACCCCAGGTGTTAATTCATTCTAGTCGATAACTTCTTTTACTATTGAAATATTGAAGATTCCGTTACTACTTGACTATTGAAGATAGAAGAAATGAAAATCCTTTTTTAAATCACGTATTATATCTATTTTTAATCACCAGTGAGACTATCCTGGATATGAACCTCTGTTACCCATAGTACAAGCAACAAGAGTGGATTTAAACTCAAGGTCTCTTCTAAGATTTCCCAAAAACTTCCAACTAAACTTAGCGCTGGTCATTTTTTTTACTTACAACAAGTCATGGTAAAAATACATCAGGGCTTATTCCATCTTATCAAATAACTTCTGTTATCGTTGAAATATTGATGATTGTTTTTGATTTAGCCTTGAATATCTTGTTATTGATTGCACAAGAAATGAGAGAATAATAAATCACAATATCTCTTCTAAGATTTCCTTAAAACTTTGCATATTTTTTTTACATATGTTTATTTAGGTTAGAAATACGTTGGGGCTTAATTAATTCTAGTAAATAACTCCCTTACCGCTGAAATATCGAAAATCCTGCCACTGTTGAAACGTTGGAGATTGCCCTCAATTTACTCATTAATATTTGTTCTGCAATCACGTATCATACCCATTTCCAATCACTAGTGAGACTACCCAGGGCAATAAACTCTGTTACTGATTGCACAAGCAATGAGATTTGATTAGAACTCAAGGCATCTTCTAACATTTTTCTAACATTTTGTAAAGTTTATGCTGTTTTTTTTCTGTGGGAGGGGGTAGCTACAAGCATTATGTTATATATACGCCACGGTTTATTTCATTCTAATAGATAACATCTGTTTTTGTTGAAATATTCAAGATCCTATTACTGATGAAATATTGAAGATTGTCCTTGAATCAGCCATGAATGTCTTCGTTTTCAGCATATGAAATCCGTTGGGATGTATTCTAGCTGCATGGATGTTTTTGCAATTTCTCGATCTATGTATAAGTCGTGCATCAACTTGAAACCTGCTCCTTTTATTTATACTAATGAATAGACCAATATCAATACCCAAGCATTGTACCATTCTACAAGATCAGTTGCATAAATAATTTAAACTAAAAATATATGTATTAACAATTGTATGTATTATTTATGCAACATTATGGTCGCAGTCATCATATTTAGTCAGAATAAAAGTAGATGTTGAGTTTAAAATGAAAGAACCAGGTATTTTTATTAATCATTAAACTTTTACTGTAAACTTCCACACATCAGTCAAATATATGTTTTATGTAAATAAATGAAACGAGATAATTTCAAATTATTGTTCTATTCTGGTCAACAAAGAAATTTTGAAGGAGATAATGGAAATCTCCCATACTTCTTAACTGTAATCAATGAAAAAAAAATGACACATTATCGACGCAGAAAAATAATGTATTGCACGAGGTTACTACCCTGTCAATCGAAAATTGAGAGGCACTGAAACCTGGCTTCATTTGAACGAATTGTTCGCAGTTTAGCAAGATTCCAGCCCTGAGCCGAAATTGCCTACGCCTGGGATGAGGGGGAGGACTCTTTCAAAGATTTGATGATAGAGGTTTGAGGCTATGAACACCCTGGTTCTTTTGAGTCATAAACACCTGTGAATCTTCACTTCCGAAGAAGCCAAAAAAGAGGTTATCATTCTCTATTCTACCCGTAGCAGTTACTTTCAATTCAGCTCCAGCAATTTAAGAGACTCTGCTCGCCTAATGAATCTTTGTATTCCCTCTCTATCTGACACTTTCATGATCCTTTATTTACTCTCTTTAGCTCACTTCATGTACATCTATCAATTCATTCATCAATCTAACTCAGTCATATCTATTTCAGTTTATCCCTCTTTTCCTCTCTCTCTCTCTCTCTCTTTCTTTCTCCCTTTATATATATATATATATATATATATATATATATATATATATATATATATATATATATATATATATATATATATATATATATCTGATTGATTGAGAGAAAGATATACTTTAAGTTCAAGTCTGGAGCAAGGCCACTTTGTAAAATTAAGGTTTATTTGAACATTTATTGATATATTGAATCTTTTATATATTTCAGCTGTATTTTCTTGTATGCATAGATACACACGAATGCGTACACATTTGAACATGCAATCACACACACACACACACACATATATATATGTATATATATATATATATATATATATATATATATATATATATATATGAGTGTGTGTGTACAATACACTCACACACACGCATACATGTATTACAGCCATTATTTGCGTGTATTGCTTTTGTCATTAAAACAGTCCTTAGTTTTTCGTTTTTTTCGTGTTTTGTTCCCAAGCATTTACTTGTTTTGATGTATATAATTTGATATTAGTTCATTTCTTTCGTTCAGCAACTCGCTATTGGTCGGTATGATATTATCACGAGTTTTTCCTCAAGGCAGGGCTTGCAATCTTTTGTTACATTGTTTTATGGCACGGCCTTATTTTATTCATTATTTTCTTTGTTATTGTGAGTGTTCTAGCTTATTCTCTTCCTTCTCATATGTATCTTGACAATTCTGTTCAGTTTTTATAATCCTCATTGTTACATTTGCAAATCTTACCTTTGATGCAGTGACGCTTATGTGTGCATTTCTATTTTGTCATGGTCATAACTGGTTTTGAATATATATATATATATATATATATATATATATATATATATATATATACTGTTCTTTTTTGGATTATTGGGATGGACTTGCTTTTGAAGGCTGAGCTTGCTCTCCCAAAGGCTTACCATTCTAGGATGATTCTCCTCTTCATTTCCTCCTCTTTTTAGGGTTCCATAGAGATTTGCTGTCTCAAGTAGATGTAGTGGTGTACTTTCCTCAGATTTGCATCGTCTTTTTAGAGTTATGTCTTTATTCCGATGTGATCATTGCACATGATTTTAGTTTTACTGAAGTTCATATATTGGTCAACTTTTTTCTATCTTCATTTTGTTCACGTAGCATTAGTTGGAGGTCATGTAGGTTCTTTACGAAAAGGACGAAGTCGTCTGCTAATCTTGAGTTGCCTTCTATTTTGATTCTTCTATTTTACGTATCCACGTTTAGAAAGATCATCTCAAGGCAGACTGTGACGAGTTTGGTTGAGCTGGTTCAACCTTCAAGAACAAGTTGATCCAAATAATTCTAGAAAGAAGAGTGTACAGTCAATGCATCCTCCCAAAAGTCATTTATAGAGATGAATATGGAACCTAACCAAAAGACAGACTCACAATCTGAGAAGCAGTGAACGTGCACAGGGGGAATCATGCTCAACCTCAATCGGAGAGATCACAAGACAGCACAGTATAAAAAGAGGAGAAGAGGAGTCAGAGATATCATAGAATTGATTAGAAAAATTATATGGTCATTGGCAGGGTATGTTGAAAGGATGACGGACAAGGGATAAACATCATGACTCATAACATGGAACCCCAGAAATTACATGCAAAACTGAGGCTGTCAGAATACAAGATAGAGAGATGAACAACGCAATTTTTTTTTAAATGCTAGGTCTGCGATACCCACGATAGAGAAGAGTGGTGAATATTGCATTTCTCTTCCTTACAGTTTAATTGTAAGGGACATTCGTTCCTGTCCTACAGTTTTGTAGTTCTTTTTCTTATTTATCAAATTGCTTTTTATAGCTATCCCCATGTTGCTCAAGTAGTCATTAATAATTTTTTTTCCCATTGGAGATTTTGTGTAGCTTGTGGGAAGCTTTGGGCCACATGATTCAGGAATTGTCTCCCTGTATTCTTTTTTTTTACGTTTTTATTGACGTATTGAATCGATTAATCTTCCTTTTCCTTCTGTTTGTGTTATTGAATTCTAGGTATATATTATTTTTGCTTCAAATCTACTGTTCTCCAACGCCTTGTATTGTTTTTCTCTGTTGAATATATCTTTATTGATGAATCATTCGTCAGTATTCCGCTAATTCTTCTGGCTATTGAATTTTATTATGGACAGTGGATGATTGGATAAAATGTGTATTTGTATTGATGGATTATCATCTCTCCTATATGGTTTGTTCTTGCTTTTTTCTAGATCTAGTGTTAGATCAAAGAAGTTTGCTGTTTTGAGTTGCTATTTCTATTTTGAATCCTGCAGCTTTGATTTTCATTTATCCTTACATCATTATTTCATCTTTCTGTTGCTTGTGTTTCTTTCCCAGTATTATAAATCGGTCGTTTCTGTATAGTCCTACTTCATTCTTGTTCCTTGTGTCTTTCAATATATCTATAATGTAATTCTTACAACTTTTGATGTTTAAGCACCATTGTAGGAACTCTTTGCGACGTCTAAATAGTTCTTATTGCTTTTCTTTATCCTTGATTCGTTGTCATGGAACAGTATTGATACTTTTTAGTGCTTAATTATTTGTCTTATTCCTTCATTTTCGAATTGTTCCGATGTTATTTTTTATCATATTGTCTAATTTGTTTTCTGCTATTGATGGGTAAAACTTTCTTTATGTCTATTCGTTTGAGTTTTCATAGTTTCCTCTTACATGTTTATTAATCAATTCAGGGGCTTCTCCATTGATTTACTCTTAGTATCTTTCTCAATTATTGATGTAAGTCTTCGATTATGGTTTTGCTAATTTTGCCAATCTCAGTTTTAGTACACTTGATTAGTCTGGATGTCGTTTTAGTCCTTAATTATTCTTTATGGTCTTTTATGGTCATATAGTTGTGTGCTCTTGGTAAGATATTATTCTGTCTTCTAGTTTTAGCTTTTCTGCAAGGTTTTATGCATCCGATGTGATTATGTTCACTTTATTTTTCTTTCTTTATTGTATAGTTTGGATGTACTTTATTTAGGTATTTCTGGTATTGTTCTGGTCCCAATTGTCGTAGGTTCCTTGTCTAGTCCACTTCTACAAATATCTTCTTTTCTTGATGTCGCTTTTTAATCTGTTTTGGAAATCATCAGAATAGTTTTTTAATATAATGTTTTTGATCGTATCCATCAAATCTTTTTCCAAATCCAATGACGTTGGTTTTGTATGGTAGGAATATCAATTTATTCATGTATCAAATCCAAACTTTTCCCGTAGTTTGTTGCTATACAAATGGAAGTGACTTTTCCATCTCATTATTCGTTTTTAATTTTTTATCTTTTTCTATTAAATGTAGTTTGTAGCTATGATTTGTGGATATTTTAGTGCAATTTTCCATGTTGTTTTTTGGTGCATATGATATTGCATAGAGTGCCCTGTCAGTCTAAAGAGTGTTATTTCTATTTTTATCGGCAGTCTTGTTGAGTACAGTTCTCAAAATCTCTGCAGGTATATGGCTTTTATAATGATAATGATACGGGATTATAAGTTATATTAGATATATTCCATGCTTATCAGTTCTTTTCAAGTGGCTAAAGGAAGCCTTCATTCGTAGGAGAAACCCATTCTGTTCTCTAGTTATTGTAACAGTCCGTAGTTTTAGAACATATTCATTTCTACTTATTTCTTTCTTTTTCCATACTTCATTCTTGTCCCAGTCCTGACGATAAAGTCAGTTAATGCCGTCAAAGCATGAAGTCATTCACGGTATTTTTTTTGATTGTTATTTATTTTCATGCTGTCATTGTTGTGGCTGTAAATATTGATATGGGTCTATTTAGATGTTTTTGTGAAATATCATAGAATTATATATATATATATATATATATATATATATATATATATATATATATATATATATATATATATATATATATATATATATATATAAACCTTTCATCCTCACACAAAACGAGTTACATATTTCTGCTTACATAAAAAATGCTTCCATGAAAAAAGCTCGCCAGGACATCCGCAACATATAAGGGTACAGTCACAAATAAGCACAGGGAAATATTCACAAGGATTGGAGCTCATATAAATAAATAGTCCCTGTAGAAATAACTTTAAATGTATTTAGATAAAACCACACGTAATTTTAGATCGATATTTCTCGAAAATTTTCTTGCAAAGCTTCTAAAATAAATTTCTGAACCTTGCATATTCACAAATCGTTTCACGTACGTAATGGAAAAAATTACATCAATTTTATTGAAAAATCAGGAACATCAGATTGTTAAATTTAACATTTCTCGATAAATAAATCAGTTTTATTTGATAACAACGTTTCATGATTATTCAAGGAGAGTATAGATTTGTGAAATTTTTAAAAACATTAATCGATAAAGAACTTCTTTTATATATTTGGAAAGATTCTTTCTATTTGCATAATCTCAAAGACAACAATGTATCTTTCTTTTTAAGGTAACTAAAAGCTCCCCAGAAAAGGACATTTTTACTTTTATTGCATTATATTTCGCTGATTTAGGTCAATTTTTGATCCCATGAAAATGATTCGAATATGATTTTAGCAGATTTTATATGTCTGTTAAAGAGGTACCTATAAACAGAATATGCATGCCAGAATGCACTTATTGAATGTGATATTTTGAGCAGACAAAGAAAGTGAAATGTATTTAGGTAAAAGTTATAGAAATTGAAAATATATTCAAATGCTCCATTAAGAATAAATGTTGATTTTTTTAAAGATAATAATTCAGCAATGAATGCAAATGATGTTTAACATCTCTTTCTGTTTCCGTTATTTTGAACCAAGATCTACATTTGGAATTAAATGCATGATAAATAAGAAGATCAGTTTCCTTATTGCATTTAATACTGATGAATATTTTGTTTTCTCATACTTTTTAATGGGGAATTATAAATTATATGTATATCTATATCAAAAATTGATACATAGGATCTGACAAAATGATGTTAAATTGAGTTATATTACATAAAAATTCCTTTTTGAAATGATCTGCCGTTGTTTAACGGTTACAATATCACTCGATCTAAACAACATAAATAGAGTAAATTGGGCTGCTAGGGGGGAATTCTCATCTCGTCTATTCTTGGTCTATTCTTTCCTTTCAAACTCAACAGCTTGGATCACATATATAATAAAACACGATTTATAATCCTGTATATATATATATGTGTGTGTTTTGTTTGTATGTGTGTGTGCATGTGTGTGTGCGCGCGCACAAGCATGTGTGAATGTGTATGAACATTTTTATATATTGCAAAAATGGCTAAAGATAAGGTATTAGGTGAAAAGATAGAAATTTATCTGGTCATCCACAAAACGTAAGCATAGACTTGTGTCATCATGATTCTAATATGAAGTATGTAGTCGCTTTCAGAAAGATAAGATATGTTGATAAACCATGATGGCTGAACAGGCGTTAGATCGAGCAGTTTTTGTTTTTAGGGGTGTTGATTGACTGAGAGTTTGGCAGTAGGAATTTCATCTGAATTTTTTTACTTGGGAAAAAATTAATACGCCTGTTTTTCAGAGAAAAAGCTGTAACGATTAAAGCAGAGGGGAATATTTGTTAGAATTTTTGTAGTTATTTGCATGTTTGTACTTTCCTTTAAATACACTGTCGATTCTGTTAATACAACTGCATCAGGACAGACAGTTTAACTGGTTGGTCCTCTAAACTGATGTAAATAACTTTTATTAAAAAAGAATCACAGAAAAATCTTGATAGAAGCAATGAGTAATGCAAGAGAGTAAACTTAGTCAGCCAAAATATAACCCGGTATATTTTTGTTACTCTGGGTATTTTAATTTGAATCACTGTAATGATATAACTAGGTTATCTAACTTCTGCAATTACAATTAATCAAAATGAGAATTTCTGCAATCATGTTTCTCTTTTTTTTAATTAAAATCTTCCATTTGAAGGTGATTGTTTGTGTATGAGTTTGCATATGTTGATATACGCTCATGTGTGTTTATAAATGTATAACTATAGGAGTAAATAACTGTGTGTGCATGTAAGAATACATACATTTGTGTGGGAATCTACAGGTTTTTTCGTGTGTGACATTTTCACACATGAAAAACCCTTAAAAGGACACGGGGTCACATTCCAAATGCCGTACTGATTTTAAGAAGCAAACCAATTCCAGACATCAGAATATAAAAAAGAACGTGTTGAAAAAACTGCTCGAAATATCTGTAGATGAATATAATGATTTTAATTGCGCAATGATGTTTACAAAAGGAGAAAAAGAACCGAAAAAAATAAAGGAAGAGGAATACAATGAGCCACCGAAGTTGTTGACAAATTAAGATGGAGATAAGTTCGCAGACATTGCATTTATTATCATAGACCGAATTTTGAAACAATAACTAAGAATGTACAAGGATATATAGCAAGAGGAATGGTAAATTTCTGATTGTTTCGGTTAAAATTGCTCGACATTTCAGGTATGAAAAAAACATGAAATTCCTTATCAGAGATGCTGAATGAATGGAATTTAACAATTGAAAGCCAAATTCAATAATAAACTATTCGTCTGATTGGCTGAATTATGCTGAAACAATCAGTCACATAAAAAAGTTTAACATGAAAATAGATAAGCATAAATAGAAATCGGATTTTTCAGTAGCGTTCAACCCAGAGTATTAACCAAGTTACCTGGGACACTTTTGCCGGCAGCTGCACCACCCCTATCCCTAGTGGAGGGGATTGTCGATGACGAAATCCTGGAAACGTTGATCCTTGATGCGATAATAAAAACTCCATAAGCAGAATTCAATATTTTAGCAACAACAACTTATGGCAAGAAACATGGTAACCAGAGATCCAAGTACAGGGATCTGAGACTCTCTCGATTGTACACACTTAACTCCAGAAACAAGAGAAGAAAAACATTGAATCATCAGGAGATGAAGAATGACTGAAGCAGTTTCATTCACCATAGTTTGATTCAGTATCTTGTTTGAAATGTTTTAACTGTTGAAAAATTTGATTGACAGATCTAGAAAAACATTTTCCACATTTTTGAATTGGTATTTCCAAAGATACTTCAGAGAAAATCTAAAGGAAAACATGATGTAAAATACTCGCTGACTTTATCCAACCCCTTGTAAAAATAAATTATACACCAGGTTTCATCAAAAACGACGGATAAGAAATAAACAACTCCTGTTACCAGACTTTTTTCATTTCCATACATCTATGGTCCAACCAGTAGCATCACCGAGTCTCCAATCTCCAAATAATTAGTATGATGTACATTGGAACAAAAGGGCGGACGAAAATAGCGCAAAACCGTTTGTCCATTAGTTTATCATTCCCTACAATGGTGCAAAATTTCAGCAGTATGAATCGATATGCTTTCAATAAGGGCTTCTGAAAAACACATTTCTATTCACGGTCATAATTTAATATCCTTTCATCTTCAAAATAATAATGATATCAGTTGAATGGAAATAAATCGTCTCGTACAAATCCTTATCAAATGTTGTACGGTTTCAATTATGATTGTTGCTTTCAGCATTCAGAGTTCAGAAACTAGCTCAGTCTTTTAAAGATAGTAATTGAATCCTGCATTAAAACACTGATTTGTGTAAATAAGTTAATTAAATAAAGATATCTAGATTATGGAGAATGTAGATGTTATCAATTAGGCCATCAAAATAAATACCAAAGAGAGAAAAAAATTTTTACAAGCGGTATATAGGAGTATTGACACTGATTTTGAGTGAAGACAAAACATGATCAGGATCATTGGAGGAAAGAAAGTTACGAAAAGATCACACAAGTAAACACAAGCACATGCAAATATAGAACAAGGATATAAGCTTTCACCATCTTGATAAGTACGGTTGTTCTATTCTAAATTATATTAGTGACTCCAAACATCACAAGACTCCAAAGAATGTGTCTTTTGCCGTACTGAGTTGGATTGTTGCAAATATTAGCCTTCAGGAATGGCTTTCTATCGGTTTTGTCATTATCATCATCAGTCTCTCTGCGTCCATCATTGGACATAGACCTTCCCTGTCACGGTGCCAATACTTTCTGTGTTTGTCTAGCTCGTCTCTCCATCTAATACTCAGCTAACATCAGTTGCACATGTGATCTCTGGGTATCCATGTTGTGTGTAGCAATATCCTTCGTCAGTCTGTCATTCTTGTTACATGGCCAGCCCATTGTCATTTGATTTTTAGATGGGTTCAACGATGTCCCTGACTCCTGTCTTCTCCCGGATGTATTGTGCTGCCTTGTGGTCTCTCCATGCAAGAATTGCAGGTTGTCGCTCGGTTAGGCAACCATGTTTCAGCTCCATAAGTGACTATCAGGAAGATGCATTGATCTCCTTTTCGGGATTATTGGGATTGTTTTGTTTTTGAAAATTGAGCTTGCTTTGCCGAAAACCTCCTATCCTAGGGCGGTTCTCCCCTTGATTTCTTCTTCTTTTGTGGATTTCATGGAGATTCACTGTCCTTAGTAGATGTAGTAGTTTACTTTCCCTAGTTTTGCTTCTTCAATTTTGACAGTTATGTCCTTATTCTCGATTAATTGTTGCACATGACTTTTGTTTCACTGAAGTTCATGTCAACTCTTTTGCTTTTTTCCTTCAGTTCATCGTGCATTAGTTAAAAGTCGTAAAGTTTCTCTGCAAAAAATATGATGTCGTTTGCAAATCTGAGGTTGCTCAGATATTTGCTGTCTTTGTTGATTCCACTATTTTACCTGCTCATGTTACAAAAGATCATCGCTAGGTAGGCTGTGAAGAGTAGATACGAATACCTAGGAGTCCTCAAACGGGAGGAAATGAAAGAGAAAATATTTGAAATAGATATCTTTGGGGGTGATGAGAAAAAATGTTAGAGACTAAGCTAAACAGCAGAAATTGGATAAAAAGAATGGCTGCATAGGTAGTATTGGTAGAGAGATACGCAGTTCCTTTGGATAGACAAAGAGCTCCAATCAACAACGGACGAAAAAGACGATACGAAGAGGAAAACCGGTGGTAGAGGACTCATTGGCAGAGAAGACGGTTCAAAAGACGAAAGAATAGATTACAAAACGTATGTTCCGTTTGTAAATGTGGGTGCCCACTGCATAGATCCACAGCGGTTTGCAAAAATGTTCATCATTCCACATGATTGGGGCTCATGAATAAACGGGACATGCTATCATAGAGTCTCAAGAAGTGACTAGGCCACTGGTATGAAAATGCAAATAGATGATAGATTCGCCCACCAACTCTGGAATTGCATAAATGAAAGCGGGGTACCAGGTTGGATGACCAGAAGCAGAACTACCTTCATCCAAAAGACCCTTAAAAGGGGAACGTGGCAAGGAACTATAGACCAATCATGTGCTTACCACTTATGTGGGAAATCCTGACCAGACAAAAAGCGGAGAGAATATATATATATATATATATATACATATATATATATATATATATATATATATATCAATGGAAAGGAGGGGACTATTAATAGAAGAACAGAAAAGATACAGGAAAGGTACCCAGGGGACAAATGACTTATTCTACATCGACCAGATGATATTAAAAGAAGTAAAAAACGAAATTAAAGAAGATCATAGCGATGGGATGGATAGACGACAAAAAAGAGAACGACATGATCCCACATAGCTGGATACTTGAATGCCTCAGCTTTTTTCCTTCAGTTCATCGTGCATTAGACACGATAGAGTAGCAACGATGATACACTAGGAACTAAGCAAACAAATGGGATTCAATCATGTAGAAAAGTGGTATCAGCACAAGCCAGAGGCAGTTTTGGAGAATGACAACCACAAACTACAGTGGGACTTTGACATCCAAACTGACCACCTCATCCAGGCTAGAAGACCGGACTTAGTAATAGTAGACAAAAAAAGGAAGACCTGCCAAATAGTAGACGTTGCCGTGCCTGCAGACCATAGAGTAAAAAAGAAGGAGGGTGAAAAAAGGGAAAAATACAAGGACTTAGCAAGAGAGCTGAGGAAGATATGGAACTTGAAAACCAGGGTAGTACCGGTCATAGTGGGCGCACCAGGAACTGTCCCCAAAACGCTGAGGGTGAGACTGGAGGAGATCGGGATTAGAGGAAGGATAGAGACCGTACAGACCACAGTGCTACTGGGAACTGCACGGATACTGAGGAAGGTGCTAGAGATATAAGTACTGCAACGAACTGTAGCTCTGTCACGATATGCGAAAGAGAGAGGAGACGTTAGCTGAAAACCTGAGGAGACTTATTGTCACTCAGCCTTCAGCGATAACCACTGGGCAACCGGTGTGAAACTGTAAATCACAGAATTACTGCGACCTACAAGTACTAGGAGAGGCGGGCTGGAGACTTGAGGAGACTTGCTGTCACTCAAACTCCAGCAGTTACCACCAGGCAACTGGTGTGAGATTCCAAATAATAATAATAATAATAATAATAATAATAATAATAATAATAATAATTGTTTCATCAAAATTACTAATGACATGTTGCTCAAATCTTGAAATCAAACTGGTCATGGCTTGTTCCAAACCAATTTAGCAATATAATTGCTTTTTATTAAACGCTTATCAACGCAAAATGGACATTATGACTTACTTTATGGCAGTACATTGAATAACGATCCGAGAAGTTGTTAAGATTACAAATATCCTTCGGCGCCCCAACAAGTTAAGCCCAGGGTGTGGAAGTGCATACTTTTGGAGTGACTACCCTGAATGATGCCCAAAATCTGATAGCAATAGAAGAGAAATCTAGAAGGGGTGCTCAAACTTTGAATATGGATTCCCTATAATTCACCAGAATACAACCGTAAAAATAAATAAACAAGAATCTTGCCAGTTTCAGACAATTTAGGAACCAATGATAAAAATTGGATGTCTGAGAATATAATACAATGCAGCGACCACAAGAATTTCAGTTGAAATCATTGCATCATTATGTAGCCTCGTCCGAGCATTCATTCCTTTCTTTTGTGTCAGCTATTTTGTTTTTGAATGTAATGAGAAGTTTATGTAATAAAGTTTCTATGGATCTCTACCCAGGGTTGAGGTAATTCCCCTTCTTATTTGTTTCTCTGAAAATTGTTCAAACGTAACTTATCAAAACAACGGTTGTGTCCTTTAGAAAACACCCATGAATCTGATTTTCTTGACATTTTCAGAGACATAATCGAATATTGCCAAGTGGTTGGTCGCTCCTTTCATGATCCAAGTTTACTTTTGGTACCTATTTCATAAGCACATCTTTAAAATATTGGAAACCGTCAACAACCACTGCCAACATCAAGATTTGATCTTTTTATGACTTTATTTCGAGGGGCTTGTCAATAGCATCTAGGATCTGAATGTTTCTGTGTTTTTTAACTGTATTTCAGATGTTTCCCAGTGAAAACACCAGTGATTTCATAATCTTAGACAAATTGACTTTAAATTTTGACGTTACAGTTGTTCAATTATTCGCTGCTTTGTTTTTGCTTTTATTTACCCGATGGAAATAAAGAAAAAAAATTCTATTGTGATAAGATCATTCACCATTGATTAAAATCCAAAGATCATGTTTAATATGCAAGAACTTCATGCAAATTAATGACATTGTATTAAGTTTCTTCCAGGCTAATGAATATTCATTAAGCATTACGAGAATGAGCCTAGCAAGGATTATTTTACTGTTATCCACGTGTAACTCTGATATGTGATGTGGGTGACGGTGCTTTTTACGTGTTGAAAAGGACAGCACTTAACGGTTTAAAACATTATAGCCGAAGGAGTTGGTGTATGAACCGGGGCTACCAGACTATTTAGACCACCGACTTCTTAATGGAACCCTTGATCCTTTTTTGACCTTCTGACATGTTCAAAAATATTTTCGTAGACATTCAAGTTTTAACATGTCTTTGTTTTATTTCATAGTTTTCTTTGATTTGAAAGAAAAGGACACGTAAAAACGAACCTACTTTTCTCTCATAGGAATACAAAATAGAAATACAAAAAAAGACATCCTCGCTAAAATGGAATGAAACCAACTACTCGATGGTCAAATTTAAATAGAGAAACTGGTCTGGTTAGTCACTCAATAGAAAACACCAGATGACCAACGACTTTTGGCAGCAGACAACGTTGTAGTTGGCCAATCAGAATATTGGAAGAAAAGATGATCAAAAAATGATCTTTGGGGGGGGGCAAAGATCACTAAAAAGTCCTTATCAAAAAACTGTGAAGAACCAATATAGCAATAAATACTTGAAAATCGTTTTTCTAGACATAATAAGGTATACAAGTTTTTAATTGGCAGTCCTTGGGCTCAAATGTTGCAGTTTGTACTCGTGATACATACAAAGGGCTCAAAGCAGTGACATTGACTTAAAAAATGAAGAAACATGTGTTGACAGTTTTGATTGATGATTTCTAACAGACAACGAAACGTACTTTATGTAAATCTTTAAAGCAATATATATATTATTATTATCATATTATATTATATATATTTCTTGAATGAATATTAGTTTTTGATCAAAAACGTTCAATCGCCTCATATCGATTTTCCTCGTCTCCCTATTGATCCCAGACATTCATCGACCCAGGGATTTGAAAGCAACTATTTTGAAACATCCTGGTCAGAAATTAATATTGAACAACTTTATGTGTGAGAAAAATCGTCAACACACAAAACAAAAAAATAATCCTGATATATTTTGTCTTGACGAATAGTTTAAACTTGGCGTCTTTTCTTTAGTGCCCGACAAACGCTAAGGTCAATAATTCACTCTATTTGGGGGCTAACATCTTAAAAGCATTCCATTTTGGAGTATCAAAACATTTTAATTTTCCACCGATGAATACTTTCCACTTGGTTGCAAAATGGATGAATTCGTCAACTTTGCAACCTTGCCCAACGAAGAGGCTAATACGGTCAAAGTTGTGGAAAAAGATAAATTTTCAATACAGGGCTTCGCTAAAAAAAGACTTATTTACGTATGTGTATGCATGTGCAGTCATTCACTAAGCACAGCTTAGTTCGGAACAACTTTATAATTATAGGACATTTCTGAGATTCAAGTTGATGATACTACCACAAATTTTTTCCATTCCATGTGTTGCGCTTAATTTCCTTGCGTGTCTTGAAATAAAGTATAATTTTAATTATCTTAGAAAAGATACTTTTCTCGAATCAGTATTATGTTGTAAAAATTTCATTTTGAAAAAATGAAGAATGCTTGAAAACATTCCTACTAACAAGTACTGGCAGACTGGCGCTCGTTCCATACCCATGTCTAACTCTTCGAATCAAAACATTCAAAATATTCCCCATGATACACAGGATTCCAGAACAGCAAAAATTGAATTAACGCTCCAGAGTATATATATACTCATAACCACCTTCCACAACACACTGAAACCTCTGTCACCTATGATTAATCAGAGATAGGATATTTTCACACTCAAAACTGAATCCAAAGAAATATTCCTAGTATTATGTTTCATCAGATAGCGCAGACCTCGAAACATCAAAGACATGATTAGTAGTAACACTAAGTAAAAAAAGTATCACGCAACATCATCACTAAAACTATTAAAATCTTCCAACCCTGCAACGAATTATATCACTTAATTATCCAAATCTAACTCCGGTATATATATATATATATATATATATATATATATATATATATATATATATATATATATATATATATATATATATATATATATATATTCGCCCATTTTCGATAAAATACTATTGCACTTTAGGAAGAGTATGTAAACGCTTAGTGTGTTGGATCAGGAGGGACACTGTGCTGTTCATACACTGCCTTGCTAAGATGACTGCGTCTTCTCATGATTCACTGAGAGAAAGATGACGATATTCATCTTTTTGGTGACTTTATTGCAATGGTGGGAAGTAATGCAACGCTTGGTCATCTTTATGGGCTGAGAAAGGTGAACTCCAATGATTGCTCCTATTCATTACAAATCAGGAGCTAGTTATTATAAACAAAATTTGAACACTCACATTAATCGACTTTGTAATTACAACAGCGTTGTGATATGCAATATATGTGTAGCGTCCATGCATTTCGAGGAAGAGAACGCTGTATCGACGATCAAATGTTCATTGAAACACCGAAGGATTCAAGCTAATAATCAGAAATTATGTTAAT